>VXAL01007495.1:6742-16743 GCA_013399475.1 Chauna torquata | reverse complement strand
TTTTTTTTCCCCCTTCTTTTTTTCCTTTCCTGTGTGCTTTCCTGTTCGTTTCTCGCTGCATCTCCTCGCTCTCGAGTAATTGCTTTGTGTACCTGTAGGAAAGCTCACTAGAGTAAGGCAGTGAAGTTAACAGGCTCGTTAGGAAGTTTTTAATAAACATCTGCCCTAATTACTTCTCAGACCGAGTGGGCGGCCTGTGCCGTAGCCCGCACCCGAGTTCTTTCAGCACGGCGCAGTTACAGCCCGGCACGGCCCGCGGGTGCGCGGCGTCTGCAGAGATCGGAGCCCATAAACTGCTTATTCTGGGGCGGGGCGGGAAATACCGGGTTGTTGCTGCTCTTTTCAGCGCAAAAACATCCATCCATACGAGGCTCTGCTGCTGCCGGCTGGATTACGCCCTAGGGAGGCACATGTGCTTTGTTCTGTTGCCCTCTTCACAAGCCGTTTGGCTTTTGCCCCCAGTAGTCGCTGCATTCATAAGCCTGCAGAAGCTTAAGCAAACAGTATTGCCCTTTAGCAGAGGAACTGCTTGCAGCTGAAAAGAGTGAAGTTTTACTTGCGCCTGCCATGCTGCAAGGAATCGGTACTGCCACATAAATAGCTAGACAGACTGAAGCGAAACTTTGACCAAATCTTGTCTGGTTTCTTCATCTGAGTAATCCTACTATAATATTTGGTGAGTAATCACTCACTAGTCCATAGCAGGAAAACATGAAGTGTGGCAAAGTTGTAATTACTTAGAGTTTTCACAGCTATACGTTCTACAGCACTGGATGCTTGTGTGCTGCCTTGGTGTTAGGCATGTTAGTAGAACTTGACGAGTTTATGAAAAGTCGAGTTTTTGTTACGGTAGATACAAGTTGCCCGTACCACTCATTTGTTCTTATTGGTGGGGACTGACTGCAGTTTAGTAGCCGAGTTGTGCTCTGTAAGTCGTAAGAGGAATATGCCTTCTGCGCTCAGACTGGCTAGAGGACTGGGTCCTTTTTGATTTCATTGTTGTACATTAGGGATAAGTTCACTGAAACATCATTAGATCCATGTGAACTCCATGTGCTGAAAAGGTGTGAAGTTTTTCTGATATGAAAATAATATCTAAGATCAATTTTATACCTAATTATGAACACTTTCCTACTTTTGAATCGCTTGTCTTACACCAGTGTAAAATGGGTACGAATCTGATGTAAAATAAATCTGGGTGAGCCAGAGTTGCAGTGGCACGTTTTTTCTCTGTTCACTCGGGAGGTCTTTTGAAAGGCTCATCTAGCTCATGTGTACCCTAATACAGTTGTACACCTCAGATCAGGCTAGATGCTCGAAGCCTTCTATCCCTAAAAGTTAAATAGAAATGGAAAACCAGTATTCCTTGTTATACATTAGTTAAATGGTCTCAAAGATCAGAGCTTTCATTCCTACGAAGTAGTTCCAGGGGAAGAAAACAAACATAAAAAGAAAAAAGCCTTGTGGAATCTTGAACAGATTTAAGCTGTGAATCCAAGGAGTTACTTTGGATAGAGTATCTTCTTTAGACCTTGTGTGCTCATTTGAATGGTATGCTAGATGACTTCCTGCAACAAACTAGTGATTGAACTGGTCATGTGTGTCCATTGACTTCCCCCCAGCCCGTACCTTTCCAGAGTTCCTCTGCATTGCTTTCCCTTCCCTTTTTAAAATTACACTGCTTAGTTTCCCTGAAAGGATCTGAGGGTTGGTTTACCAGTTTCATTGGTGCAGAATCACACCAATTTCCAAGGCTATTGCTTGTGTTTTGAGATCAAAAGATGCTTGTTTAATTGATCTTTATTCTATAAGCTGTGGAGCAAGGTGAAGGCACTTGCTTTGCATCAGTACTGCTCACATAAGGGCTTCCAAGAATTCTTTATGCAGTGCAGTGTGGTTGTCTTCTATACTTTGCAAGAATAGAATAAACAGTAAGATTGAGAAAGTTGAGCAGTTCATACAATATCAATTTGTCTTAGACTTTTTTGATATTTTCTTGTGATAAATGGATTGCTGTGGGAAGAATGCTAAAAGTTTACATAGTGCCCTTTTGTAGTCTTAAATACAACATGCTAGAAGACAGCCCTCAGTATATTGAAGATGCAATGTGTAAAAACTTATTTCCTTGATTCTTGCTTAGCTTTTTTTGTGTAGGGAGGAGGCCCTGTAAAACTATGACTGGCCCTGTGTAAAGGGCAGTGGGCAGAAATGGGGAAACAGAAACACAGTCTTCCTTCCTGCTTTCGCTCCTGTTGCCCCACTAGAAACTTAAGCTTGGTGTGACTCTGGGTTAGTCTCAGGTGTGGTGGGAGCAGCTTCTGCTGGCCACTTGCTGCACCGTCCCTCGGGCTCCCTTTCGCCATTCCCTCCCAGCAATGTCGGCAGCAGCTCTGCAGGGACCTCTTCCTCCTTCCCTCACCCCATCTCTGTCCATCCTCTCCTTTCTCCCTACGGCAAAGGCCCCTCATCTTTATATATGCAAAATGAGACNCTTTTTTAGATACCTAGTTTTAACAAAATGACTTATGCAACAATACAGGGTATATGCACCTCTGCCAGTATTGCCCCTATTCCCTTCCCCTTACATCTCTCCTCAGAAAAAAAGCTTCTTCAACTGTTAGATTAGCTGCAATCAAACTTGTGAGAGGGATTTTAGTTTTTTTTAAAAAAATCCTTGCTGGTGTCCTGAAGAGGATATGGCAAGGTGGAAAAGGCACCCTATGAGGGCTTTTCGTCAAAGAGGAGATGGAACTTCTCTCTGGAAATTCTTGCTTTCTGGGAAGATAACGCCCCAGGAAACTGGTTCTGCTAGTGTCTTGTTTATCTCAGCCGTCACATGCGGATAGCGTAATTCAGTGTACTCCATGGTACAATACCAGGGCAAACTGTACCCATAGTTCTGGGTGGTGCACGTGCTCCTAGATCGCCGGCCTCGTGCCTCCACCTCCTCTGCGCAGCGTTCCGTGTTCTTTCACTGGTTCTGGCTGCGACCCTGTGAATCAGCCATGCTTATGCCATCCCTCCCTCCAAATCCACTCCCATTCTTTCTTCCCATGGAAGAGTCTATGGCCAGTAGAAAATAGTGACAAAACTAATGATAAGAGCAACAAACAACTTGTTTTAAAAGTAGAACGAAGTATTCACACAAGAAGGATTTTTCAACAGACCAAGAGTAATTAAAGCAGGTCTCCTTGTGTGCCATTTTGCTCACGTGAGATGCTTATTCTACCTCTAGGGAAGTTATTCTTTAAGCTTGCCATAGCTCTGCAGATTGCTTGGCTGCCCAGACCTCTTGTTGTTTTTTTTTTTTTTTTTTTTAGTTACTCTTGAGTTCTTGTGGGGAAAGACAACTCTCTTTTCCATGCTGTTCGCCCCATTTTTCTCTTCTCTTTACATTACAGCACCCCACCCCACTAAACCAGTGTGTGTTCACAGAGTAAGTAACCCAAAGAGCAGGTCAATATACAGAATGCAGGATGGCTATGACGCTGTGCTCATCCAGTCACAGGATCCAACACTTGCGCAGTGATCTCTCAGTAGGGTTTTATCAGCCCTGGGGCTTTTCTTGGTGGGTAGGAGCAGAGCAAGGAAGAGATTTCTAGCAAGTTCTTTCTGATATATCTTTTCCACCTTGGCTTATTGGGACCTCTATAACTCCTTATGCAGACTGTAACTTTTCAAATGTCCTAATCAGGAAGTTGCAATAGATAATAAGAAAAAGCCTTAGTTTGTTTTTTAAGCTTATGCTTTCTGTAGGTCTCCAGGCACCTGCTGGTACCGCAGTAAGCATCCCATCCTCAGTTCAGTTGTTCTGGATAGCAGTACGTTGTGTTGCATACAGGCAGAGCAGCTGGACAGCTAGCTTAATGAATCTTTAGATTCTGGTCAGTTGAGTGAAGATGTTTGTCTTCTTTTCCCTTTCTGAAAGCTTTAGCTTGGTCTGTGAGACTAGAAAATTGTCACATAGACCAAGCTGTTGATTCAGAAAGTATGTATTAGTCCTGCCTGCTAGGGGAAAAGGCTAAAAACAGAACACAGGCAGTTCTGTAAATAAAGCACCAGGCTGAAAATGATGACAGGTATGGTAACCGGCTCCTGAGTCAGCACTTCCCTAATTAATCCTCTCTCCCTCCCCTCCTTAGCTTTTGGGCTTTCTTCTGCAGGGTTTCCCCCCTGCCCTGCTGTGGTTCATGTATCAGCTTACCAACCTGCTACACCTGTGCTTCCACTGCGGTTTAGCTACTGTGGCTCTCTTTAGTCATTAGTAGCCAGGCAACCATCAATATTAGCATTGAGAGAGGAATAGTTATTTGCCTGTTTGTTCTCTTTCTGCTTGTCTACTAGGGACAGAAACAACGTTGCAATGATTCACATACCACGTCATGCCGTGCCCTATCTGCTCATTACATACAAATTCAAAAAACCTAAAACCGAAAGTAGGCCTTCATGTGAAACTAGGAATTGTCTGAAGCTTGGCTCATCAAGGGACAGACTTCTCTGATACAGTATTAATTTTAATTTTGATTAGTGAGTGGTGTGACAAGATATTGTATAGAAAATATGTATTTGGAACTTAATACAATGATTAATTCTGAAAGTTTATATTAATCTTTGGGGCCAGGTAGTTAGATCTGTAAAATAATTGCTTATGGCACAGGCTCTGGAAGACCTGATCTTCCTCACCCCCTGCCCCTTATTTTAACCCCGGATAAAAACATCCACTATTGAAAGATTTCCAGTATAAGTCTAAAACTTCAACATTGAACTAATAGAAACATGCGAAGAGAAACTTCCATTGTAGAAGAAGGTAAGGAAATACATGTAATAATTTAGAAGTGATCCTAAATCCTACTAGAAATACTAGTGTGAATCATGCTACTTACCATAATTGCTATTGCAGCCAAGGAATCTACCTGCATAAGTTAAGTCACATACACATTTAAATATCTGGAGGCTATGGCCATTTGCATACTCTACAGGGCTTTACAAGCAGCACAGGTTGCACTGGCTGGAAAGGAATGTTTTATTTTAAGCAAGAAGGCGCACCCGGTTTCAACTCTGTGTCACCTTCAGACAGTGTGCGGCTCATCTTAAAAGTTCAAACCACTGCTTCAAAAGTCATATTTATGCTAACTTCAGATGCTTCCTGTGATTGCTCATTGTTGGGCAAACAGTCATGACTTGTGTGCATCACAACTGGATTTCTGACCTTAAAAATCTTTCTATTTTGAAGAAAGAACTCCCAGGTATTGAAGTCAAATACAACTGCATCTTTATTTGGGACCCATGCTTTTGACAGCTATCCTCCTTCTGTGGAGGGTCACTTCTAAACTTGGATAAACACAAACATACTGCCTCAACCCCTTAGGCTGAGGGATTTGAAGGCTCCATCAGGTGGGAGGTGAGCACTGGTGCCTCGTAAAAAGGCAAGATACTGTCCATTGACAGCTAACCCTGAGTACCTGACTACAGGCTTGCCTAGCTACCCTCTCTGCTTCTGTGTAATCTGTAGAATAAAATCACCAAATCCCATGTGAGTCCTGAACAGTCAATCAGCTGCTTTCTAGCTCTGTGTGACCTCCTGCTGTTAAGCAGGCTGTGCCTGGTCTGAGAGACAGCGAGTCGCACCAAGATCCTACAGGCATTCATAATGCAACTGTTTGCCAAATAAGCATGTGTGGGACAGTGTTTACAGGCTTAAAAGTAAAAACCAGTGGGATATCCAGCCACCTAAGCTCAGGCATTAATTCTAACAAGAGATGAACAGGAATCCCATTGGAATCTGACGGCACACACCATTAATTAGTCAGAGGATTGCTATGAAACCTGTGGGCCCTGTATAGGCCAGCCTTCATCAGGAGATGCATGTTTGTTTTTCTAATATTGGTGTCTGTTTCTTCTGAGAATTTATCTAACTAGGTACATAAATAACATATGGTAAGAATCTGTAACTTGTTGTGCGGGTCTTGCTTCTGATAAGGATGTATTAAAAACATACCAGCTTCCTGATTCTACAGTTCAACCAAGCAGGAAGAAATAAAGTAACTAGCTAATTGAACTTTAGGTTTTAAAGAGCTTTTAGTTTTTCAGGAGCCAAGAACAATAATATTTAAACACTTTAAACACTTATGAAGTGTAGCTACACTCCAAGGGGGGAAAAAGGCTCTAAAACTGATAGCTGAGTTCACGATTTGAAATGTCTTTACAGGAAAGCTATTCAACTTTTTTTTTTCCTCCAAAAACACATGCAATGAAAGCTTAAATCATACTCCAGTCTTGGTCATTTTTGCAACTTCATTAGTAATAAAAGTTCTTTTGTTATCGAGTTAATAACTTACTGATGGTGTATAAGCAAGGGTAAAATCCGGTTCACTCTCCAAGTTGTCTTGAATCTGCAAAGAGATAAACAGTAATTAAATGAAACATCTAGCATTCTGTTGACAAGAAGTGAAACAGTAGGTGTGGATACTTCTGGGAAGTTTGGCTGTCAGCTATTCTAATACACTGAACATCAGCATTCTTGGGATTGCCCAAATGTGAGCCAACTGCACATGCTGGCTGGGAAAGGGACCTTCTACATGGAGGAAAACAAAATGAAGCTTTTACTTAGACTTGTCTCCTAAATAACATCTAAGTACATAGAGTTTGTGCTTTATGCAAGGGGGAATCTTCTCAGGTTGTCTATTTCCCATAACGTTTCTTGCAGATGTTGGATATTTTCCCTGTTCTCCATGCAGGCTTCTACCCATCAGTTTTCTGGCAGCCTGATTACAAGAAAGAGTTTAAGCCTGCATATGAACACAAGCTAGCTGAGCGTGCAGGAGAATTAAAAAGCACAGTTTTCCAAAAGGTAAAATGAATTCCTTATTGGCCTTGAAGTAGATAGGAGGTATATGCTTGCAGCAGGTGAGCGTGTCCTGAAAACAGACTCCTCTGTCCACATGAAGCCTTTCATCAAGCAGACAAAAATGCAGCACTTAGAGACACACTGGGGGTGATATGGATGCCGCAGTTTGTCAGTGCCTCCTCCTTTTAGGCCCCAGGGGATGTTTTTTGCATTAAGGTTTCACGCAGAGATTAGTGGCTGGCCCTGAAATGAAGAGAAACATCTCTGCCACTTCTGCTCTTTGCACAGAACTTAAGGTCATTGCAGTTTTGCACTCATTGTTCAACTGGAGTCTGTTTGACTTCTGGACTGGACCTTGATCAAATGTCCACAGAAATAAACAAAACACTTCTGCTGAGCTTTGTCAGCTTGAGAACCAGGCAGTTGACTTTCCTGAAAAAGTTCCCAGAAGTAGAGTTGTAAAGAAGTACTTGAACGACATCATGAAACTTGTTTGGCATGCAGAAAGGGTATAGGGTGTTCTAGGCAGAAGCTGCAGCTCCATAGAGAAAATGAAGGCAAGAGTGACGATATGTTTAGGAAGGATGCTTGGGCTAAGCAGTTCAGGAAAGAAAGCATTGTAGACCTATACAGGTGAATAAAGATGAAAGGCCCAAGATTCATTCAAGCTGAATACAAAAAGCAAGACAAAATCATTGGCAGGGTTCAAATGAAAAATAGCATGGGTAGAATGGAAGGGGGGAGGACTTTGAACACCAGTACTAGAGAAAGATTATACAACACAAGGTGAAGAAAAAGCACAGTAGGAAGAACAGTGGCAGCCCAGAAGAAGCTACAGGCTAAGAGCACAAAGCAATTTGTAGATGCAAGACCATGTTGTACCTTCAAGTATGCCTTGCTTTCGTCTCTGTGTATAAATGTGTGTGAAAGAGCATAAAGTACTTTGCAGTTGAAAGACTACTTTTAATCTGAGATGAATGAACAATTGTGCTAGATGTGCATGTGCTCTCCAGTAAAAAGTTCATCTATGTATTCTGTTTGCCACCAATGCTTTCCCAGCAAAGACAGTATATAGTGCACATCCAAGTTTTGAGCTTCTGCTGTAGTTGGTCCTCCATTGTAGAAACATTTCTGTGATGAGTGTAATTTAATGGGACATGTTTTTTCAAGTTGTCTGACAAAGAGTGCTTTGGAAGATGTTTACACAAGCTTCCTGTCATTTTTTACCTATTTATTACAGACTTTTAAAACTAGGGATTTAAAATTAATGATATTAGGCTATGTGCTTTCTCAGATAACTAGTGTAATCTGGATTGATCAGCTCATTTCTTTATTGCCAAGTCAATTTGCCTTCAGTTGCCAACCCAAATAAAAACTTCTTGATTAGAAC
Organism: Chauna torquata; assembly: GCA_013399475.1. NCBI lineage: Eukaryota > Metazoa > Chordata > Aves > Anseriformes > Anhimidae > Chauna > Chauna torquata. Next base: position 8,506 of record VXAL01007495.1, on the reverse strand, counting down.
TTCATGTTCTATTTAAATACTTGCTTTTGATGTGCTGGTATGTCATTGCCTGACCAGTCATAATTAGAGCTTGTAGAGAAACTTCTAAATGCTGTTATGTCACAACCAAATTTTTGTAGTCAAAACCTAGGAGGGAGGTCCAAAACAGAGAATAATCTGTTGGCTGGAGTACTTATGGGAAAACTTGTATCAGACAGATCTGAGCCTCTTTTGTGTGTAATGCATGATCCAGCAGGACTCAGCTAAACTTAATGACACCCAGCAAGGCTACTCAAAAGGGCATGCTTTGTTTAAGGGTAGACCTTAAGATAGAGTGATCCTATTTGCTTCAGAATCAGAACTTAAGGCTGTGGGGATTTGCTGGTTGGCTATAAATAAGTATTAATACTCAAAGACAGAAGCATTAAAATAAAAAAAAGGGGGGGGGGGGGGNAAAAAAAAAAAAGACAAATGTAATCCTATTCATCCATAATAGTTTTATCTTATCACTGCTCACTGGAATACAATTGCTCAGTTCTGTTCATGCACAGGTGCAGTAGTTTCAGTCTTGTACTTGTATGTAGGTGTACATGTACCCAGGAGTATTCTTGTGAATTCTGGATTTCATGCTTTACTTTTTAAGGGCTTAATTTGATGCGTGTGTTACATCTGAAGGTGTAGCAATCATCTTACCCTGTCAAGCTCTATTATTCCATATCCTATCTTACCTTATCCCATATTATTCCATTTTTCATCTTATTTGATGGCATGGGTATATGGCATGAGCTAGCCATACAGAATGCCTGTTTGGCCAATAGGTAATAGGAAAAACTAATGGGCAGATAAATCATTACACCTGGCACTGTGATCATATACAGATGAAATATCGTATAAAGTTAATTTGCATTTCACAGTTTTGGTGCAGCGTGCAAAGGTGATGTTGCATTAGGGTAGGGTAGACTTAAAGATCTGAGAGCTTTCCTTTGATGTGAAGAAGACTTATGCAGATAAGCAGCACCATGCCAAAAATGAGTTTGAGATGTAAAGAAAGGAACCTAGGGAAGGAGAGGTGGGAATTGTACTGAAGGTTTGAGCTTCAGAAAGAACAAGAGCAGACATCCTTAGAAAAGTTCTGTGAGCAGTGGTGCCACAAATCCTGCTTTCTGATAGAGTTGTATTTCAAGGCTTTATCTCCTGGTATGAAATTCAGATATTTTACAAAGGTTAAGCAGGAGCATTAATAAGATTTATTGCCTTGCCAGGTACTGCTTTTATGAAACCCACAGGAATTTAATAGCACTCTGTCAAATTCAGTTGTAATTGGACAATAGCTTCAAAAGATTTTTTAGGGGAGAACAGACTGGCTCAAAGATGTGCATAAGCCCTAAACCAAATACTTTCAGCCTGGATTTTAATGTCAAATACTTTGGTCATGGTGTCTCTTTTGCTTTTAACAAACAAGTCTGAGAAAAGAAACTGTCAAAACAGTCATTCGTTACTGATGTCAACGTAGGTGACTGGTATTCATACAGAACCCATGCCATTAAAGTTCACTCAAATTCAATGTTACTCATCTTTCAGAATCTTGTAACACCACCACCACCAACAAAATTTGTTGCCTTAATTCTAGGGATGTAATCCTCTTGCTGAGACTGGTCGAAGCAAACTACAAAATCAAAGAGCTGTCCTAAACCAACAGATCTTGAGAGCAGTGAGAATGAGAGCTGGTGCTGAAAATCTTTTACGGTATGTGCTATCACTTCCTAGTTCTCTGGCCTGAGCGAC
>VXAL01007494.1:97729-150325 GCA_013399475.1 Chauna torquata | reverse complement strand
GATCCCTGAAGAGGTCAAAGTCTCTTTTCCCGAGGTTCAGGGCAGTGAATTCCACACTGCCCTCAGGGTCCTAACTAAACTCCACCATTTCATGGTCAGTGGAATCAAGGCTTCCCTTGAGTTTCACATTCCCCACCGACCCCTCCTTGGTGGTGAGAACGAGGTCCAGCACAGCACCTCTCCTTGTTGGCTCCTCTATCACTTGGAGAAGGAAGTTATCATTAACGCACTCCAGGAACCTCCTGGATTGCCTATGCCCTGCTGTGCTGTCCCTCCAACAGATATTGGGGTGGTTGAAATCTCCCATGAGGACCAGGGCTTGTAAATGGGAGGCTGCTCCTGTCTGTCTGTAGAGGGCCTCATCCACTCGGTCTTCCTGGTTGGGCAACCTGTAGCAGACTCCCAGTATAATGTCACCTGTATATTTTCTTTTATTTACAGGACATTCTTATACACATTTTTCATTTTCTACTGAGTAGTTATGAAGAAATTCTTTATTTATTGCTCTGATTTAAAGGTTTGACATCCAGACATCCAGTGTTGGCTGTTTCCAGAAACCACTGACTTTTAAAAGTGAAAATACAGAGTATAAAAATCATGCAAGTTGATGAGGGAATATAGGATACTGACTGTTGTCACCTGTATTTGTACAACCCACAGAACTCCCAGCAAGTCACTGGAGACAGACTGAATTTGTGCTAAGGTGATAGACCCAAGTCCTACTGGCATTCACTGTAGAGGCCCAGATGTGTGGACATCTCATGTAATAATCCTGTTTCTGATAGTGACTCATGACATGAGTGCAGACAAGTCATTTTATCTTTTAAACTTTGTTTTTATTTACACAAAATAAGGGAAATGTATATTTGTGTATGTATATTTATATATACACACACACATATAGATGAAGTGATGTTGAAAGGTTTTGGTTCTTGGATTTTTTGCTTTTTTGGGAGGGTAGAGCTTTAAGTATCTTTTGCGATCAGGCTTACATTCATCAGTGGAATGAATACTGGAATGAATAAGACAATGGCATGGACCTTATGTTATGTCACACTCTTGCTTATGTACACTGCCAGTCCACTGCCTGGGCTAGGGCACTGTTCTGGGGCAACTATCCACACAACATAATAGGAGATCAAAAGTGTGCTTTTTCCTGCTCTGAAACTAGCTCCTGAAAAGTTCCTGCCATACCCACAGATGTCATCTATCACATGAGAATCACTTAATCTGCTGACTTCCTGTCTGTTTCAAGTCTGTATTTCTTTACACCACCAGGGTGTAGAGGACATAGAATCCATTAAGTAACAGTGTTTATATTCTGTTCTGTGGCATTACGTATATAGGTAGAACCTTTATGTCTGCAAGTTTTTCAGTGCTTCATATGCACAAGGAGCATTACTGTTAGTACTCATAATCTGTGCCAAGATTCTGAAAGATGCTACACAAAATAAATTTTAGCACACTGTCCTCTGCTTTCTGTTGGCATTTAATTCTCCCTCTTTATTTCACCTTTGAACAAAGAATGCTATTAAAACCCATTGTTTATGGCAAATCTCTATCTTTTGAGCACCTGCCATCCTTCTTATTCTGAACTGCAGCTATGTCTTGACACTGTTTAATATGACAGTGAACTACTTTTTGATCCTTGGCAGGAACAGCTGTTCTTTATTATATGGAGAAGAGCAGGAATTCAAAGGGTTATTCTATCACTGATTTGTAACTTTGTTTTAGAGGCATTTCATTCACCTCGTCAGTTCACTTGCTGCTAATTAATCCATCTGTTAGATTCATCAACAAAGGACTTCCCTTATGAATATATCTGATACGTGTGATTTATGGCCAGTATTAGTGCTATCACAGTCACAGAGGTAAAGGATTATATCTGTCTTCTATGGGCATTTAGTTCACCTCATCCATTTTACCAGCAGCTTTTATCCTACTCTCAGCTGCTCTGCAAGCATGACAACATGATGTAATAGCTGACTCTGCACACGCTGCCAGTGGTCTCTGTTTCCAATCCTTTCTCATTGGCTAACCAGCTATCTTGTAGCTGAGCAAAACTCAGAACTTCAGCTTGCTTTGTTTAAGCAAATTCTGCAATGCAAAGTTGATTAAAAAAAATACAATATGAGAATGTATTCTTGTATGGATTTTGGGTTTAATTAAGTCCTATGATAGAAGAATGCAGCAGTAGCATAGTCAGACTCTCAGCAGTGGATAAATGCTATAGGTAAGTCTGCTGAGCAAAGATAAATTTCTACTCTTTATGCATAAGCATTCTGATAATGTTTAGATTACAAATAACATTTTTGTTGTGCTTTTTTTTTTTTTTTTTCCAAATTCTTGTTCACTGGGAGAAAAGAATGAAAACATTTTGTCTTCTGCTTCCACACAAAGCCCCTTATTAGTGCTAGGATTGAGATCCTTACAGTTACAATTACAGATATAGAAGCATCTATTCATATCAACCACAATATCTGTATATATATATATACACATAAATTAAGTATGAGTTGTTCTTATGCATGATTATTCTTAAAAACAAACAAATGAACAAACCTTCTATTAAAATCCATATAGGTAGATCATAAATGATCTATCAAAGAGATTCTTTGTCTGCATGCCAAGAGGTCAAATAACAGTTATAGCTGTGAGTGGATGGAACAAATATACTGTGCATGTATGTCAGAGCAAAGCTGTTTTAAACAGGTTGGGTTTTCTTAATCCCCTTTAGAGTATTATTATCAGAATGTGGAGTGACCATGTCCAATTATGGAAAAGAAGAAAGCATCCATGCTCTATGTGACTAGTCAAGAAGATAAGTTCTAAAGGATCATTATTATAAGTATTATAACATTATATAAGTATTATTACTTTATAAGTAATGTAAACAGCAATATACATTTTTACAGTATTTTTTTCTCATATTTTATATTATGTCAGTATTTACAATGAAACTTGCATTGCAATAAACTAACAGAATTAAATTTAACTGATGGAGTCTCCAAAATTCAAAATGAAATGCTCCATTAAAACACATAATAAAATGAAATTGGTGTGGAAGGGAGGCTAGAATTAGAGGTTAAAATTAAGAGTTGACATATTCGTATGTCAGCCTCAACAGGTCTGTAGTGTATTTTAAATGTCAGATTTGTTTTACCCATTGTGATTGAGGTCTAACACTGGAGTGGAAAAATAGTATATGCAAATTTTGAAAACTATAAGTAAAATAGCAGCTTCAATTCCAGATTAGAATTTATAAAGACCCGCTCTTGTGCTTGGTCTGTTTCCCACTGACATCACTTGGCGAGTGTGGAAGCAAATGAGGTGGTGCAAGATTGGAGCTTAACTGGGAAACTAAAGCTTACTCAGCCATACTTTAAGAATTCTCATATTAAAAAAATGAAGTGGGAGTTTTTCAATTTTTAACAATTGTTTATAGTAGAATAATCTTTGGGGGTTCACTGGCAAAGGGTAATATCTTCTTTTGCAAAAATGTATTAGAAAGCATTACAAGTGAGAAAGGTAGCTTGGTTAATGGATGATGATAGAATTGTAGTTTCTTCTTTTCTGCGGTAGGAAATATTAAGTGAATGGTAAGTACTGAATTGAGAGAGTTCATTAATGTGAATAAAAGCACAGCTTTTGCCAAGATTCAGAAGCTTGGGCAGAAACTTCTTTATACCCATATATAAGTATCGTCATTTGGGAGGTGATTACTGAAAAATGTGTTAGAAGCATCTGCAATATGTTGCCATAACAGCTTGACAACTTAAAATAATCTTCTGATCATAAAGAGCAAAAGCAGCAGATGAAACTTTCTGCAATTTCCAGACTTATCAGGCAGCCTAACTACTTGTGTGTGCAGTGATTGTTTGAGAGCCTTATCTGTGCTTATCATTCAAATTTAAGACAGAAGAGGAAAGCATTTAGCAAATTTAAATCTTATTCATTACAATATCTGATGTGCATACATAGTGCCTGCTACTGGGTTTTAATGGATTAAAAGGTTGGAAACATAAGATCTGTCGAATAGGAAATTCATAGTTTCCAGAAACTTCTTTATCTGCACAGCAAAAAGTATGAGTTCTTGTGAGAAATTACAACTTAAAAAGCCATATATAGTTTGCTCATAAACATCAGACACTTCTGAATTCCACAGCAATATACTTGTTCAGACCTGGAAATGGCAGTCAAACATGGATTAGCAGCCCCAGAAGCGTGTACTATGTTAATTCACACAAACTGTGGGGAAAAAAAAGATTGTGTATTATATTTACTGTTACATAGCTCTCTTGTCAAATACATCGGCATTAAAACTGCTCTGAATTTACAAATCTACAAAAATCATACCCTCCCTCACCCTTTCCACCCTAAAATCTTCTGTGATGAGAGGAAAAAAAAAAATTGTCTATCAAAATGTTCAAGAAACAGGGTGGGGAAAAGACTATAACATGCAGGCATCTGTTCAGAGTAGATGTTTTGACCAAACATGGGATCCCTAAGGGCAGAAAGATAGGTTACAAAGTCTTCCTCAGGCACGTAGTTTTTTCTGCAAGGCAAGATTTATGATTTTGTTGCTTGCTTCTCTAACAAGGTAATTCCTGTTAACAGATCAAGTTTGTGGATGAGGCAAGATCACAGCTCAAATAATCTTCCATACTATGCTCTTGTGCCGGGTGGGAGTTGATCCTAGAGGCACAGCTTCTCTGCAAGAGGAATGCACATAAGTTCTGCTTCAGTCAAATTAGTATCAGACCAAACTACGGTCAATGTGGCTATTGCAGTGTTCTTTATTTTGTATAAACTTATATACAAGCATTTGAGAACATTAAGCTGATCAAGTAAAACTCCTTATAGCATCAGAGCTCCTCCTGATTCAGTTTCAGGGAGGCAACTGCTGAGATGGTGAAAATGTCCTCAGTGCTTCTGTAACTGCATAGTTAAGTCCTATTGAAGTTATTCCAGACAGATTCTCATTGTGCTTATTTAAGTCACTTCTGCCCCTAGGCTCCTCTGCTGGAGACTGCTTTCCCCCACTGTAGAGGTGACACTCAAAAATGGAAAATAGATCATTTACACCATGGATGAGGATGGGTTTGGGCTGACACATCAGACTGTGAACTGCAACAATTAAAATGCAGAAACATGGTTTCTTCTGCTGATTATTAATTGGAGGATGTTGTCACTGGTCAGATAGGAGGTAAAATGTAGATGGCGGGAGGCTGGACCCACATTTGATTTGAACAGGCTAGATTACAGCTGATGTCCAGGTGAGTGTACAGCGTGAAAAAAAAAGAAAACCTGGGCTTGCCTGACTGGACACACAGGAGCAGGACAGTGTCCTGTGCCAGGACAGCCAGGGCTGGAGTGGCAGAACTCATCGCATACCCATCTGGATCTTGACAGGCCTGCTAAGTCTCAAGGAGGCAGCGATACCTTATACTATCAACAACTCTGTCTTAAGAGAGTGTGAATCAGAGCCACATTTTCAAGCATTCCTCATCTGCAAGAATGTAGAATAGAAAACCTTTGCTAACGTGAAAATATTTTTGAGGTAAAAGTCAGTGAATTCCAAATCTTAAGATATATACGTACATATGCATGTATCTACACATTATCCATCTTTTGAAGTATGCCATCCATACTGTCTGTGACTTGCAAGCAGCAATGAAAATTAATTCTGATCAGACTGCATTTAATCTTCTGTCTTTACACATAAAAAATTATATTCTCCTGATGATGTGAGACCTTGGTCACCTTTATGTGTGAGGAAAAGGTGAGAGGAGACTTACTCCAGAGATTCAAATATTTGTACAATATGCTGTCTTGTTACAGCTTTAACAGTCAAGGAACAATGCAACAGGCACAGAGATACTGGTCAGTACAATGCATAGACTTAATAACATATTCAGCAGTTCCTGTTTTGCTCCATATTTACATGCATTTCAAATTCTGGAAAAGAAACTGTTAAACTACTGTGACCTCAGCGTGTTCAGGCAGGTATTTTAACCTCACATGCCTGCCTTGTCACTCCTGTCCTTCATACCCCTACAACTCCCATACCCTTTTCTTTGAATTATTACTTAAAACCTGATAATCGTCTCTAGTCATGAGTTTCAGGTAAGATTACTACAATGTTTCAAAAGAAGAAAATATTCCAATTAAGTTTCATTTTCATTTTACCTATTGTATTATGTTTTAGAAAATTAATTAAAACCTTCTTTCAAAGGTGAAGTGGCATTCTCTTGTTCTGTTTCTGTCTTCCAACTATTCAGATCCTTTTAATGGACTCCAAAGCCTTCTTTACATAGCACATGATGCTGATTAAATACCTGAAATAATGTTTGATAGCATTCATTTCACTACTGATTATAACAAAATAAACACACTTTGCAGTAGGCTTGCCAATAAATCTAAGTAGATCGAGAAAGGAAAAGAACATACACTTTCCTGAGCATTTTTGTTTAGTTAATCCATGTTTATTTACAACTTTTACCCACACTGTGACCTCTCTGATAATATTTGATTGTCACTTTATACTTGAGATAGCAGTTATCTACCTATTATTGACTTCATATCAATCCATCATCAGCTTTTGCCAAAATAAAATCAGTTCAGTAGAATTCTTCTCATATAGGGGTTTCAACAAGAGAATAAAGTGCAGATGTACAGAGATAGTAGTGTCTGGCACTGCAGGAATGAACCTTGAAGTGCTTAACACTAGTACTGAATTCAGAAAATGTGTTGGTTTCCCATTGCAGAGGGGCATTAGATGCCTCAGAATGGAATGAAATGCCTCACAAATGGAAAGAAAACACGTGTTGAACTTACCCCTATGAAGTGCTGAGTCCAGCAGAGATAGCCCACCTCTCTCCAGAAACTAGGTACATTACCTTGTATCATAGGGAGTACAGGACCGCACCTGTAGAATCGAGTTACAGGTTGTGTTCTGAAAAGAAACTGTTTTCAAGGTGTCACAGTGCCTATGAGAATGCTTCATAAACATAGGAAGGGGAAAGACAAAAAATTAGATTAAACTTAGATATGAATTAAGACAAAGCAAAGGGGAAGGCTCCAAAGGAATTTTAAATGAAATCCTCTAGTTTCCCTAGGTGACTGAGCAACTGTCATCAACTCTGCAAAATCAGACTTTTTTTTTCCAATAATTTGGACATGCTAATATATGTAGTGACTTTTAATATTATTTGGCATTTTAGAAAATAACATAATTGCATAGCTTTTGTAGACAGTAGTATCAAATGCACATCAAATTATTGTTCCTGGATGAACTGACTTTTGATGAGGTTTGGAGGTCAGCTTATTCTTCCTCATGTGATTAGGTGAGTTTAATCATTTGTTAAGTGCTCAGTGCAAACATCTGTCAGCCCCCCAACCCCAGGAAAAAAAAAAAAAAAAAGAGACTGGTGAAGTTCAGTCAGAATGGGAAAGAGGTAACAACTTAGGGGAAAAAAGGTTTTATGGGGGAGTAGATGACCTAATGTACAAAGCAAAGGTGTAAGGAAGTTTTCCACAGTGGTGGAAAAAAAGCTTTCAAGACTGTAGGTCAGAGAGGAGGTGTTTGGGTCCTTTCTGGGCTGATGCCATGTGATGCTGGAGCTAAAGATTTTTGAAAATGAAAGAAGTTAGAATTGAACCTGCTAGGAATAGTTAGTATGGGAGTGAGATTGTCAGGAAAAGAGACATATTGAGGGGCAAAAGGCAATATCTAGTTTAGTCTTCCACTTTGCGTCTGGTTGCTGATGGCCTGTGAGGGTACTACCCGTAACCTACTCAAAAAATTATCCTCAGGTGAAAGTATTGAGCAGAGGATTTGCTGTAGACCTCTTCCCTAGTCCTCTTCATAGCTTCATGTTTTGTGTTAAAGAAGTGATACTGTTTCCTTCATTCCTTTATTGTAAAAATATTTTTTATCTTAATAGCTGTGAATATTGAAGACTAAAAGAATAGGCCTAAAACAGGGAAACTAAGGTAGAAGGTGATGTTCACTCCAGGAAGGTGGATACAGTACTGTTGTTACTCATAATTAAGTTTCTCAAAATAGCCTTCTGATGTGCATGACTGATTATTCAACTTTTTCTTTTTAGAGTGGTAAATCATGCTACCCCCGTAACTGTATGGGTAATGAGGCTCATCTTGATTAACCTGTGACAGAGGTTAAAATGGGAACAAGGGAATCTGGTTTCTGTTTTCCTCTTCTTCCATAAACATTTAATTGGCAGAAAGTTTAATGAACTCATAACTTTAATCTTTCTAATCCATCCCTTAGAAAAAGGAAAGATCAATTTAGCAAGGTAAACTGGCAGGGTTTCTTTTAGCTGAAACTGGCCACATCTTAAGCAGAAGGAAAAGCTGGCTGAATGACAGCATGTCTTCCAAAATACTACAAAACCTGCACTTTGAGACTTAAGCTCTTTTGTTGTAAGTTCAGAAACCATGAACTACAGCTACAAGTAAAAGGGCAGAGTGGAATCATTTTAAAGTCACAAACAGTATTTTTTTTCTTAGATTTAAAAATGTAGCTTTAAAAAAAAATCTTTTGGAATATGTTGATTGTCAAATTGAACTTAAGTAGGAGTCACAGGTAAAAGAAAGGCTCTAATAGATATTTTCTACTCCTGAATAATATCTCCAGATTAACTTCTGTGAGGAGGCTCTAAGGTTGATGATCTGTTGTACTGTCTTTAAAATGGTTGTGTTAAAGCTGATCTTGTCAAATTAATCCTCCAAAAAGAAAAAAAAAATAGAGAACACATTTTTGACACCAGTTTAATGCCTTTGCACTTAGTTTAGTTGTGCCTTACTGTTCTTACTTTATGCTGTAATCTGGCCCTTCTGGGAAACTGAGTAAATCAGAAGGCATGCAATTAATCCACTGACTTTAAAAGACAGTGAGAGGGCTATTCATATCATTATTCTTACTATAAATTCCCTTTGAGTTTTGATTATCACTTGCCTATTAAAAAAGAATAGCAAGATTTCTAACGGCAGCAGTCCAGTGCTTACCAATAGGAGAAAAACTATTTGGCTGAGTTGAACAGGCGTGGTGTACTTCAAAAGAAAATACTGAGGACTTCATACTCGCCTATATTTTCCTGCGTTAGTTGCACAGAGCAAACAGAAACACTTGGAAGTAAAGCATACTGATTGTACAGGATAGTTTCAAAGGATGTCTTGGCCGCTTTCCTCTCTCCAGTGCAGTGACATCAAGGAAATAGTACTGGTCTTGGAAAGTCTGTTTTCTCTGAAGAGTTTGTGGCCTGGAACAAAATTGTGCACTCAAGTGATAACTAACAGCAGTGAGTGATGAAAACATTTTACATAACTTAAAAGCAAATGGAGTTACAAAAGGATATGAACTAATGATGCTGAGGTGAAAAGGGTGGAGAAAAGGAAATTGTGTAGACAAAAATTAAAACTTACATAAGAGCTCAGTCCTAGGTCAGACTAAAGGTCTATCTAGTTCAGTGTCATATCTTCAGCACTGGTTAGTACTAAATGCCTAAGAAACTGCATATGCAAACCAGGTAGGCAGAGACTATTTCATGTCTGGAATTTTCTCAACTTTAAACAGCTAATAGTGTAAGACCGTTATGAATCAGAACTTATATTTAGACCAAAATATTCAGTAGCTACTGATCTCTACAAATCCAAATCTTTGAATCTTTTTATACTGTTTACTACAGCATGTTGTGAAGGCCGTGAATTCCCCAGACTAATTATATGCTTGTGGGAGATGATTCTCTCAAAGCTTTTAATGAAAGACCATGGTGGAGACTTCTTGACAATTCAGGTCTGCCTTCACCTGTTCAAGCCTGTGCTAGCTGGCTGCTTCGAAAGATTTAACAGACATGAGAGACTAATCCAGTTTTACTGCTAAAGTTAATTTTTTACTTAGTTTACATATACTTGGGTTATTCATAATGCACTAATAATGTTACATATCAGTATAACATTCTGTCCCCCACTTTCTGGCTTTTCTGGCTATTTCATTTGGGAAAATCTATAACATTCCTTAAATGCTTTTATTCTTAAATTTCAAAATGCATATTCATGATTTAAGTAAGTTGCAACGCAGTCAGGTATTCAAATGTGCTTTTATTGGCCTTGACATTGAACCCCACTACAGAAGCTACAATTGATGGCACCTTACCACGCAAAGTACTTCATTGATACTTTGTGATCTTTCTTGTCAACCTCATGGAGCTGGCTTTTGTACAGCAGTCTGCATGGTATTAGGGAAATATACTGGTATAATGTGAAGTTTGCTTGAAGAGCTTTAACAGAGGTTTGTGGTTAGGATTTACCTAACAGTTTTCTCAGGAGAACTATGAATAGAACACCTAACTGTGTGATACTGACCACAGGCTGCTCAGCACAGGCTTCAAGCAGAAAAATGACTTTTTGTATTGGCCCATGAAGGGTGACTTTTGGTAAAACTGTTAGCTGTTTGCTTGCTTACAGAATCACCTTTCAGCAAAATGTATTTAACAATTATGTTATACACATCTTTCACAATGACATGCTTAGAAGCCATGTTCAACCAAAAGACCTGAGTGGGGTCTTTTTCTACATCTGATGGCACAGTAAAGATTTCTCAATTAGCCTATTTCAGGACAAAGAGTTGTTGCCCTAAAATAGTGGTCATGAGTGCTATGAGATATATCAGAATTGGCACAAAAAAAAAAAAAAAAAAAAAAAATGACAAAAAAAAAAAAAAAAAAAAAAAAAGTATTCATTTGCTATTAAGTTACAAGTATTATGAGTACTTAAGTAAAAGGAAATAACATTACAATAGTCTTATGAAAGTTCTAAATGAACCATTTACTCTCTTAAATTATTTTGAATAGCTAGGTAGCAGGTTGTCTTTGTGGACTGCTTCCTCTATAGACTCACCAGTAAACTATGCACATGGTCCATGTCTATCATTGAACTCAGGGGAAGAGCAGATCTACATGAAAAAAGCAAAAACTATTAAAAAATATCATTAAAGTCTCAGCCACATATATGTGCACTTTGGAGCATTAGTAGTGGCCTGTTTAGGTCACTGTTTCACATTTGCTGGTAGATATAAAAAAGACATAATGCAACAGATAATCCCTACATTTTCCACACTTTTTTGATTCAAAATGCCTTTGAAAACTTTCTGCTAGTGTTTTCTACATAATGTTCCCTGCTTTCAGTGGTGGTAACAGCATTGTGTTCATTTGATGGACTGTTCTCAGATACTTTTGATGAAAGGATTAAAATATACTGTTGAATTCAAGGACTGCTTTCATACAATAAAATCTTTAGCTCAGTTACCTGAAGATATTAATTATCTTTCCCTATCGGCAGAATGGTGGGGAAGATGGCTGTAGGGCTGGTGCGTGAGGCGAGGCCGGGGCTGCCCGGTGCCGGACACAGCCGGTTCCAGCCGGCTCCAACGGCCCCACCGCAGGGCACGGCCGGGCCCCGCAGCCACCCTGGGGCGCCTCGGGGACAGCCTGGGGAGGAGCGGGCAAACACCACACGGCAGGGAGGGGTGAGGGAACGGTGTGAGAAACGGCCCCGCAGGCACCCGGGGGAGAGGAGGGGGCAGGAGGTGCCCCAGGCTCTGCCCCGGCCGAGCTGCCCTGCAGCCTGGGGAGGGGCCACGCTGGAGCATGCACCCATGGTGCAGCCTGGGAAGGACCTCATACCAGAGCAGGTGGATATGCCCTGAAGGAAGCTGTGGCCTGTGAAGGACACACGCTGGAGCAGATTTATCCTGAAGGACTGCAGCCCGTGGCAAGGACCTGTGGAGCCTGGAAAATGTGTGTGGAGGAAACAGCATCAGAGAGGAGCTGTTACAGCTTGACCACAGCCCTCATTCCACAGCCCACTCTGCACCGCTCAGACGCAGGAGAAGATGGAGGAGTTGGGACTGAAGGAGCGAATTTGAGCCTCGGAGAAAGCAGTGGGTGGGGGGAGGTGCTATTTTAATTTGTCTTTGTTTCTGACTGTTGATACCTATTTGATTAATATATTAATGAGTCTGTTTTGCCTGTGATGGTAACTGGTAAGTGATGTCCCTGTTTTTATCTCAGCCTATTAGTTTTTTCATCTTATTTTCTCCCTGTCCTGCTGGGGAGTGGGAGTGAGAGAGCAGCTGGGTGGGTGGCTGGCTGCCAGCCAAGGTCAACCCACCACAAACTTTATCAGTTCATTATATGACAGAGCTGTCAGAGCAATGGTATTATAGCTATCACAGCTGGTTTACTATCTAGAAGAACTGATCCTGGAGTTCTGCGCCCTTCTTTCGCTAATGTAGAAATGCAGACTTAAAAGACAGTTTCTTTCTTTCTTTATTTATTTTTTAAAGTTTGGTGTTTTTTAGATATTCTATAACATGTTAGTCATTGGTGGGAAGAATAGAAGGCAGGTTGGGGTTTTGTGTTTCTGTGTTTTTGTTGTTGTTGTTGGTTTTTTTTGATTGTTTTGGGGCTGTTTGATCAGATAATTAATTTTCAGTTCTTTCTGTCTGTCGGCTGAAGTACAGAGCCTGTCATGGCAACTGGAGGTAATTACTGTTTAGTAGTGAAGCCACTGTAAAGTGCATAGGAAAGAAAAATGCTCCAAAGTCTCAACAATCTTTTGATGCAAGATGTTTTGCTATTGTCTCGTTCGACCTTCCATGTGCTCCAAGGAAGTATCTGCATCAAGATAAAAACTTTTCAGAGGGCTCATTATAGGCCCTGCAAGGTGTTACCCAGATTGTATATTACAGTCTTTCATAGCTGACTTGGAAGTGTAGCAGCTACCTCTCGCTGGAAGTCACTAGGATATGACTTAAAAATTATTTTCATGCCCTTGTCTTGCATGATTTTAATGAAAAGTAATCTGCTATACACCTAAAACTATTAAAAAGTGAACTATGCTCCTGAAAATTCTTTCCTTTTGTTCTTCCACATTAACTTTTACATACTTAGTTTAAGAAGTTAATGCTTCTGATAGAAATCCTCAGTTTCTCCCTACATCCCTTAAGAAGCATTAACTGGGAGGCAGCCCACATGGCAGAGCAAGCCATCTCTGTGCCAAAAAAGTGTTTTGGCACTGATGGGGTTGGCTGAATCCTCGCTTGCATTTCCCCTCAAAATGCAAGTTGCAGACTGTTATGGAGTTTGTGTAGCTCTACCAAGGGACCTTCTGTGATGCTTTTGTTGTAAGCGGTGCTCTCAGGTTCCCTTCTTGTCTGTTGCTATTACTCTGGGTCTTTGGTGAGATGACTGAAACACAGTTGTTTTCTTGTGAAACCTATGGATGAACCTGACTGAATTCTGCACTGAATTCTGAGCTTATTGTGTCACATTTGCTGCTGCTTTGAAACAGGCCTCAAGTTTAGAGATGTTGGGGAGAATGTCAGTATTTATGAAGTCTCTGCAAGAGACCAAATTATGGCTTTAGATGTAGGTATCCTTATGGGTCACTGTTGTTATGAGATGAACACCATGAAGTACAATAAGAAGATGAAGACAAATAGCAGGAAAAAAAATGCCTCATATTTGAATACAATGTCAGGCCACACAATGGTATGCAAACAAAAAGAATGGAGGAATCATGGACATAGTGTTTTCCTCCTCGTCTGAGCCTAGTTCTTTACCTTTTGTGTCCCTTGTTTTCTTTCCCAAGTTACAAAGTCTCTATACTTACCTAATTGCCTCTGTACCTATTTGTGGCTCATAGTCTTCCCTCCACAGCAAAGGAAGGAGATGCTCTTAACCTAAATGTAATCATGATTATGTACAGGTTTGCTAGATACAGTCCTCTCCCTTAGTGCCACTTGGTGTCTACAATTCTGTGTTACATGGCATGGTTGTGAGACAGTAGCTGTGTAGCCCATGGGTCGCATCGGTTCTTTGTTTGCACCTTGTATTCCACCCTCCCTACCCTTGAGTCTGCAAAGGCCAGGGCCCCCTCTTTGTCTGTGGCTCAGCCAAAAAAACTTGGAAGTGGGATGATATGATTGATTCAAGAACACCACCATAAACAAAAAAATAAAATAGTTGATTTTTATGCATGATCACGTAAGGAACGCTAGCATGTTTTAAAGCCTCTATGTTATCTGATTTTATTCAATTTCTTAGCTAAGGTACACATGGTATTTAGGGAAAGGAGAGGGCCAGGTGGTTTCCAAGACATCCAGAGATTAATTTAAATAATTGTGGTCCTTGGAGAGAGCAAATCATAGTCATTAAATACGAAAAAAATAACAGCGGTGGCTGAATAATATTAGTAATGGTTAACAGTATGTAAATAGTGTAAAGTAGAACAAAACTAAGGTATAAAATAATAATAAAAATGCTATTGGCTAACTGCATACAATGCAGTTAGAACATTTTTTTCACATCTATTTAAAAAATATTTCCTCTAAATGTGGTGGCTTTGGAGGTGATTAGAAGTGTTAAAGTACTTCAAAAACGTATTCTGTGTGTGAAAACAGTATCTCCAGACCTATCCTAAACAGTATGATTGAAAACCATATCAGAAAGACTGTTTTCTCAATATATCCAGACCTTCTTTGCAGACCAACAACATGTTTATATGCTTTAGTTAGGAGAAGATTCAGATAAGAACCCATTTTGAGACATTTGTTCTAACAGAACTGATGTGTTTTGTAATTTGGCTGCTGCTGAAACGCTTCTTGTGAAGATCAAAAAGCTAGTGTTTCTGTATGAATGCTTGTGGCTTTTTTCTGATGTAAAATTATTTTTTAAATGGAATTTCTAGAACTCTCTTCTGAATGAACAAAAAAACTTTTTTTTTCTTTTTTTTTTTTTTACATTTCTAATATGAAGGGCAAGCAGGGCTGTTATGCTGGTTCAACATTTGCGCTCTGTTTATAAACAGTGTTGAGGATAATCCATCATCTGTCCTGAACTTCAAAATGACGACATCTGGACTACATCCTCACAATGGTGTAGCGCTGACACTTCAAACAAACTCAGAAAATGGTTAAAAAAAGAAGCACTACTTACAACCATCTCACGAGGATAATCATCTGTGGGCGAACAGAAGACTAAGAGACTCATTTTTGCTGCAAACATTTGAAGTTCTTTTTTTTTTTTTCTCTTCCCTTTTCCTGGCTTTAACTTATTGAACTTTTTAGTTAAGGCAGCCTGAAGGCACTAAATTACAGATGGTGCTCACTCATACTAAAATTGAAACCTTCCTCTTTCAAAAGGTAATTGTTTCCAGTTGATACATGCAAAATGAATTGGATAAGTCAATCATTTCTTGAATGAAAATAGCTCCTATATTCTTTTGAAGGGGAACTCTGTCAAAGGATCTCTCTGTCCTAAGAAAAGAGATTGCATGCTGTTTCCTTCCCATATGATCTAACTTTAAGCATCACCCCCACCTACAGTAACTTTGGGAGACACAAGTAAAAGTAACAAATGTTCTTTCTTATTTATAGTCTATGAATGCAAAAATAAAAATGGAAAAAGGCAGACTATATATTGAAAATGAACATGTTTCCTCAATATTTTTTTTTTAAAAAAATTATGGTGACCACTCAAAGAGCACTAGAAGCAGTAGCCTTTTTTGAAACTGGCAGTATTTTGATCAGCAAATCATGTAATAACTACTAGAATATGTAAATAGAAGATATCATACCATTTTATAGTGCACTTGGTTATATATCTAACCCACATTAAAAAATCCTAAACAATAATAACTATTTAAAGAAACTATTACAGTTGAAAAAAAGCATAGGAAGGTTAGATTTGTTCAATAATTTTTGATAAGCTTCTTGAAAGCATGCACACTTATAGGGGTCTTCCAATTACTTAGCAGCTCCAGATCTAGAATAGGAAACTCTGCTTTATGTCTCTACTATTCAAAACAGACATGAGCATAGACCTTAAAGGGAAACGAACCGTGCCTTTTCTTAGTGAGTTTCATAAATATACGATGATAGTAAAGGCATGCTGAGATTCAGGAGTCCTGCATCTTATTTCGGCTCTGAGGACAATGTACTTTAGGGTTACAAATTCTTCTACCTCTGAATAACCCCTCATTCAGTTTCCTGCTCTCATGGGCTGCTTCTCCCAGCTTCTCTCTGTCCTTTATCCCGGTCTCCTAATTTCTTGTCCCTGTTTGCCCTTTCATAAACAACAAGAAGAAGAAAGGATTAACAACTTATATTTGTCTCTTTAAATTCACATCTTTGAGCTGTTTCAGAGCACTTTTCATACAAGTAGAAAAGCTGCCGTGAATGCATACTTGCAAGTAATATAAGTAGCACTTCACACAAGCTCTCCGAATAGTTTCTGCCTGCGTTTCTGTAACTGAGATATGAACATCAAGGCCTGAATACCCGGTGCTTAATTTGAATCATCTGAGTGAGCTGCACTCAGTCAATAGCTGTGTTTGCTTTATTCAGGAACAAACATACTCCATCTTATTCCTGCTCCAGTGAAAACAAAGCTATTTCCTACTGTCCGTTTGGACCATTTTTTACTTCAGCTGAATCAGATAACAGTTACAGTTTAAGACAGATGAAATTAGCAACAGCTCCCTAAAATTTCTGCTCCATATGGGTAGATTGCCAGTCTCGGGGAAGCCATGTCGGCATAATGCTCATGCATCTCACTGAAGACTCGTGCTTGCTTTTGCAAGGGGAGGCAAGGAGGAAAGAGTTTATGCACACAAAGCGGACCTATGTACAGCTTTGTAAAAGTAGTATGAAATGTTCAAGATAAAAAAGAAGAAAGAAGTTGGGCTACGTGCAGAGAGACTGGCATGCTTCAAGAAAGCTTAGCCCCTGGGCAGCAAAGGCAATGGTGCTCCCTGGTGTTTTCATATTGACCTTCCTGGGAGCTCTCTGCTGGCTGCAGAGCCTGCTCCCAACCCTCAGGAAAAGGGCTGCAGCTACTGCTGCACTCACAAAAACCCCAGGCCCAGAGGACATTCTTGAGCTCCTGAGGTATTATATGGTCTTTCAGACCATCTAAATGTTTGACTTAATGAAATTCAACTGAACAATTCCTTTTACCCTGCAATATTCCTGCATCTATCTCGCAATTGAGGAACAACTTGCATGCTTAAAAGCTTGTTCATTTTTTTTTCTCCAGCTATGCCAGCTGGCCTAGTAAAAGCTATTATCTCCTGCAAGTCTTGCTTCTCAGAAAGAATAGTGCAAGTGTTTTTGTGTGGTTGGTTGGTTGTTTTTTTTGTTTTGTTTTGTATGTTTTTTTCCACTTTCAGGACAGATGTGTAGTTATCCTGTGTTTTCATCTAAAAATTGTGCTGCATAAAATAATGAGAGTCACAAAAGTAAAAACATGGTTTCTGATGTAACTAAACTCTAAGGGATTTAAAGGCATGTGTAAATCTCCCTCTTTGCTGCAAATAAACTCAGCGCTGACTGAAAGTTAAGGCAAAAGAGGCCACTTCATAAAAAAAAAAAAAAAAGAAAAAGAAAAAGCACAGCATGTGCCTCAGTATTTTGCTGACTACGATGAAATTAAGCATATGCTTAAATGAAAAAGTGCAATAACATCCTCTTTCACCCTGCTGGAAGGTCCCCTTCTTGTGGGGTGGGGGTGCCGGGGGATGGTTTTTAAACAAAGCCATGTTAAGTGAGTAATACCAGTTCCCAGGCACAATCTGTTTATCAGGCGGGGAGCCTGGCCCATGTTAGCCGTCCTGCAGATGAACTCTTCTGAATTCTTTTGTACTTCCATTGCCAACTTTATGAAGAATATCAATTAAAACCATAAGTGTTAAGAAATTACATGTAGCTGCCATTGTAAATCTTCATAAGATAGTTACAAATATTCTTATACCTAAATTAGAGCTTCTTGCTGGTGACACTGAAAGCATAATTCTTTGCCTAATTTAAATCAAAGCTGAAGACAACAATAAAACTGAAGAGTGCTTAACTAAGCATTTTGACCTAGGCAATGATGGTCAATAAACCTGGGTTTATGGTTTGCTGTAATCATGGATATGTCCTGTGGTGTTTAATAGACTCTCTGTCTATTGTCACTTCTAAAGGCCATCCTTTAAAAAAGCAATCACTGAAAGTTTGCTTTCTCTGCTCAGTCTATAGCTAAAGAAAGAGTAAGGCGATCTGCATTAACTGAGGAAGTATTGTTTGTTCTTTGTGGAAACTGCTGGTTTCAAATGAATACAGGTAGTACCTAGGTAGTATAATTAGGCAGCAAATTAGAAAATTTGCCCTATGATTTACAAAATATTTGTAGAGATTGAAAATCAGTTTCAAACAAACCAATAGAAAGAACTGTAGTAATCCGCTTAGCACCTGTGGTAGGTAGATCTCCCTCATCATATTGCTCCCATATTTGCTCTATGAAAAATGCTTGCAGAAAAGCAGAAGAGCAATTACATCCCTCTTTTGCTCCTTCTGCTCTTTTTTGTTTGTTTGTTTTTGTAACTCCCCAGGCACATCCAAAAAAGCTAATTATTTGGCAAGAAACAAAATATAAAACCTTTTTTAAACTGTAGCTCTACTTAGTCATTAGTTCTTACACTGATAAAGAGTCCTGAGAAATTTTCTTATAAAAATGGCAATAGAGATCAGTCTGGTAGCTTAAAAAAGCAGTGCAATTGAAGGCATTGGGGGTGGTGAAAGGGAAGAAGAGAAGGTGATCTCATTAATAAAACAAAGCATGAAGTGTCCGTAAAAGAAGGATTTATTGTGTTGGGAATCAAGTGAAGGATGCACTTGAAGGGAAAAGGTGTGGCCTGGATATTTGACCGTAGCTTTTTGAGAAAAAACTTGATTAAAAAATTGAAAGAACAGTCAATCCTCAGTAAATACATAATTGTATACTGCTGCTTCCTGTACAATGGTTCCTTTATGAGCTCTCTCCTGTTCTCTGCTCTGAGCTAAGCTCCAGCTCTGACAGTATGGGTATACCTTGGAGTCTCGACAATTTTGAAGGCAAGTTTTTTGTTGTTGTTGTAGCAGACTTTAGATCTTCTGCACAAGACAAAGGCTTAGCTTGTCCTGAACCTAAGTTTTTAAAATTCACCTCAAATCTAAAGAGGAAAAATTAGTATTTTACTACCTGAAATAGAAGTAAAATATCCTTTGACTACATTTACTGAACTCTAGCAAAATATTATTTTAAGCTGGGTGAACTGATGTGAGTTCCATGCTAAACAGCACTGAAGTCCTACAGTAGTAGTGAAGAAACTCACTGGCTGAAAGTGGGTGGTGGTTTTGGTGGGGAATTACTACTCATGATAAAGGCAAAGGAATCCAGCCAAGCAGTAAGTAAGTAAAGTATGAAATCAATGAATTTCCCTTGTTATTTTAATGAAGCCTATTCATTGTGGAAGAATAAATGACTTCAAATTAGGAAATCTCATTTCTGGGTTAGGAAAGGACCTCTACCACACCCACCAATTTTTCCCAGAATATATTGTTTATTAAATGAAAAGCTGTAGTTTTCCTTTTGCTTGAATGCTTCTCTTCTGCTACTAAGGAACTGCTGTCTTAAGTGAAAAAATAGAAAGATATTTCAATGGTAGGAAGAAAAAGTTTGCTTAGAAAAGTTTTACCGTTAGTGTGAATTAGTAGCTGTGGTGTCTGCCAGAAAGTTGAGCAAGCTAACTGGTGTACTGTTGACATCTGATGCCTGCACTTGCAGTGCAGCTCTCCTAATCTGCCCCTGCAGAGAGCTGGTAGAGGTCCCTCATCAGATGAAGTCGCCAGCTCTCCTTGCTAATGCAAGAGGGAGCATCGTTGCTTATGGAGTGCGAGCAATGCTTGGTTTGCATCTGATGAAGATTGCCCTTTCTGTGCATTTTATAGAAGCAGTCAAGTTAGCTCTAAGTATACAGTGCTTGTTAGTTTTCTCATCCAATATTAGATTTCCTTCAATGAATAATGAATCGTGGGTGTGTTGTGTTTCCATCCTTTTTCACCTTTACCACTTACTAATTTTGGAACTTGAAATTTGTAATGACAATGCTGAGCCAGGGCTCTTGGCTTACGGAATGAGAATGTTTTAAAGGGAGGCTTAGTAGCTGTGTCTTAGTTGAATACACTATTAAGAATTTAGTCTGACCTACATTAAAAGTTTAGAAAAGTTTTAGAAAACTGCAAATGAATAGAGCGCCCAAACATTGAGAGAAAGGACATAAATTTCTCTCTAAAACAGTGGGATACCCAGAAATAAAAATGGAAGAGTTATTGTGGGACTTACTATTACTTGTTTCAGCATGTTGTTGTGTGGCAGTGCAGTTTGTCAGTGTTTGCTTTAGGGCCTAGCACAGTAACCTTCTGTAGACTGGTCTAAGCAGACGATTTGTCCTAGCATGTCTCTTGAATGCCACAAAATTAGTAATGGCTTCTAGAGCATATGCTACATTAGATGCTCTATAATATAGGTAAAAACAGCTGATTAAATTATTAATAGATTTTGTAAAGAGATTTTTGTTATGCTGCATCTGACAGTTACATCCTTTAAGCAGATGGGACTTGCTGTTACAGTCTGGATAAACTGTAAAGATTTACATATAGATTAAGTGTGTAAAGTAAGGTAAGTGTGTAAAATGCACATATATGACTAATTAATGTTATTAACTATGGCTTTGTTCTCTGAAATAATTGAGTAAAAATTAGAAAGGAAATTGTCATCTAAGACTGTCATTATCGTACAGTGTGCAAATGTCCTGTCTTTTTTTCCTGTTCCAAGAAGGAGGTTGGGAATTCAGAGAAGAAAAATTTGCCTGTCCTGTATAATTTGCCTATTACATAAACCTTAAGCCTGAGCTGTCATTGGGTTTATTTAAACAATCAATTTTTACACACACACACACACACACACAGACACACACACACACACGTCTTTCCTTCTCTGCTATAAAGCATATAGGGGAGTAGCCTCACTTAAGTGAACGTAAGTTTGTATTTTATGATCCAATTCCTATAAGCCCCATAAAGCTTCTTTGCTTATTCAAATTACACCACTACTGCACTGACAGAAGTCAAACAGGCCTCAGATTGCTGTCCTGCTGCTGCATGCCGAGTCTCAGAAGTTATTTGAGTGAAAGCTGGATCTCAAAGGGAGAAGCTGTAGTGCTTAAAGGCTGCAAAACTGTTAGCTGGCAAGGTGTATTGCTAACAGTAGTCTCAAAATGGCTCAGACCATGCTGCCAAAGCCAATAAAACCCTGTGTGAATCTTGCAGGCTACTTGCAATATCTGACAGTCTACATGTTTGCTTCCTGATCATATTTGGCTTCAAGTACTGAAAATACATCCATTTTGACCTATGAGTAAGATTTTTCATCAAGATCTGTCCTTCCCAGCAGGTTTTAACCCTTCATTTTCTTTCATTAGTTTGCAAATTTTTCTCCTGCAGCCATTAATGCAACAAATGGCAATACTAATGACACAGACTGGGAAAGGTTGATCAAGGGATTGCACATATTTAAGAAGAAAAAAAAAAAGAAGAGTTTATTTTAATTTTCAACTAACTGAAAATCCTTGTGTTGAAAACTGGTATTCTGTAAAAACAATGGAGGATGAATTATTTATGCAAATTAGGGATTTTTGTTTTTGTTTGTTTGTTTTGGTGGGGGCTCTGAAGCTGCACGGAGAATCCAGCACTCTAGCAAAAACCAGCAAGCTGACAAACAGAGGAATTCTCTGACACGATGATCTTTCCTGGCATTAATATTAAAGGGTCACACCAGGTTTTGCAGTCACGATGTCCGGATTTGGAGGAATATATTCATGAGCAAGAGAAAGGATGACACTGCTGCCAGGAAATGTATAAGATTTCCCATTTTCTAAATATACATTTTGAACACAGAAGTCCAGTTTCCAAATGCACAGTAATGAAGTTTCAGGCAGTTTAAACTCACTGCAAGCAAGCATCTACTTATATTTTTGTAAGCCATTCCTCAATCCTGCATCAGGACATTGGCCTCTTCCTCTGCATTAGAAAGCCAAAGAAGTACCATGATGCTGTGCTTTTTCCGTCTCATTACTATCTAGTATCTGTGTGATCAAATTCCTGTGTGCTGGTGCTGTTGCCTTTTTACCAGGAGTGTCTCCTTCTGCTATCTGCCAGAGTGTTTATTTTTCTGGTTATATTACTGATTATGAGCTCAAAATTCAGTAGACCTTTTTTTCAGTAGGTCAAAGTCTGAGAGATGAAGGTCTGAGTTTCCAAGGCCAAATACTGCAACCGTGTGCTGAGCTCTCCTCCTCTCATTGGCATACTGCCCTGTATTGTAAATTAGTATTAAAGATCAGGAACAGAGACGCTGAGAAAGCAAATGCACTGAGGTTTTGAAGATTGGATGGAAGTTAAGCTGTTTAAAACCAGGCAAGTGCACTCTGATCCAAACAAAAAAGGCTTCCCCCTCCCTTCCTCTCTATCCCTTTTGAGATAAATTTCCTTTCTGTATGGCAACTCTGTTTGGAAGGGTGCAACACTATGTGAACACTTTTTTTTTTTTTTTTTAACAGAAGTTCTCAGATAGCATTTCAAGCCCAGGTCAATTAAGGTAGGAATAAGGTAAGCTCAGTTCCATAAAACAGTGCAAGTCTTTGTGCCTAATTAAAAAGGGCTACATCTAAATCCCCATTTTATATTTGATCCACTTCAAGATCTTTGGCATGATACTTAGAGTATACTGCACATAACCTCAGTGCTGCATCATATAAAGAAAAAAAAATTGCTTTTCATATCTATCAGTAAAAAACTCCGCATGATGTGATTATAGTAGGCCACAGTTAGTAAAGCAGGATGGCTTTTTATTATCTGATGTGTGCACACATGCAAGAAATTTGGGAGATGCAGTTTGGAATAGGTACAGGTCTTCTTTCCAGTGACTGTGCACCTATAGTTGAATCACCAAGCCACTTACATTTTTGGTCTACAGTTGCCCTAGGGAACTCTAGGACTGGGAAAAGGAATTATTAAAGACCCTTAGTCTACAATTAGATCTGAGCAGACATAACTTTATGCTTGACTGAGTTCTAGCCAGGCTTGTGGGGAAAGGGGTGTCTGTGTGGATATAAAAGCAGCACAGAGGTTGTAGCCATCCTCTGTAAAGAAGACTTGGCAAACTGAAGACCCTACCCACTCAGAGACTGACGTCATCTGACAGCCTTAAGTTTTAGAGAAAGGATGGATGATGTATTTGGCTTGTATTTAGGACTATGAAGCAGACTTGATTCTGTGTTTTCCACATGAATTATTCGAAGATGAACAAGACTAAATTAATCATATTCAGACTAGATGTCATTTCACAGCCACAAAATTGATATGTTTAATGGAATGTATTAAGAACTGTCCATTAATTTTCTCAAGAGTAAAGATCTGTTTGGAAAACTTCCTTTCAAAACTTTGAGGTACTTGCTCACGAAATGTGTTTAGTCTGAGATAGTATAGTGCATATAAACCCTTAGACTACAGTGAGCAGTGTGCATACAGTGACATAAGCATAATACAAAAATAGTAAACCACAAAACATTTCCATATGTTAAATGTCACTTTGATACATGGAGTGAGTATAGGAATGATTTGTGAGTTCAGCATGAAAATAATCTTATCACTGCAGTAAATTCCATTATGTTCAGGAAAGATTATATTTTCATAAAACATAGGCTTTAGTAGATGCAGCCCAAGCAACAAAAAGCATCAAAGCAACACCAGCAAGCACTATATAAAAAAAAAAAAAAAATTGCCATGTTTAAGCACATTCCATAACGCATCCAGGCTGTTTTTCTTAAAGCTACATCTTCAGCCTAGAGAGTATTTGTTGAAGGGAATGACCAAAATGAAAAAAAATAAAAAAATCTGTGAACTCTCTGTTGTTTAGGGTTGTAATTGGTGTTTAAGCCATATTACAAGGGAAGTAAGGAGTGCCATTGCTGGTATATAACCAAAAATTGTTTGAAAATCAGATTTGGGTGTTTCGGAACTCATCTGAGAAGCAGTGGGCTGCAACCAGCTGAATACAAAAGTGTTTGGGCAGGTCCAGTCAAATTCCACGTGGTACAAAATTTGGATGGGAGAACAAAACTAACTGAACACCACCTCCAGTGTCCTGGCATACTCTACCACCAGTATAATTTGCTATAGGCTCAAGCCTGCTTCGATTTACATCCAGCTGCATGAGTCCTCCTGTAGGCCACTTTAGTAATGGAATCTCTAGAACAGCATTCAAGAAACATTTTTTTTGCTTAGCTGTACCTTAAAAGTAGCTTGCGAACTGCAAATATGGGAGTAAAGCTGGAGAGATGCTTGTTTGTCCAGGATATCCATAGCCAGAGACTCTTGCAAAATGAGGGAAAATTTCAGACAGGCACTACCAAAATGTTCTTTGAAGTTTCTTTGTACTAGCAGTCTGGCACCAAGCAGCCTCTGTGAAGGAAGCCAAGGTTTGGGCCTTTTCTCTGGTGTGCATGTACATTAGAAATAAGAGCACACTGTTTACTTCAATCCCTGCTGATGCCCTTAGGGAGAATTAAATAAGGAAAGTGCGGGAGCTAGTTAAGTTCCACATAAAACAGCAGGGAAAGGATGGGAGGTTGCAGAGGAAATGCCAATCGGAAGTGGGATGGCCCAGGCCAGCCAAGATAATGCTTCCTGAGGTGTAATCACTAGGTGATACACAACGCATGAGCACTCCACCTTTTATTTCCTTGACAAGAACACATTTTTTGCAGTGATGAGCTAGGAAATCCCATTAACCCTTTCAAGCTTAAAAAGAGAATGTCTTGCTTTTAGGCCTTTTAAAATCTGTGCCACCTTTTCCAGTTAAAAAACACTACTTTACCTGCCTTAATTCAGTAATGGATATTACTGATGACTCTGTGTGGACACTACTGGGGACTGGCCTTACAAAACTGTAATTAACATGAAGTCTAAGGAGGTTCTATTTTACCGTACAGAAAATCTGGATGCTTCAGGCTTATTTTCCCTTCGTTATATAAATTATAAGTTTGTGCAGAGAGGGAAAAGGAAAAAAAGCTTCTGAAATGGGTAAGCCTTTAAAAGTGAATTCTGTTCTGTTTTATGACCGTTTAATGATCTTTGTCAGCTGAAGCTGTGGTTTTAGTCAAATCTGTATCTTAGTCCAGTTGGCACCCATTAAAGCTGATATTAGTCCTGCAACGCAAAGGGATGGTGGTGGCTATATGGACAGGGGGACTGGAATGGATTAGTTTCACTTCACACTTTGCACTTCTTGGCCTGATGTTGTGGTTTAGCCCCGGCAGGCAGCTAAGTGCCACACAGCCACTCGCTCACCCTCCCCAGGTGGGATGGGGAGAGAATCAGAAAGGTAAAAGTGCCAGAACTCATGGGTTGAGATAAAGATATTTTACTAGGTAAAGCAAAAGCAGCGCGCGCAAGCAAAGCAAAACAAGGGATTCATTCACTGCTTCCCATGGGCAGGCAGGTGTTCAGCAACTTCCAGGACAGCAGGGCTCATCACGCGTAATGGTTTCTTGGGAAGACAAATGCCATCACTCCCAACGTCCCCCCCTTCCTCCTTCTTTACCCCAGCTTTTATAGCTGAGCATGACGTCATATGGTGTGGAATATCTCTTTGGCCAGTCTGGGTCACCTGCCCTGGCTGTGTCCCCTCCCAGCTCCTTGTGCACCCCCAGCCTCCTCGCTGACAGGGCAGCACAAGAAGCAAAAAAAAAGTCCTTGGCTCTGTGTAAATACTGCTCTGCAACAACCAAAAACATCGCCACTATTTTCATCAAAAATCCAAAACACAGCATTGTGTGAGCCTCTACGAAGAAAATTAACTCTATCCCAGCAAAACCATGACACCTGATTTACAATTTCCAACTACTGAAGGGATGTACCCAGCCTAGCTACCTGTTTCTCATTTCAGCAGCTAGAATGCTAATTAATTCTTGACAACATCAAACTGTCTTGCAGACTTTATTCAGCAGGTGATTAGAACATCTGAACAATCCGTTTGCAGTATTCTTCCATGTGCTCTCTAGGTTAAAATAATAGGAGCTCTGAGCAGCAGTCTGTCAGCTTGAACCTTTCCCAATTGTAAACATATGTTTAGTTTTTATTTTAAGAGCAAGATAAATAAGCATTTTGGTTTTCCAGTTTCAAATTTCTAGACATTATCCATGCAGCAGATTACGAAAACGATGAATTATTCCTTATAATACTTTTAAGGGGGAATAGGCATGTGTTTTCAAAGCTAGATTATGACTGTATCACAAGACATGTCTGCACAGCTGCATGTTTTAGTACCAGCCCAGGTACTTTTATTTGTATGATATACTAAGATTCCTCCTTCAGAGAAGTAAAATCCCCACATTAACACGGATAGCAAATTAACTTGCTGTATACTTTGGTTGGGAAAACATGTAATTTAATTACCTGTCTGGGAATAACTCATTTTCTGGAGCTAAGATAGCCTATTTGTATGATGGAAGAAACATGTACGATGCATTAGTTATCAGCATAAACAAATGCCCTGTAGTTATCACACAGGTCAGTAGTGGTTTGTGACTGACAAAAGGTGCATTGGCATTTATATACCTGAGTAGTCCACTGTTAGACGTTTGCTTTGAGTACATATTTAGTGGGATTTCTTGTCTGGATAGTAATAGGGCAACACATTTTCCCACCTACTCTTCTTGTGGTTCCTATTTACTTCTCTCATGTACCATTCAGCTAATTCAAATGGGCAGGGTTGCTGACAGCATTAACAAATCCCCACTCAGTGGAGAAAATGAGAAATATCTCTAACATTCAGAAAGACTGACCCAATTCTTCCTTGTTTCTGGTATAAGTATTGGGGGAATCAGAAACCACAATAACAGTGTGGAAAAACGCACAAATTTAGGAATGAATTTTCAAAATTTTGGAAGAGTCATAAACTGCGTAGATAGAGAGACCTGCATTTCTTATAGCAAAAACTGGAGAAGTCTGGTTGTTTCCAAGCGGTTACACTTTAAGGTGCAATCTTTCCTACAATTTTTAGTATCCTGCATTTTTTGTACAGGAATATTCTTGTAAAA
The DNA here is from genome assembly GCA_013399475.1 of Chauna torquata. Taxonomy (NCBI): domain Eukaryota; kingdom Metazoa; phylum Chordata; class Aves; order Anseriformes; family Anhimidae; genus Chauna; species Chauna torquata. The sequence continues at coordinate 123,283 of VXAL01007494.1, read as the reverse complement.
TATGGATAATTAACCTAATGTAGTGCATGATTATGAACAAATTTTCCCTTGTTTTTTTACTACTTCTCTGTATGGACATTTCTTACCACTCCCTGCCCACCACTCTGCCCTCCCCCCCCCCTCACCTCCCCCCAAAAAGGAGGAAAATTCTTCATTTTACAAAAAAGATTAAAAAAAAACGAAAACCCCAACAGAGAGTGTAAGAAATGGATAGTCTTCAAAAGAAATTTACACCTCTAAGCTGATGAAATTACACCTGTTCTGAATGCTAGTATGAGACTCGTATACGTTTTAAGAACTATTTAAGACCTTCTGTGAGAAATCTCTAGACATAGATAACTCTCAGCCTAATAACTAGAATTAGATGCAAGTTTTCTACAGATGTTCACGAAAAACATGATTATTTTTTTAATAAAAAAAAAATCATTTTTTTAAATATGTCTTGCACTACACTTTAATTATTTTTAGTGATAGGAAAACTTTCTTTATAGCTCTGTTAACAAAAAATAATCCTCAGTATCTTCATTTGTTTCATCATGACCTTTGTAGTATTGCTTCTCTTTTGCCTTTTTCAAACCTCAGACAATATCCTGTATGGGATAGAGACCCAGTATTTCAAGTGGGTGTCTGAGTCTGTTTGTGCAGTCCAAAATAGATTTAGTGATCATAAATAGTCTATTTTGCTGTTAGAAGTGCAGTTTTACTGCCTGGACATGAGATTTAGGAAATGTAGATAGGCAAAGATATTCCAGTCAAAGAAGTAAATGAGGGATTATCAATTTTTACATGTAAAGAATAATCGTCTTTGTAGGTGTAGGTTTTTTCTTTAGGTAGATGCTACTACATTGCTATTATACATCATTACAATTACTGATAATAAGAATAGTCGATCAAGCAGTACTATTTCATGTTGCTGCATGCCATATTTTCATACATACATCTGTTTGTTTATTTGTTAAAAAAAGTCATCATCTTTTGCTTGCCTAAAAATTGCACCACAGCAGCAGCGAGTACTTATGAAAAGGACATGAAGTTTATGCCAGAACTCTCTTCCTTCAAACTTCTAGAGGCATTTATTCACCCTTTTTCTACTGCTTGTTCTCCAGGAGACCCATATGCAGATGACTTTCCCCTCCTTTAGCTGCAAGGTGTCTTAGCCAATAGTAGGGAACTTTTAGGTCTGCAGCTGCCACCAGACAGGGGAAAGGGAAGTCAGCCATGGGTTTTCTGAGGACTTGTTTTCATGAAGAAAGCAAAACAGACTTTAAAGGGATAGAAGGTTCTCTGAGATGCAGATTGTGGATGGGAAAATATGGAACAATGAAATAGTTCCTAGGATTTTAATTATTGAAATTATTAAATAGTGAACTCAGAAAGAGTATGTATCTATACATACTCAGGAAAAGTACGTAGCATGTAGTATTTTGAGAATTCTTCCAAAAAAGAGTACAGTCTTCTTTGAACAGGAAGTGTAGCTTTTTGCGACTGTGTATATAGAGTTTTTCTATTGCTACCAGGTTCCAATTAATTTGATATTGATGCACTGTGGAAGAGAACTGTAGAATTTTACTTAAAGGTAATTTGATTTCTAGCAACCATCAGATGCCTATGGACAACCTTGACATAAACAAAGGAGCAGAGAGCAAACAGAACAAAACATGGAGGTAAGTGGAGAGAGTTGTATGCTTAGTATTTCTTGAGATCAGGTTTGAAATGTTGACTGAGACAGCAGTGGTCATCAACTGTGTGACCCTTACTAACCACAGTCACTGCAGCAAACAGGGAGGAAGAAGAAGAAAAGATTTTGAGAGCTGAATTCTCCAAGGGGACTTTCAGAAATCACAAATTTCTGGCTTCTCCTTGTACAAGCATAGTTACAGACCTGGTTATCTTCTTCAAAAGGGGAAAAGGCTACATTTTAAGTTCTTCATTTTCCTATAGTAATGCTGCAGATTGTTTGATTAGCAGGAAAAGTTATTTAACTACAGAACTTGATTTCTGAGATAGATGCTTTTGAAGGATCTGTGTCAACTCTCCTGTGGCTGTCCATTTTTTCAGTAGGGTTCACAGAGAATGTCATTAATATAAGTCTGCCATCATTATTCTAGCTTTTGTCTTGGATATCTGTTCAGCCTCCCACTATGAGATGAGATCAGACTTTCCAGTAATATCACTCGTGGACAAACACTTGCCAAAAGTATGCTACTAGACCTGTATAAGTGCTCTGGGCAAGCACAGCAATGCAAGGTGCTTCTAATTTTTCCTGTAAACACCTCATCAGATATTCCAGCAAAAAAATATTCAGATGTCCTGAAATGCCCTGACAATGGAGATAATAGTTTTATCAGAGGTAGGACATGATTCCATCTGCTTCTGTCAAGCTGATTTACAGAACTGGAAATGTTTCTGTTCTTTCATTTTTCCTCCCAGAGATCACCCCACCTATTAATGAAATGTTCATTTCTGGGCATTTTTTCCCATTGTTCAAGGTTAATGAAACAGTGTGAAAGCATGGTCGTTCTGTTAAATTTCAAGCACATTCTGAACATTTGTTGTTCCAAAAAGAAGATATTACTTTTTTTTTTTTTTTTTTCCGTAAGTCAGGCAACGACTGAGATTTATCGTATACCTGGCACATAATAATGAGACAGAAGTTACCAGAAGGAAATTAAAAAAAAAAAAAATAGGACATTGAAATCAGGAGACAGCTCTATTTCCTTAGTAGGACTTATTTCCTTATTAGACAGATTCTAGCACCTGTTCTAAGAGTGTTTAAGTAATGCAAAGCTTCAAAATATTTATGATGGAAAATGCTGATAAAAATGTTATGTGATCCTGGGGAATGTAGTATAAAAGTTTTTATAGAAATCAGAAATTAAATGAACATACAACCAAACACAGAATAAACATAATCTTAGGATATTGGACAATAGAGCTGAAGCAATATAATTTTATTTGCAATGTCGTTCACCAAACTTGACTTTTGAAGATTTAGAGACACTGAAGATAGATGCTCATGGTTTAGACAATGGCAAGAGATACTTCGAGAGAAAGAAACACTCAGTGGCAGCCAATATTCCCTCTTACAAAAGGCTAGTTCTAATACAGGCAGGTTGTTGAACAGAATTGCTGTTCCAATTAAAAGTATAATATGGACGTGTATTGGCATTCTCTTCTTATGCTTAATCAGCCATTGTAATAGTTGTAACAATTTCACACTGCCTGGGGATGTAAAAAAGACTGCATATGTAGGAGCTATACTTATATTTTCAGTTACAGCTTTGTTGTAATTTAGCAAATTTCTTGTAATGATGGTATAGTCTGAAGTGTATATATGAAGTTACGAACATTTTTGCAGTATGGTATAAAACTGTAAGTATACGGTTCCTTATTCTTCTTTGCTGTCATCACCTCTGGAAGAATTCTCTTGCTTCCATTTCCTGGTTTAACCTTTGGTTCTCTTATTCTTATTATTTTTTCTTTCATGAATGGGTTTATGTAAATTCTTTGGGTCTCATTTTTCCTACCTCATATAAGCTTAAGTTGGCCAAAGAAATCTACCTGTAAAACACTAGATAAGTACAAAGTTCACTGTCAAATTCAGTTATGCTCTTCAAAATCATCTGTTGTCTGTTTTTCGTATTCTGTTAAATTTCTTCTGAAATCTAAGAAAGCAAACTTTTAATACAAAATATGCAATTCTTTCAAAGCATGTACTTTTGAGTGCAGAAGCTGAGGTGTGGTTCAAAGTTCATATTTCTTCTTTCTCATGCAGATATTTTATATGTACTTTATCATCATTTCTTTCATATTTCCTGAGGTAGTAATAGTTAACGCTAATGCAACATTTGCAAAAACAGAATTAGGAGGTCCCTATGTTCTTCAGTGATAATTGCAGTTCATTAATGGCCCTGTTGGAATACTACAGATTTCAGAAGTCAAAGGAAACCACTTATTCTGTATGGACTTAGTACTAAAGTAGGCCCAGCACCTTGTTTAGGAAGTGGATATGGCATTGACTAGTTGTAGCCACCTGGCATCAACTATATCTAAACCACTGCAATTTCAGTGGAACTGTGGCTTATCTGGATTTTCTGCATAGATATTGTTATATTGACAGATATTTTTTCATAAAAGAAAATATGCATGTCTGAATAGGAGAGTCCAATAACACTGTCTTCTCTAGTATCTTTAATACCATTTTTTTCTTATATAATTCCTACCAAATAATCTTGACAGTACTCAGAAGCAGGTTCTTGACAGTTTTTAAAATACCTGTATTTCCCTGAAGTGTGATGCAGCAGTGGTCACATCCTTATTTCTGCCTGCTAACATGCTATCTCCCTGTGAATGTCTCTAGAAGAATGGGCTGGCATCCCCCAATTAAGTTTATCTGTGTGGAGACAAAACATACCTTGGTGAAAAGAGAATGCAGCACATGTCAAGGTATTCCAGCTATGTGGACAGAAGTGAAAATATACTTACACTGCTTGTTACCATCTTCAGTATTCACCTGTAGGGACCATTTTCCAAGACAGGAAAATAGTTCAGTCTGGCTTTTGTAGTGAAATTTTGGGCTGGTGTATAATTTATAATTATCAACAGGATCATTCAGCTTTCCATAGTAATGCTCTGAGATATGTCTTTGATTGCCACTTTTTGTTCCTTTTACTGAAGTATCCAGTGAGGTTAGCTGTTGAAAACATGATTTGGATATGATAGGCAACAATTGCGCCCCATTAGGGACTGTGTTTTGTGATGGGAGATTACTCTGTACTGGGAGTAAGCCAGCTGTGAACTCACACGGATTAGATTCTCTCTGCTACCCAGGAATGGAATTCAAATAAAAATAAATTCTTTTACCCCCTCATTTCAGTACTCTTTGAGTAGCTCTCTAGGGATATCACTATTTTTCTGTGCTAAAGAAGCATTTAATTACCCCTCTTTTGGGGATTGATTACTAAAGAATATAATGGGAGAGACAGAAATGACAGGTAACACTGTAACAAAAACAACAACAAAATATATGTACAAATATGACAAGTAGAACTCACAGTTCCTCATTACCTAGTCTTTGCTTGGATGTTATCTACTGAGTCAAGGTGTATTTCACAAAACATCAAGATGAAACTGTTGGGAGCTGAATGAAACATTTTGAAGGCTGTGAAATAAAAATCTCATTTCCAGCATTGGCAAACAGGGCAGAATATATTTTTTCTGCTATGCACACTTAAATACATTTTTCTCTGCTTTACTCTGGTTTGAAAGTTGTATATAAACTACCATTCATGTATATAAGCTACCAGTCATCCCAATAAGTGTTCAAATTGTGTCATCTTCTTACAAACTCAGTAAGGGACTCTAAAAATCCAGTATCAGCAGTATTCTTTTGGACATTAAGCTTGCAGTTGGTTACAGTCCACTTAAATTCCCTGAAATAATTCAGGCTGCTTCCAAACTAATTTATAAACCGTTTCGCATATTAGGTGTAATGTTTTTTTCTTCACTTACTTTCATCTGGCATGATTGCTTTGTTATTAAAAACTAAACCAAAACGAAAAACTCTTAAAGCACTACTCTACTACTCTGCTAGGTTTTATAAAAGATTACTGCCATAAGAGATATCAGGTTCAAAAAGGCAAAGAGATTGTTTTTCATCAGCATCATGACAGTTGTTAGGAAAAAAAAAATCCAGTGGAAAGTCTTATGGAAAAGAAGAAAAGCACAATTTTATCACTGAATTTTGTTTACAGGCTGATAAACAGAACGATTATCTAGCCATTGGAATCTCTCACTATGTTTAGTGGAGAATGAGCACACTTCCAGTCTCTGCTGCAGATATTTAAGGTCTGCACGTAAATGGGGTCACGTACACAAGAAAGCACTTCTGCTTTTTTCTCCTTGTAATGGATACTGAAGTTGACACAGATGGTAGTAATAAGAAAGCAAACTCCAAGGCTGCCAACTTGCGTCAGTTCTAGTTCTTTCAGCACACCTCATCTGAAACGATAACTATAATTGCTCTTCCATTGTATACTACCACTTGTGCTACACATCTTCTAAAAATATTAAGAAAAATTTTCAGAGGACTTTCTCTACCAAAACGTTGGAAAAAAAATATATGTAGTGTTCTAGCTTCTTTTTTAATGAGGTTGTCTTATAGCTATCTTTAGTACTTCCCAGTAATGATCATTTTTAAGGCTGAATTTAAAGTTGCACTTGAGTTTATATCTTAGCTTATCTTAGCTGATTCTCCCACTGAGGCTTGTGTTATCAAAATGTCAGTTGCCCAGCCCTGCAGTACAGTACAGCAACAGAAAAGGCAGAAGTGAGTAATATGTCCAGGTGTATACTCCCTGAATATGAATAAATGTGAATCAGCTCTGCGTAGAGAAACTACCCTTTCAGGTTTTAAATTAAAACATGATAAATAAGCATTAAATTAACTGAGAAAAAAGGGGGTTGGGATATGACTTTTTAGATACCTGTAGAGGTTTTAATGTAACTGTGGCAAGGTAAAAGTACTTTAAAGTGCATTCACACTTGAAAAGCCTTTGCTTTCACTGAGAAGCCATCAGCAGGATGAAAATTGGACTCTTCCTTTAGCTAACAGAAGCCACTTGCAACATGCTCATTAATGCTAGGATTGTACTGACTCAGTACATACTTGGTGTCACTGGTTTAAATCACTTCAGTGCTTTAAGTTATATTTTTTCTTTCTTTGTATCTTATGTTTTGCTGGGACTAATGAGAACCCTGTCCTCAAAGCTAGTGTGTAAGTACTCTTTACAGCGGTGGAAGAAATCCTTAATCTTTCTTATTTATTTCAAATGTCTTTTTAACCCTGCTCACTAAGATGCCTTTCTAATCCCTCCCCAAAAGGGCACTTTGCAGTCTTTTCTGTTCTTCCCCTCATATGTAACAAGTGTAGTATTAAATATGTGTATATATATATATGTAAATATGTATATATATGTGCATATATATTATATACACATATGAATACACACAAAACACAATAAGCTGCTGTGAATCATCCATATCTCTTATTGATTCATACCAAATACAGGAGCTGCCTTGGAGTGGCCAGCACCCAGAGTCCCTCCCTGCCTCCCAGAGGCCCCTGCTGGGATGTTGTCTTGGAGAGCAGGTGGCAGAAGTGGGGTCTCGTGTCCCTTTGGGGGTGACACTTTCCTTGCTGTTTACAGAGGACAGGACACCCCGGTACTACTACAATTTTTGCTGTGATTACGAGAAGGTGGTGGCTGCACAGGGAGACCAGCTCCACTGGGAGATGTGCATGGTAGGAGTGCTCCAAAGGCACTCACCCTGTTGATTGCTTTGGCTGGAGAAGGGCCCCATGGGGTTCCAGTTAGGCTGACATAATCATCTCAAGGGTCTCTGCTCAAAAGGTCTGGATCTGTGAGGGGTAGTGGATCATATTGTCAGGATCTGAATTTTGGACACCAACAGCTCACTTCTATTCAAGATGCATGTTGGGTACTTTGTTATATTTTAGACATGGCCTCTTTTCCTTTATGAAATGCTTAGTACACATTGGGGAAAACCAAAATAAATTTCATTTTTTTCTTTCTGGTTACCTCAGGGAATTTTATTCATTCAGGACACAATGTACTGAACTTCAATAAGCTGAGAAAACTTGTTAACTTCAGTGGAGTAACATCCTATCTCTAACTTCCAATTTTGTAATATTCACTTCTAATCTTGCACCTGATCATGAAAGGATTACTGAAGAAGGAAGTAAATCAAGAGCTCTCATATCCATGTCTGCTTTGTATGAAGTGTGTAAAAAGAATTTTCAAATGCTTTTTAACTTTCCTGTGTAATTATTTATTTCTCTTTCTCCATCTCTCTCTTTTCTGATGAAGGCTAACTCATAACTGTGCTTAAGCTTGAGCACAGAGTTAAATGTGTGTATATTTTCAATTACTGTGTAAAGTATCTAATTACTGAATTGAAGCTTGAGTGACAAGAGTTTTATAACTTCAGTTCCCCAAAATGCATCAACAACAATGTGCTCCCTGCGCTAAGAATCTGAATGTGTGAACTGTTTACAAAATAGTTTTAAACAACAACAAAACAATGTAGTTCGGTTGTTACATATTTGCTGATGTCTGATTGTCCTTATCATTGGAATTTTGTTTATTTTTTATTGTTTAAGAGCAAGTGACTAAATGTTGGAAATTGTCTTCCTTTGGATCTACCACATCCACCTTGAAGCTCTTCTTTGCCCTGCACGTCTCCCCTCTGCTTATTTTTTTTTTTTCCAGTATGTAAGGAATAATTTCTTTGACATAATACTTTCTGCTTTTATCTAGAGATGGAGCTAATACTATTGCAAACATAACCATGAAACAGAAAAACAACATTTTAGGTGCCAGTCATAGAAAACAGATGAATATTGTGGTTAGGAAGTGTGCCTTTTATTGGGACTTTAAATGAGAGCCCTTTACCGAATGCTCTGAAAAGTTTACCAATAAAAGGAATCCAAATCAGAGCACCTTGCAGTAGAATGCCATGAATAAACTTGCAGACATCAGTGTTGAATATAAGAGCATGGCTGTAGGAATTAAATGAACACATGCAATAGATTCCAGCAATGGCAAGCAACAATTTAGCTGAAACCACCAGTGGTTATTTTTGTCCTTGGCTTTTATTTCCAGCAGGTGTCCCCTTCTGGTAGTGGTGAGGGACTTCTAAAAGGCGGAGTGGAAATACTGAGTATATAAATACTCCCCCAGGTCTTTTAAAATTAAATGGACATTCCTGAAGCTTACAATATCCTTTAAGTGTACACTTACAATTTTACTTAAAGCTAGAGGCTGCTTGTCAGGAACTCTATTTGCTACCATTAGATTGACAAACTAATACTGGTAACTGTTAGTCATTTAAGGCCTAATCAACAGACTGACTGAGGAAGATAGTTATTACAACTAACATCATTTTGTAAAATATTTTTTTGACAGGCTACTGTATATGAAGAGTATGTATTTTCCACAACACCTTAAGGGATATTCCCTATGGTGGTAGAGTAAGAAAAGAATCCCATTTAATAATAATAATAATAATGATAATAATGATAATAATAATAATGATAATGATAGTAATAATAATAAAACCTGCAAAAACTACAACCATGAAACCTATAAATTTGATTTGGCCCTAAATGTCATCCCAATGCAAAGTCCAGGGCAAGCATATGGAAGAGAATCAACTTAACATAAAGGACATCCAAAGACTTCAGGGGAGGTCATGCGAAATGTCCCCTATCTTGAACTTAATTATAATCAGTTCTAATTGTTACAAGGCTCATGATGTTTTTAAAGAATGCAATAATAAAAATTCAGCTTCCTGGAACTTGAATCAAATGTTATGTTTAATATGAGAAGAGTCTTTCCTTGGAGAGTGCATTGATTGCATAGTAAATGCTACTTGTCATTTTTAGTTTCAAATAGCTGTCTGCACTAAACATTACTGGACTGCTTAATATCGTTACTGAAAAGCAGATAAAAGTAATTTTCTCCTGAGGAAAAAGAAATAAGTTATAACTGATTATTTAATATGTTACCATTTTTAGAAAATAATTTTCTTTTTCTTCATTACTTTACAAGATCATTATTATTGATATTATTAATTTTTACAAGTTCAACCATTAAAAATACATTTTAATAGTTGCAGCTTTCCGTTCTGAACAGCTATATGATATGTGACAGCCAGCAGGAACTCTTCCAAACAGGCTGCACTTGGTATACTAGGCCAAATTCTCAGCTCCAATAAATTCCTTTGAGACTCTCAAAATGCCCATGAATGCTGTTCTTCTGGACTAGGTTCTTAACTTCTCATTTTGCAGTCTACCCTGGTGTATCGGGAAGTATGAGGAACAGATGGTTTTGCAGAATCCCTTATAAGAAGTAGGGTTAAGAAAGTCTATTTATTTTTTAAATTATCCTACAAGGTAAAGCTGATACAGATTTATGCATCTCTTCTATAGAATTTAAAGCTAGGCTTGAAATACCCTAGAAAACTGGTCAGTTCTGCATAACTTCTATATGTATTTTTTCCACAAAGAGATATACACAGGGACTGTTTGTTTGTTTGTTTTCCCCATAGGCAGAATGCACCTATGACTTTTCCTGTTCCCAGGGAATATCCTCATTATTGAGTACCGGACCAGAAGTGGTTACCTGACTCATGCACTTCTCTCATTTTTAAGACTGATCTTAACTTTCAGTCCCATCTTAACTTCTAGTTCCTTGTGACATGCTCACGTCCTACAAGTCTCTTCCCTCCAAACTGGAAGATTGGTAATCAGTGATCAAAATGCCTTTTGCAGCAAAGCATAACTCATTAGAACAATTGTTGAAGGGAAACTACCTTTAAATGGCAAACCAGGCATTCTCCAAGACCTATCCTTCCTGGATCTGAGTAGCCCTACAGAGACAGCCTATTCTTCCACAGCAAACATGTCTCTTTCTGTTACTGTCTCACACTCTTCGTTATTTTCACTAACTTACTTCTCTGACATAATTCCCTTTTCCTTTTGATAGACTTCTAATAGGTCATTATAACATTTTGATATGCAAACCCAGAGCCTAGCAGAAAACACTTGTGACCTTGGAAGCAGTATTTATGATTCCTGAAGCGCATGGATCTATCTGTTCATTGCCTTTCAAGTACAATTGGATATCTTGTTTCAGAGATTCTCTCTTTTTTTTTTTTTTTTCTTCCAAGGCATAGTAAGCCAGTACTGTCATTGTTGGAACTCCCTTTAATGTCTCAGTTTTATAAATAATATATGTACTGTAGCACCTGTGATGGCTAGTTTAACACTAGTCTAAGTAACTGTGTAATCTACAGTCAGAGCACTGATTGGTAGAGATAAACATGCAGTCTTCATAGCCTTTATTGCAACTAAAATTAGCACTGTGCAAGCTGAATACCAACACAAGTTTTTTTGGAAAGGCCATGGGATACACTCCTTGAACCTTACTGCAGTGGTGTTACATTGGACCTTTCTAATGTTGTGGAGAAATCTCCACCCACCTTCTATTTTATTCACTCTTTGATTAAAACAAAAGGTGTTGAGTATTTCTGGGGTGGTATCAAATGCAAGTATTGAATTATTGGTACAGTCTTCATTTCCTTGGCTATAGTAAATTTAATGGTTGTTTATTGTTCAGCGTTCCTCCTTGTCATACTCATGGAATGCCCCACACCTGCAAAACTGTTCTTTTAACTTTGTGCACCTGAGAAAACCATTAATTCTTGGTTTGTTTATTATTTTCTCCAGAAGGAAGGACGAATTACAACTATCATTTGCATTTGGGTAATCCAGCCACTTGACATAATGCAATAGTTGCATATTCTGTATTTTTATAATGCTAGCAATCTTTCTCTCTTTTTCAATATATACCTTAGAAGTAATAGTCAGAAGTTCAAGGATGCTAGTTTAGCAGTATTTGGGTCACCAATGGTGACTGCGCAGAAGAATAGCATTGACAAATTTTTACCTGTTAATAATGGCCTGGAAGAGGGGAATCTGTCAAGCAAAAACTATCGCTTACCTGAAAAACTATGTTCATTGAGCTCATTAGAGCAATTTTCAACATGGCAAATACATAGGTTGGCATGAAAACGATGGACATGCCCATTTTTTTGCCACTTTAGCTCTTATCCTGGCTACCTTGTTCTTGCACACTGTGCTTAGCTGAGAGCTCAGACTGCATGTGGCAGAGGAACTCTTGACCTCCTGAGCACTCTGGTTTGTTCCTGCTTTGAAGTAGCCTGTTAAAATTAGCTCAGAGGAGTGGCAGTTAGATTGAGAGATGCAATGGGGAGGGGTCGTGTCTGCCACCAAAAAGTTTCCTGGAACTGAAGATGAAAACTGGATGGCAAAAGACTTCTACAGCTGAAGAAGGTGGTTTTAACTTTAGATGTATTTGTTATGGCTCATAAGAGTGGGATCAGTGTTGGGAATCTGCTACTGGCAAGGAGAAGGCGGGGGAGAAGATTTTAATTATAAGCATGTCTATTAACAACAAGTGCAGAGGTGACAGGGAGAAAGAGAGTTTTCATTTTTAACACGTGCATTATTAATCATGGATGATACTAGGGTTACAAATGGGAATATGCCTGGAGGCAGAGGGCAGAAGAGATGATTTTTATTAAACATATTGAGCCAATTTCTGTCCACTGACACATGCACACAGCTTCCATTGAACTCCATGGGAGGCCTGCACTTACATTGCAGGGCATAATTATGCTCTGCATGTTCCTTATATGTTAGTCATAATTAAAAATAAGGTTCAAGGCAGGGCTGAGGGATATGTGGTTGAGGCAGGGTTAGGGCCAAGGTAATCTGCTTTATCAATATACATTTCCTGAGATGCCTTGTAACTTGGCAGGGGATAAAAAAATGTAATTCATATGATATGAATATACACTGATACATGTTGTGTAATATTTCCTGTTGTAACACCAGTTAAAATCCTTTTTGTTGCTTTTAAAAGATCTTTAAAGGACTGTTAAAGCTATAAAGCTAAAAAAAAAAAGTGTTTAAAGCTCTTGGGAACACTGAATGTTCTGGCATGTTGTTTACTGAAATACAAAGATATCCCTTGATGTAACAAAATTAAACAATGAAATAAAACTGTAATAATTAGTATTATCATTGTGTTTCTGTCTGAAGTGTTAAGTTGTAGCCCTGTTTTATATCATGTCCTTTGGATTGGGAATGTTTTTCTGCATTCCAGAGGAATCTTATTTCTGTGTTGTGAAACTGAGTTGTCCTTTGTGATTTTCTGTAAGTGAATTTTACACAGTTTTACTAACTCCTTGGGTTTAGTTGTTGTATCTATGCATGAGTATTTTATAATTTGCTTGCTATCTGTCAAGTTGTTTTGTTATATATTTTGTATATCTTGTTTTAGAGCTCTGGGTCTAGTCTACCAGCTTGAGAAGTGGCTTTCTTCCCGGCTCTTCTCTGCCTTTCATCATGCCACTGCCCTCCTCACAATCATGTTCAAGTGCTCAGACTGTGTTTTCATCTACATCCTGTGCTTGCTAAACTCAGGCCTCTCCTTTCCTGATGCTTACTTAAATCAGAGAACTTCTAACACCTTGTGGCCCTGACCTGAGTGCTTTAAGCTGTCTTCTTGAAGTAACTTTCAGGACTCAGGTAGCTTGTGTTCGTGATCCATGGATGATGAGATATGTCACAGACAGAAAGGTGTGTTTTATCTTAAGCCACTCCTTCTGATTGATTTGGAAGACTTCACTCTGTCCTTGTTTGTCAGATTTACTTCGTAGTAACAGAGATGTTTTGAAAACTGCATATTCCACTCTAACCAATCTGAACAAGATACTGCTGCAAAGATAATTTCCTGCTTGTGCAGTCTGTTTGTTCTTCTTCCTTCCTGTATATGGTTAAATTTTAATCTAAGGAAACATTGGTAAATACTTCTTTTCTCCCAGCTCACTCAGGGCACAGAAGAATTAGCATCTTGATTAGCACCTTTGGGAAACAGTGAGATCCCAGGCATTAGGTAAGAAGATTTGTTCTAAGTCACGGGCAACCTTCTGTGGTCCTTCCTATGAGCGGCTATGTGTCAGGGGATGTTTGGGTCTCTGTGTAGTAAGTACCCTGTGACTGTTTGAAGTACTTCGAGATGAGTGAAATCATGTCTTTCCCACAGACTTCAGTGAAGCATAATGTTTTGCTTCATCTGAAAAGACAGTGTCTAGACAGAGTAGGAAGAGAAAAGGACCTTCTTCCCCAAGAAAGCAGATACGAGGGTCTAGATAGCAACCTCTTCTTCTTCCCAAATGCCTCCTGCACCTGGTCATGTGTGCTGAGAGAGTTTCAGGTGAAAGGAACCACTCTGTGATTTTCTTTAGGATAAAGTTGAGACTTTAGGATAAGGTTGAGACTTTAGAAGAATGATGTGGGTTATGATGCCTTTTCTGCAGTTTAATTCAGACACTAAAGCTACTCATTTTTAAAGTATTCCTTCACAGAAAAAAAAACCTTCTGGTGTTCTGACTGGAGATCCAGCCACACATCTTTACCAAGGCCATTTCTGGATTCTTTTGAGTTCTGAAACTTGGCTGAATTTTTTCATTCAGGCTAAAGATTCTAAATGAGGTTATGTTAATAGATGTTAAATACATATATATGTACTTATATATATATAAATATATATATTCAAATACTTTGTTTAAACAAGTTAAATTCAAAACAGAGAGAACTGAGAAATACCTTACATACTTCTTTGGTGAAGAAGCTTTCATACTAAGCTTTCATAAAGTTAGGTGGAAGAATTTCAGAATCCAGGGCAAAAAGGATAAAAACATCAGCTGTTTTATAAATTATTGATGCATGTTCTAGACAAGGCAAAGTAGCCAAAAAAGAATTGAAACCAAAACATAGGGAGATGCCATTGACCTTGGACTACACATTTTATCTGTATTGCATAGAGAGTTTAATGAAACTACTTATATTTCTGAGGGGGCAAATCAAACATACAGGGGAAGAGAAATCAGAAACTGATGTGATATTTGCTTTCAACATCTGGGTCTTACTTGCTAAACCATTTCTGCCCATGTTACAGACGTTCGCAGATGGTTCTAAATAGTAAAATGTGGGTAAAACTGTAGCTCTATTTGATGTCTATATCGGTAAGAATTATCTGTTAATTTCTAGTTAGCAAGGATTGAAGATGCTGCATCATTTGAGGTAAAATGCTAGTGCCAAAATAGATGCATTTTTTTTTCCCCCTGTTGTAGGAAAAATTAATGAGAAAAATACTTTCTGTTACTGAAGACAGTACAAATTTTAAAGGATGATTTATGCACCCCTTAACAATGATAGTATTTATGCAAATAACACTTAAAATACTAATTTAACTCCAGAAAACTTTTTTTTAGGTTTTGCTAGGGATACTCAGTCTTGAGGCTGCTAGGGTGACTTGACAAGGAAGTACAAAGTGGTCATGGATGTCAGTCATCTGTTTTCCCTCTGTCCCCTCCTCCCCATATCTTTTAAGATTGATATTTTGGGGTCAGTTTCAGATTATGTGGGTATGTAATATATAATCTGAGTGAATTGACTTCCTTTGCATTCTTACATATATATTTATCATTATTCCATAACTGTATTTGGCCTATCCAAATTTGTTCATAAGGTACCTAGTTGCTTTCCAAGGCTCCATCCCTCACACTCTTAGGCCTACTCACTCCCAACTTAATTTTCCAGCAATCAGGCTGGCACCTTTCTTCCTTCTGCTGCTTTTCCTTTTTTGACTGGCTGGCAAACAGCTCGTGCAAGTGATCTGAGCTTGGGGCTAGTGCACATACTGCGGTACCCCTTCACCACAGGGATCCGAGAGCCCAGGACTCCTGCTTTCTGAACACCTGAAGTAATTGCTTGGTGAAGGAGAAATACTGCTCTTTCCACCACTCTAGTGGCTGCACAGCTAGCTAGTGCCCTGAATTGCCAGGAAGGAAAGCATAGACTACTGGTGTAGCCAACAGAGAGGATTTCAGTGCTGTGGTCTTGTGGCTTGTGTAAAAATAAGGGAATGAAGGCCTCTTATCTTGAAAGCGTGGATAATGCTAAAAGGAGAGGAGCTTAGTTTTTAGAACTTTTTAAACTGTTTGGATATCCAATGTATTTTTTTTTTTCCTCATGACTATTTCATTCAACATGAAACAATTTTCTTCCTAAGCAGTTTTCAGCTAACAAAGGTTGCAAGTGATCAGTGATTGCAAGTTCCTCACAAAATACTGCATAATGTGAGATCCACTTGCATCAAGTTTTCTGTCTTCTGTTTCTGGATCTGTAATAACTTTTAGTGTAGAGGTAGTCCAGTAGTGAAGTCAGTGAAACTGTATGTGTTTAAACAAGGATATTTGCAGGATGGAGAGCTGTAATCTAGCATTTTCAAAAGTTAGTTGAAATTTATTTGTTGAAAGAGGATGATGATGAGTACATGAACTTCTTGGTAATGATGTCTGAAGATATCTTGGTAGCATACCCAGAGGCTAATCTAATTTATAGATAATGCCATAACACTTAGAAGTGTTATAACAAACATTTAAATAACTGTCATCAAAGAAAACAGGGTATTAGAGAAAACAGCTGAACACAAGGTTCAGAAGGTTGTTTACCTAGGTCTTTCAAAATGCACTTTTTAACACAGAGCAAAGAATGCAGCACATAGTTTCTGGATTGTTCATGCACTAAAGTTGTTTTTCTGCTTTCCATAATGTTCTTTCAGGATGTTAAAAAGAAGGTAAAGCTACATTAACTCACTCACCCTGTTGATATTGGAGGTACTTACCCAGAATACTTTTCATGTCTTTGGCATGAAAATGAGTTTTCTTCAAAGTCACTCTCAGGTTGCAACTGAAATTCTCCATGAGTAAACAACCTGAAATTCTTACGCTAGACTGAAAATCCATACTTTACCAAAGCACTTGTTCACTGGCTAAGGGGATTTCAATGCTTCCTGGAGATTAACTCAATACCTTATGAATTAGAAATGAGA
Source organism: Chauna torquata (assembly GCA_013399475.1). Lineage (NCBI taxonomy): Eukaryota > Metazoa > Chordata > Aves > Anseriformes > Anhimidae > Chauna > Chauna torquata. The sequence continues at coordinate 106,715 of VXAL01007494.1, read as the reverse complement.
GATGATTTACTTTCCTACATTCAAATTTACCCAGGTGTTTTGGACATTTGTAATGAGTTATTAAAAATATTATTTTGCTTTAGCTGTTAGACATTAGAATAAGATAAAGTTGCAACATAAATACAATAAGAAGGATAGAGTTTTCAATTTAAACATTGTTAACCAGAAACTGTAAGGGCAATATGAACAAGTTCAACCCAAACTCTGAAGTGTATGACATCTGCAATTGAAATTCTCTTCAAAACTTTAAATATGTGTATTTAAAATATTTTATTTTAGGAGATGGTCATCCCACAGTATACAGGATGTTTGGAACATGGCACTGTCTATGCATAGGTCCATAAATTTAAAAGACAGAAGTATGAGTATGAGAAGTTATGATAATTTGTTCTGAAAATTAGAACCAGTTAGACTTTCACCTGAAGACCTTGAGAGTATTCCCTAGCTGTCAGAAGAAACATGAATTCATGACTCTCTATTTGTAAAGGAGACTAGAGTTATTTTATCTAAGCTAGCTTTTAAGCAAACATTTAGACAGGATTAAAACAGACAGTTAAAAAATAAAATATACCTGTATTGACACTGGAAAATATTGCACCTCATCAACAACTGATGCAGAAATCTTCAACTTAGTCTGACTGAAATTTGACTGCTAGATCCATGTGTATCTAAATACATAATTGACACCTATATGATTATTTCAGAAAGCATTAATTTTGAAGAATAAGAGAATTACATGGTTATGTAAAACAGATGTTCATGTATTTGAATGTTAGAAATCATGGGTTCTGATGCTGCAAATATTTATGCTCATTGTTAACTTCATTGATACGTATTCACGTTGCGCTCAGCAAGCCCAGGTGTTTAAAGCTACACATTTGCATGCCTGTGTGATTACAAGGGTCCTAGCAATACAAAGTTAGAAACAGAAATGTTCATGCATAAAAATGTGTAATGTGTTTTGGGAGCTGCTGATGACTAAATGAAGAAACAAGAGATTGTTTTAAGAAGCAAATGTTAAGAAAGGAGTAGATAGAGGAAAAAGGCCTTTGCTGAGTTAACATGGAGAGGTATCTGACCATAGCAGCATTAAAATGGGAGAGAAAATGAGACACAATGAAGTGGAGAGGAACATGGTGTGTTATCTGCACACGTATGTTTGTAATGAACCACTACCTTTCCTTTTCTACAATCCAAACCAAAATATCTATCGGATATTTCATGAACTTGCTGGAATTAGCTCCTTTTCAGGAAATCCCAATCTGTTATTAGTATCTGCAGAATTTATCACAGATTTACTTAAAATTTTATCAGTAACTGTACTTAACATAAATGACACAGTGGTGATACATTTAACTTGTTTAGAAGGGCTGTCACAAAACTAGTTGCTAAATTCAGTAGAAGGCTAAAAGAAAACTGCATCAGTTTTCAAGTCTCTACCCTTATTCAGGTTTTCATGATCGTGTCTTACCATTCTGTCTAAAAATTATAGTAGATCTGCTTTCCTTCCCAACTGCAGTATTTTGCTGTTATGGTAAAATCAAGGGATTGGATATGTACAGGAAACAAGTTGAAGTGCTAGTTTAATGTCTACATCAGATGGGAAGAGAGATACAGTAAAGATTTTCAGTTGAAACCTTTTGTTGTAAGCATCCCACCCCCAACAGTTCTATTAATTAGAGAATTAGTAAACAGATTTAAAAAAATAAATAGGAATAATAGGTAATTGTGTGTAAACCTCACAACAGATGTAATACTCAATATCATTTTCCTGTTTTGTCCTAGCCAGTTATGAGATACGGGGTAAAATCTTGGCTCCACTGAAGTCAATGCCAAAGCTCCAACTGTTGTTACTACGACATAGAGATTATAGAGATTTATATGAAACACAGCAATTTCAAGTGACCAATGTTCTTTATTTGGACTATTTGTACGAATCTGAAGAAGCACAGAATAAATTATTGTCATTCTTTCAACTTTTCCAACTTAAGGTAGTGTCTTTTTCTTTCAGCTTCCATGTGCTTGCCTTTTTTTTTTATACCACATTTTGAGAAACAATATTTTAATTTGAGGTAAGCAAAATCAACAGGAAAACACAGACAGTCTAATTATTAGTGTTTTTAGAAGTTGTTGTTATAACTAAAATCAAGTGTCATTTTTTATCAAGTTATTTATTATTATTATTATTATTTTGACATAGATTTTCACTTCCTCTTTGACTTCACATTTCTGAGCATGATGAATGATAACACTGATAATACTGTCTGATTGTAAGAAACTATTGCCAAATGCAGATGGGAAGCAGACAGCAACCTTTTAAGATTTGAAATAAAAGATAGAATTCAAAAATTCTATCATTAAGTAGAACTATTTCAAGCTATTTATATTAAAAGAAGAAAAGCTCTGGCATTGTTCAGTCTAAATTGCTGAAGGGCTTTTTCTGTGCCTAACATGACCTACTTTTAAAACCACAAGCTTTTAAAATGTCAGAATTAGTAAATTTGTCTTAGTTTTTTTTTTTTTCCGTGTTTGTACTAACTTATCCCAAAAAGAAATATACAGAATAGACAAATCAATGTAATAGTATAATTTCATAATTACATTACAAAGTATGGACTGGTAGCAGGGCTCTACTCTTTCACGTGCACAGCAGCATCTCTTTTCAGAGTCAGTCTACAGTAAAGTTTAAACCTCTTTCCATTGTAAGAAGTTAAACTATATCTTCAGTTTTATGAATAGAGACTGTGAATAAGACCAACTGTTGGCCTGTCCTAAAATAAATAGTTTCCATATTTTCTATTAAAAAATAGGAACCTTAAGAAATATCTTTTGTCCTAAGCTTTCTATTTATTTTTTTCGATTGTTACATGTAATTAAAAATCCCTCTTAGTACAGGGTTATTTTTGGAGAAACATTTGAAGAATGAAGCCCAGATGTATCTTCCCTGCCTGTTTTGTGGAACTGGAACAACTGTCTTTCCCTTGGTATTTGCATTTCATCAAAACCTTGTCATGTGAAAGATAACTGCAGTCTTCCATAGCTCTCAGTAAGTGCAGCCCCGTATTCTTCTACAGCCCTTGCTTCTAAGGTTTGCCAGAAATTGACAGAAAATATGATAATTCATGAAAACATAATTGAAATGTGACATATTTTAGTCTTGGGAGGATAAGAAGATATTATAAAAGTATCTTCATGTTCTGTACCCCTGAGAAAGAAGTCTGAAAAAATGAGAACATCATAATGTACAGAGATAATACTCTAAGTGTATCACCAATATTACCAGCAGCTTGGAACTCACTGCATTCAATATCTGCACAAATTTTTATTGCTTGAAGTGATGAAGAAAAGCTTAACTTTTAGGAAGTGGCTTTTAGACAGGAATGTCATGCACATAACTGCTTTCAAACAGTGGTATCATCGTGAAGGATCAGACCAATTAATTATTTCCCAGGCTATCATTTAAAGGTGCATTCTATTGTTAAAACATTTGCAGACAGGATGCCTAGACATCACTGCTCAAGCATGTTTCTATCTGAAAGGCAGGGGATGGCATTTGGGTCTGCAAGCTGGGAGCTATGGGTCCCCACCAGAATTGAATGCTAGAAACACCTCCGTGCAGAGCAAATTGCACAGGTGCCAGAGGAGAGCGGGAAGGATGATGTCCATGATCAGCCTCTTTTATCACACAAGTGAGGAAAGTGAGGACGTGTTCAAGAACAGCGGTTACAGAATTCTTGATATTATTAAAAAAAAAAAAAAAGTTATACTTTTTTTTGGCGATCTCTGTTGCCCCTTCTAAATTTCTGTTAAGTTGTGATCTTGAGAAGATAGTCTCTACTGCTAATTCAGCTGGGAATGGACATTTATGCAAAACTACTTTTTCTTTTTTTTTTTTTTTTAAGAACAAGCTATGCTGTGTATGTTTACAAACATAATCCCTTCAACCATTATTTTCTGGAGTCAGAATCTATCTGTGAATGATAATAAATCCCAGTGGATATCCATATAGGTGCTTAAAAGCCTTGAAAAATCTGTCCGTAAAAACCCAAAGTGAGAAATTTCATGATAGACATTTAAGATTCTGTTAGATTTATTTGTTACATGGAAATTGCCAGTTCTTTCTCAAACTGTTTTTCAGTTACTCATTATTCTTTGTGTAAATAGGTCCCAAAAACAAAAATGAGAGGGCAACAAAGAAGTATAGATGGTGGATGAGTAACACTGAGTCTGAAATGAAGATTGTTTCTCAAAATTAAGGATATATGAAGTATGAATCATTCATTGTATAACTCTGTGAGTTGTCACAGTTTTTTAGAGAGATATTTTCTCTCTAAAATTGGCTTATAGTTACATGTGCGGTTACAGAAAATAATGACAAGTTTTCCAATAACTGTTCATTACAGGACTATATTCACTTCTGCTAGGAATTCACACAAATTAATTAGCTCTGATGCACAAGAGAATTGTTATCTCAAAGAAACACTTGTCCTCATCCAAAACCAGAATGTAATTAGGGGTGTGAGCCAGAGTATACAATAACAACATCATGGCTTCAAATATCCAGAAGGATTAAAAGGATAATACACAGTTCAAAGAGTATGATAGACTAGGAGGCTAAGTAGTTGTGCAGTTTCTTTCCTTTTTTTTTTCCCCCTTTTCTTTTTGGATTTGATTATTCACAGTGGATGAGAAACTTCAACATAAGTGAAGCTTTCCTTTTCTCTCTCTCTTCATCTCTCTTTGACAAGTCTGGAACTTTTTCCAGAGGTGTAACTATAGGTCACGCCAGCATTAGCTTTAACTGCCTTTCCATGATACTTAGGGCACAATGATTATGATAGTACAGGCCTTAATTTTGATTACACATGTCCAGGTTGGGGAAGCTATTCAGTAAATGAAGCCATATAGTTGCTGCATCTATAAAGTTGTAAGTATTTGGGTCAGGGAGTTCAGAGCTAGTTTAAACATACCTATAGAAGCTGCAATCATTTACCTAGATTGTAAACTAAATTCATCTCCAAATGCCATATGCTGATATTCCGCTTGAATATGTCTGATACCAATATAGGAGAAACACCGTAGAGTCTCTAGCCTCTAATCTGGCTTTGTTACTGCATATAGTGGCCTGATAAAATTAATGTAGAGCTAGATAAATCAAAATAGTTCCAGTTTCAGTAAGTTTATGGATATAGGAAACCTGAGGAAATCACAGCTGTTGGCTAGCACATCTGCAGCATAGCAAGGCTGTTTGCAGTTTTCTTACAAGGTTGAGCTTAAGCCCATGCAGCATCATTTATTTCACAGATGTGGGAAACTGTGGATGCAATGGTATGCAAGAAGACACAGCAAACTGGAACAAAGATAATAAAAACCAGAACCTATAGATCTCATTCCTTGGCTTTAGCTGCTAAATAACAATCTTCTCTACCAAGCAACCAAAGCTTTGAGACAGTGAATGTGCAATGGAATTATCTAGGAATTTATGTACCAAATCCTCTTCTACCACAAGGGCCTACAATACTGGCAGTGCTCTTAATCTTCCCTGTTCATTCCTATGACACATAACTCTGGCAGCTGTTGATCTGGTTTTAAGTGTGTTATCTGATGTTGAAAAGTATTCTGAGTCCTGTGCCGAGAGGATATCAATGGAATAAGTAGTCTGGGCTAAACCATCTTTACAGAGCAGAATCAGGGTCTCAAGCCTATAACAACAGAATTCGTGAGTGGATGACTGCTCACAGGTTTATATTCAGGTGATGTGGGGGAAAAAATATGTATGTGCAATCATAAAAATGGCCCACAGTGTAAATGCAAATGTGGATGTCAGTTGCCAGACTGATTTTGGTTGCCAAACAGACTGAAAAACAAAACAAAACAAAACTTAAGATAACTCATATAAGCTTTTCCTTGATTTAAGTCAGGGTTTTAGAAGTGCTTAGAATTGCAATGGCTTGTATATAAAACAGAAACCATACTCACTGAGTCTTTATAGTCCATGTTGGTGTCCCATATTCTAGACTTCTGTTTTCTCTTACTGGGCTAAATTAGCTGATGACATTTGTATGTATTATGCATGAGTTTTTGTTTTGTCTGACAGGAAAAACAGGCATTTTATTTTTGGACTGTGCCAGTTTTTGAATTTTTTCTTTTTTAATTCTTAATGAAGAAAAAAATAAAAATTTTCCATTTCCTCTCCAAAAAAATTATTTTCATATTCATAGGGCATGAATAACATGGGTTTTCTATCTCAAAAAAAAAAAAAAAAAAAAAAAGCAGCAGGAAGTAACATATCCTTTCTCCCAGAAAAAAAAGCAATAGTCCAAAACCGATTTTATACTGTCTGAAATATTCCTAATTTAAACTGAAGGAATGAGGGGTTACTCTTTTTCTGCACCAGCAGTTTATTTTAGCTTGATAAAATCCTTTTCCCACCAGAAGGTGAGCCAGAGATCAACAATGCAGATCAGCTTTTTACTACTGTGTGTGGATAACAAAACTTGGAGCTAATCATTAGCTGAGTTATAAACTCTACTCGTGTCATGACACAAATCCTAGTGGGACCAGGGCCTGTAATTCCATGACTGCTATAGCAAGATAAAATGCATACACAGACCACGTAGGGTATAGACTTTATGTTTTCTGACTTTGCTTTTTATTCTCTTCATTATTGTATAGATTCTTTTTTTCCTGGACTACATACCAAAATATGCTATATCAGCAACCCATACAAGCTTCAAACAGAAATGTTTCCAAGGAGACCCTTCTGGCTTGGCTCTGGCATGACTTTATTCCTATGAAAGCTAATCCCCTGCACTGAGTAACTGAACTTTTTCAAAATATAACTTATAATTGCAGTTAAAGATTTTCCGTATTTTAATAAAAATTACTAAAATATTTAAAATAATGGAGAATATTCTTGTCATTCTGTGGCTCAGCTCTGCACTTTCTCACATTCTTACTGGGACCCCTGGTGTGAAAAACATGATTTAAAAAGCCTCCCACTCTCCTGGAATTTGAGGGGGACGATGGTTACTTATGCCAAGGCCAGCTGCAGCGGCCAGGGATGAGAGCTAAATCTTAGCTGCACCACAGGCAAACTTCACCTGCCTCTTTTAACTTTGTTCTTAGATCTCTTTTTAATTCCTGATGCTGTCTGACGGCCTAATAATAAGGAAGCATGTGGAAGTAGCTTCTTTAGTGGAGCTGGGTTGTATATACTGATGGAGAAAAAGATAAGGTAACAAAAAAGCAGTGGAAGGAGGAGAGTTCCTCCCATTTTTGCTTTTTTTTCAGAATCTCTCTATATCCACAGCTACATCAACCTTTTATTCTGCTAGAGTCTAAGTGATTTGTTATCCAATCCATTGCTGCTGGGGGACCCTTCAACTCTTTCTCATCCTCACTCTACTCCCATTGCTTGGCTTGGGAAGTGCTTTCTCAGTTGGTGTCACACAATGGAGAACAACAGACACCAAGACACCATTTTTGGAGACTGGAGAGGAGGAAGGCACAGACCAGGATTTCTCAGGACATTTGGGCACAAGGGACATGGACACAAAGGAAAGTATGGGCAATGAAATATTTGAGATAGTTGTGGTGAGGAGATGGCTTATCTCTAGCACCATCTCCATGTTACCTTCAGATTACTCCTGAATAAGCACGCAAGGCAGAATGTAGGCAAATTGGGGGTAGTAATTTTTTAATACACTATTGCTCAAATAATTTCGTACTGCATTGGTCTGCATAAGTAGAAGCTGGACTATTTTTCAGTTTAATGTGACCCAGCCTGAAATGGAAAGAAAGCATACCTTTTTTTTTTTTTTTTTTCCCATTAGATAATAACATCATAATAACTAAAATAAGCAAAATTGCATTAAAATATTTATTTTTTACTCAGAGGAGAATTTGCATATATATATAAAAAAATCAATTGTCACAAGAAACTCTTCTTCAGTTGTTGATAATTCATAAGTTCAATGTAAACTACTGGAACAAAATGTTATTCACTTAGCACTTGCAACATGAAGTGTGAAAAAACACAGTCAAGGCTCAACACAAAAACACGTTTTAAGGACCTACTTTTAAAACAATGTTATAAACAGTGCCTAGGAATTAAGCCTTACTGACTTGTCATTCTTCATTTCAAAGGTAAAAGTTTTTTAGTGTTTTGTTGTTGTTGTTGTTGTTGCACGGTGTTTTGTGTGTGTGTGTGTATTTTTTGTTGTTGTTGTTTTTGTTTTTTTTGTTTTTGTTTTGATTTTTTAGATATTGATTGATTCTTCCCCATCCTCCCCCCCCAAAAGAAAAGAAAAGAAAAGAAAAGAAAAGAAAAGAAAAGAAAAGAAAAGAAAAGAAAAGAAAAAAGAAAAAAAAAACCTGTTTTCTGTGGGAATGAAGAATATTAAATTCCAAAGGAAGAAAGGAAGAAAGGTTAAAGATTAAGAAAGAGACAACTGAGGCCAGTTTGTGATTTGCCATGCTTTGCTGGTGCCTGGAAAGCCTTATTTTTGCCCTCAGCTGGTCTCCAAGCATCTTGAAAGTAAGTGCTGACTCACCACCCTAATATCTGTTAATCACATCAGACTGCATTTGTCAACAAATATTAGGTACCTTCATATATACTGACATCCAGGAGGCAATGTTTTCATTGTTAACTTTGTTTTTTGAAACTTGGCTTTGTATTGCATCTGAAAACAAAAACAAAAACAAAAACTTTTTTGTTAATTTTTTTCATATCAATTTCTGCTTTAACAGCAGTCTCACTGAAGACTGTCTTTTGCACAACTGAGTGTTGTCAGTGCTTAGAAGCTTCACCTTTCCATAGACAACAATGCAATTTCACTCTGTCAGTGTGCTAAGGGAATGCTAATATTTAATTTCTGCAGACCAGAGTGAAATACAGTGGTTTTATCAACACTAAAATGAACTCTATGTATGTAAGTTTTTACAATTGTTTCTCTACTTTTCTAGAGAAAATAAAATAAAA
>VXAL01007494.1:84227-97723 GCA_013399475.1 Chauna torquata | reverse complement strand
AAATAAATATAAGTTATATATTTATATATATCTTAATTTGTATATAGAGAGGACTGATGTGCTTAGACAAGTTCTAGAAATAAATTCAAGGTACCAGGTGCTGTAAAAAACTCACTTGAAAAATAGTTATCTATCCCATCAAGTTTAAAGTTGAAAATAATTTCTAATTTATTTATATTTTATTTTTCCATACTTAAGTGTTTTATGATATATACAAAAAAACAATACCATGTTCTATTTGGCTCTCATATATTTAGATGGTAGAAATCCAAGAAGTAAGCTGTTTTTCTTTCATAGTAGCATTCTATTTCTTCTTTCCTTCCATAGGCTATATTGCTCTTACACTCTTCATTTGCTCTAGAAACAGAAGTGTCAGATGTGGGAAGTGCTGAACTGCTCATATTGTATTAGTGTGTTTTCTCCCCAGTACAGTTACTTTTTCGGTAAAAACCAAATGGACGGAAGACCCATTATGAGTTATATTATTATACAGAACAAAAGAAAAAAGCAGATTTGTGACAAAAATCTGGGTAATTTTCTTCTTACTTTTCTAGAATAGGTCTTCTGCTAGGAAGACTCAATAAGCAGTATTTTTTCTTTCCTAGATTGGATTCAACAGGTAAGGGGTGTGGTGCTCTCACTTGAAGTTTCCATTGACTGAATTTACTACTCTCTGGGATCATAAACTCTGAGCGAGTTAAAACTGGATTTACTTGTATGTAGGAATCTTAATTTTGTATCTGTGCCTGTTGAAAAGTTAGTTCAGCATGATTTGGCCTCTATTTTGCGTCTTTACTTTTTCCTTTGCTTTCCTGTTTCTATGAATGGTTTTGCTTTTTTTTGAAAATCTCCTCTGAGGAGGCCAAACTAAATCAAAAGCTGTATCTGTGAGAGTTTTAACCCAAAAGAAAAAAAAAAAATAAAAGCCTATTTTCTAGAACTCTGTATTTCATTTCGCAAAGTCTATACAAAATAAAACAGAATTACATAGCACAAATACGGAAAAAATATATGTATTTGTTTGACTCTATCTTTTGAATATGCCTTTTAGGGCTGACTCTAACTTTGCTCATTCTCACTTGGTGAACATAACAGATGCTAGTTACATAGTTTATCATTTCAAAAAATCCTTGCCGTAACAGAGATGAAGTTACTATCGATAAACAGCCTGTATAGCGGCCTTCCAGTACTTAAAGGGGGCCTACAAGAAAGCTGGGGAGGGACTCTTTATAAGAGAGTGTAGTGATAGGACAAGGCGTAATGGCTTTAAACTAAAAGATGGTAGATTTCCATTAGATATTACGAAGAAATTCTTTGCAGGTGGTGAGGCACTGGAACAGGTTGCCCAGAGGAGTTGTGGATGCCCCATCCTTGGAAGTGTTCAAGGCCAGGCTGGATGGGGCTTTGGGCAACCTGGTTTAGTGGAAGGTTGCAATTCCACTGGCAGGGGGGTTGGAACTAGATGATCCTCGGGGGTCCCTTCCAACCCAAACCATTCTATGATTCTGTGATTCTATGATTCTATGATAACTGAGCTCACAGAACTATTAAAAAAAAAAGTCATATGCATATTAGCATATTAATAACAATGCAGTTTATGCACCTTTTGAACAGGAAGTGGTATGAAAGCCATCAAATATAAAAGCATTTTTAAAGTGATGAGAACTAATTCTAATAAATAAAGAATAGAATGTCTATATTGATAATTCAACAAAACCTCACCTACACATGAGAGAAACTGGAAGGATCACAGTGACAATCTGTCAGAAAGAGGACATGATAAAATGATGATGTAATTGGAATATAATGCAAACTATATTCAATTTGAAAACAAAACAGAGTTGATCAAGGACTAGAAACTCTGCAGTTATCATTCTACTTATTCTCTTATTTTTGTTATAAATAATTACTGAGTCATATCAAGTCTTGACCATGTGTGGAATCTCCTACTCTTCAGTCATCGTAGTCAGTCTGAGACTATCACATGTTATTGAATTTCTTATGACTTTCCTCCACAGTAAAACTCCTCCCCAAAGATCCATAGTTCTAGTTCCCACCTGAACATACAGTGAAAACTTGTCTTTCCCTTTTGGATATATCAGTTGGTCTACAGCTAGCAAATGACACAGCAGATGGCTTGCTCTGCATTTTAGTATTTTCAAGCAATTAATTCTTCATTAAAGGTTTAAAGGTCAAAAGGTGGCTTAGAATGCTCTCTTCTTCTGTATTTTGGAAAGAGAAGGAGTCGTTCCCTGATTACACTTGCTAACAACTCTCTGTTCCAGTTCAAACCGGAGCATTTTTTCCATTCTTTCACAATCAGTTACTTCACAGTAATGCCAGTTCCTTTGACTGCCTTCTGTTTTAAAGAGAAGGAACTAAGACAGAATTTTGTGCTGAATCCTGTTGGCATAACTTAGATATGTTCGAAGAATACCTACAAGGCTGAAGCCTTTGGAAGAGAAATAGCTGGTCTCTGGAGCCTGTTCATGCTTAGATATGATCTGTGCCCTGGGATAATCAGAAACAGCTTTGCAGCTGAGATGCTGAAATATTAGCAGGATTTTCCTGTGGCTAGAGGATTTTAAAGATGCCAGCTGAGGCACCTTGGGAATTCACTTCCAAGTAAGGCAGTAAATAAGCTAACTAATTCAACTATAGATTTAAATTCATGTCCCTTTCCAATTGCCTAAAACCCATTCTGGATCTCCCTCCTGGTCACAGACATATTCCACAGAATCACCTAGCTGTTGATCAATAGCACTAATCCAGAGAAGCTGTGGAGGAACGAAGCCCTGCTCCTTTTCAAACCTTTCAAACTCAGTGGAGAGTTTTGACTGCAGTTTCAGTAAGATTTTGATTTCACTCTGTGTTTTTCAGTTTTTCTCAATAGACGGAATGAAGCTTTGAATTCATTCTTGTAAGCAACAAGAGTGGCCACGAGTGTCATCACATTAAAGCCCATGTGTAAAGATAATTTTTGATGAGCTTTCTGCAGAACAATTAATAATGTTTTCACATTTTAAAAGAAAATATGCACAACATACTCTCTGGTTAATTGTAAAGGGGTTTGGAAATGAAGTTTTTCATATAGATAATTAATATATATCCATGTTTTCTATAAGATTACTGGTTCTTCATAAATCCTGGACAAATAGAAGTAAAAAAATTAAATTCCTTTTTTTTCCCCACTGTGGCAAGGTATTCCCTTATACTCTGCTTTTTCTCCTACAAGGGAAGAAAATACAAGTTGGTGGTTTCTCTTACTACTAAGCAGCTGATGGAATTTCCTCAGTGTCTTATTTTTGGTTCCAGAAATACTCTGTGAAATATTGTGGTGATCTATAGTTGCATGAGCAGACTCTGTTTGCATTCTTTACATTTTTCAGGATTGTAAAAGATGGATGAATAACAATTCACGATTTTTCTTCCTAGTGTGTACAGTGAGTGGTAAGGAAAAAAAAGTCCATGAGAAACTAGAACTGTACTACCAGAGCTAAAAATGCAATTGGTATTATAGTCTGGGAAAAACTAGAACCATACGCCAACTGCTCAGATTGTCTTCAGGTGTTCTACTGCATCTCTTTAACTGCTGAAAAAAAAACCCTGAACTCTTTATATTTTCCACATAGGACAACAGTAAATTCAAAAATTTTAAGATCTGTTTGGACTCCAGATCATGCAAAGTTTTCAGTATGAATCCAAAAGGTCTCCAGGGTAAAATTAGAAAAGTAACAAAGTTTTCTCTATTATTTTAATTTACATATTAATTTATTAAAGACAGCATTGTACAATGTAATAACATTTCATCAGTTTATCATGAGCATAATGTAGGGCACATGGGGAAGTGCTTATATGTAATTCTTTGATCTTCACAGCTATGCAAATGGAATGAAATTATATCTCTTAAAGGTGTATGATAGTCATGTGAATGTAGATAAGGCCAAATCTTCCACATAAGTATCTCAACTCTTCTTTTTTTTTTTTTTTGTACAGATAGACTACTGCTAGATGAGGCAAATGAGCTTGAGGTTTTCAACCTTTGTCTAAGAAATGTAATACTTTACACCTTTGTGGTGAGCTTTACAGTTTGACCAAGCTACTTATAAGCCTAAAATTTGTGTTCACAAGTCATTATGTGCTTTTGGAAATTCCAGCCAAAAGTTACTGACAAGGAATTGGTGGTATTGCAGGAAGTACCTTTAGCAATAGTGAGCAAGTTCACATTGTTCTGTTTCTCTTTCTAATGAATGTGCCAATGAATATGAAAATAAATTCTGTGTTTAGTTTTTCACTTATACTGTCCTCAGTATATTCATTGTGTCATAAAACATAAGCAAATAATGCCAAGGCAGTAAAATGATTTATTTTTTTTTCCCAGCAAAATGAGTACAACTTATGGAATTGCATGTCAAGAGGGCTTTATCTTTAAGAACTATACAAGTAGAGCTTAAGAATTTAAGAACTATACGGGTTTTATTGAATTAATTTTGTGACCTGAAACACACAGAAATATCCTTCATAGAAGTATTCATAACTTTGTAATATTTAGCTTCCTTCTGTAGATGAGATCAGACAAAAGCTAGAGCTTATGGTGAGAACTGAATCTATACCTGATTAAAACAGCTGCTTCTTAACTGAAGCTGTGAGTACATGCATTAAATCATATTTGGGAGGCACTTGTCCCTTATTTAAAATAAACAAACAAATAATTCAAGCAGCAAGCACTTATTTACAAGGGAAAAAAAAAGAAAGCAAACAAACAAACAAACAAAACCAAACATGTTGAGTGGAACTTCTAGACGAGGAGGAGTACATAAGAAAGTGTGGTAGGAAAAAAAATCTTCTGTCTACTCAGTAAAAATACTCTGATTCCGGGATGTGAGCACCACAATTCCATCACTATCATTTGATTGATCTAGATAATACATTATTGGGAAAGCAGAGTGAACTACCAGAGGTTAGCAACAGCTTTCTTGACTTGAGTCAGCCTACAAGCTTCAGGCTGAGTAAAAGGAGGTAAGGACCCATGATGGTTTTGAAAGAAATCTAGTTTCTAACCTCCATTGATTACCATAGACTAATTCAGTTGTAAAATCTTTTATATAATAATGTAGAGATAAATTATGAATAGAAATCTAAAAAATGGAAAAAATATGCTCGGTGGGCAGTAAAACTTCACTGCTTAGTTTCCCATTATGCAGTCACTTCCATTCATCAGAAATGTGAAAAATTTTGCAATAAGTCTAGACAAAAGTATATTTAATTTTAGATTATTACTGATTTTCAGCTTGGGCCAGATAGCACACATTGAATTTTGAGACAGTTTGGTCACATTTCAGGAGAACCTGGCCAATCTATTGTTTTATGTGGCGATAGCAGAAATACTTAGTGGGCTTGATTTACAGCTGCTTAAAATTTTGGCAGTCTTCATTATGCTTCACTGTGAGTCTTGGAGCTTATTCAACCCAGAATTCAAATTTATACACAGAGCACACGATTTTTTTTTTTTTTTTTTTTGAAAACAAACTGAGAAAACATTATAGAATGTCCCAGTGCATTTGGATAGCACATCAGAGATAGCATGTCTCATTACTCATTTCCCTCTGTGTTTTCTCCATTCTACACTCAATGCTAACGCCCAATGAGACAGCTACAATAAATGTTCTCAAGTTTTGTGTAATGAAGAGCGCTAAGTCAAAATATTATGTTGTTTGAGCTACTCATATAGCTGATTAAAACCAGAATATACTTTGTATTTAAATCATTTTTATAACTTCTACTGAAAAAATAGCTACTATTTCCATGTCTCACTTATTTCTCCTTTGCCACTTCTTTCTCCTTTTTCTTCCCCCTTTCCTTTTTGTCACTATTAAAGAAAAGAATGAGAAGGGAAAAGGGGAACACACACAAGTCCTCAAAACTTGCAACTCTAGTAAAAGAAGTATTTCTTTGCAACAGCTGCAGAGAGCTTCAGGCTTCTGGGGACTCAACTTGAACTTTCAACAATGTTTTCAATTGTCAAATAATTGTCAAATCTTCTCTTCAAGGTCCAACACATGGGAATAGGACTTCAATGATAACGGAATTTTTAAATGCACAATGTAAGAAAGAGTTTATAATTGAACCTACAATATGACAGAGGCATAGTGACATAGAGGCATAGAACGTATACTGTAGGTTGCCAAAGCATAATAGAATGGTTCCTCTATTTCACAAAATTTATGGATAGATGGTCTTAAAGAATAGACCAACTTGAAGTACAGGAGTTGAAAACATGTGAATTTTTCAGTGTTTTTCTTGGTTGCAGTTAGAAAATGTGATACATTTAATGACAATGAGCAGACTTCTCTCCTCAACAACTTTCTTTGGTTTCTTGGTGTTGAAATACACCAGCATGCGGATAAGATTAGGCTACCTGCTGAATTTCTGGTAGACGCCAAGCATACAAGGTCACAGTCATGTGCTTTTGCAGGTTTTCCACCAAGGAATTTTTCTGTGTCAGTTTTTCTGAAGACAGATCTGGACGTACTGTGATGTGGCACTTGTTCCTGGGCACCTCACTGCACTTCCCACTACACAATCCTGGCGCGGTTTGAAAGTCTTAGCCTTACTGTAAGAGGCGAGCTTCCACAAGAACATAGCAGGCTCTGCTTGATATGAAATGATTCATTGTCACTAATACAGCTCTGACATCACAGCCTAGGCCCTACCTGACAATCCTGGCTTTCCATTCGTTGTGGCTAAAAATACTGGTCTACAGAGCACACTTGGGCCTCACGCTCTGAACTCCGTTTTCATAGCACATTGCACACCGAGCTGAAGCAGTCAGCAGGTCTTTGTCCCACACAGCCGTGCCAGTATAAACACTAACACACCTTTGATGAATAGCGAGGAAGCCTTCCCAACTTCACTCTGAAAAGAAGTTATTATGAAGAGGGAGCACTCTGGTCAGTTTTATAGGTCTCCACTGGGAGTCCCCACTAAATACCTGACTGCTAACTAACACCTGAACTGGGAGGATTTCACACAAATCACTTTGCTGGTGTATTGCGAGCCTGAACTCATAACATGTGGTAGCACAGAAATGAAGAGCTTAACTATTTCAAGAACGAAATAGCCTGTGTGTTTTGCAACGCGAAGCTGTAAAGAAAATTCTCAGCTCTCTCTCGGTGGTAAATGGCTTTTTCAGATGTATGCAGATCAATGGGTGCAAGAGATGCATATCAGAGCAAGCAATAGGCTGATGTCCAGAGCTAGTTAGCATTTGAGTGTTATTGTTTGTCCATGTATTGCTGAAAAGCCTTTACCTTCTCTAATGCATTATGTTTACAGATTTGTCTGTGTCCACAGGAGAAGTAGAATAATCACATTTTATAATGAAAATGTCTGGTTGTATGTAGAAGAGGTGTTCTTCTCATTGATAAAATACTACAGACAGAGAAGGTCCAAATAAAAAGTGTTGCAAGTTCCTGCTCCTTGACATTTTTCTTCTTTTGGAGACCATGGTTGGCCCTTCTGCAAATCCTGGAATTGTGCAAACCCCAGGAGATCATCAGAATGCACCAAGCTGAAAGTACCACAAAACTGATCCTTGAGTCTCAACTATACTGTTACTCAAAATATTGCAGGCTTCTAGAGACTATTCACTTCATCTCCCTCTCTTTGCTGAAGGTATTGCCACTATGTTTTCTCAAAATATTCCAGAGTTGGAAAGCCAACTCTTTACTGAACAAATGTACAGAGTCTTTTATCAGAAAATACATTTTCCAAATTAATTAACCATATGTTGCACAAACTTTATTTTCTTTTAGGATAATTAACTTCTTCTCTTAACACAATTAATTATTTTTAAAATCAGAACATATTGATGTTTTTTGAGGACTGGTTTTGACTCTGGTTCCCAAGAAAAAATCCCTTGCCTACCTCCAAGAATAAATAAGCATCTTCTGTTAGTTTCAGCTAGTTAATAGCTTGTCATTATTCTTGCAGGTACCTCTTGGTTTCTGCAGTCTAGGATTACAACAAAAGAGAGTACGTTTCTTCTGAAAGAGCCGAATTGTCTTGCTCAACAAACTGGTTTTAAAACAATTTCTATGTACTTGTGCCAGTACATAGAAAGTACTTCTGCTCCTGCCAAGCAGAAGATGCACATTTATTATTAAATGAATTGCACTTGCAGATAACCTTGAGGTTGCAAAATATTTCTTACTCCCTTCAGAGATGTTGGTCATTTTGCTTCAATAATCAAAAATACTTAATATAGCATTTTTTTAAAATGAAATGTGATTTAGAGTGTTCTTAATGAAACCACATAAGCTGCCTCTACTTCCTTGATGATGTAGGTGGTGATCCAATCTCTGCTGTCATCCACGTTTCCAAATACTTTCCTCTATTAGACTGTTTGCATTTAATCTCAATTTGGCCAGACCATTTGAGCTGGTATTTCCCATCTCCTTTCTGGATGGAAATTTCAGTGAAAATGCCCAACAATTTCTGTGAACAAGACAATGGAAAATAAAATATTTCCTGAAATTAAGAGAATTCTTTTAACCTGTGTTTGGAAAGCTCAGTCCCATGCTAAGAGCAGAAGTTTGAAATTTGTCTGCAATGAGGCCTTCGTGTGAGGGACAACGTTGTCTTTGCAGAATCTGTAAAGGACCCAGCCAGGAAATGTGATGCACAACGTGGCCATGTGAGCAGTGAGCAATGTGTGCAATGTCAGCCTAGCTGTGAGCAGCACTTGTATGAGCCACAGTGGACTTGTTGGTGAAAGGAACAGGCACTGGAAAGTTCAATGAGATCCAACATAACCATAACATTTCACTTTCCATGGGAGTCAATCACAGTAAGAGAACATTTGCCTCAAGCCTACAAGCTGCTTTGTTTTAGGCAAGGTTTTTCTTGCTTTAGTCCTTTCTGCCCTCCCATTGGCAATTACATGTAACTTTTGTTTTCCTCTTTATTTCTTGTTTGCATTTTCTCTTGTCTGCCATAGATTTAAGTTAGAGGGCATTCTTACAGCTTTCTGATGGGAATCTAAAATCCTGGATGTATTTTATGAATATATAATAGTGTTAGGAAGAAATTAGTAACTACAAATTTAAACATAACATTCTGATTTTACCACACCTGTAACAAATTGAGGCCTTTTGATAGCAAGGAGACAGATAACTTTACTGTTTAGGGTTTAAATTGCTCATTTAGCACAGTCTTACAACTGTAGATAATTCATTTTCACTGCTTAAGTTCCTCATATGTATGATGAAGGTATTAGTGGAATTAGAGAGTAACTATAACAAAAGACATTGCAGTGTTCTTGATACTACAAAAAAGAAGGTGATAAAAAGTCTGAGATAAATAGAAAAAAATGTACATATCTGTTTGCTGTTGGGAAATACATCCTAAACCTTCATTTATTATCCAATTACTAATACGATCAAAATCCATTGTAGTGATATCCTTACTACCTGGAGTTTATTATGACAGAGATATTGATATAGGGGGGAATTGTACAAGGAATGCAGAATCAGGTTTGTAGTATCTATTATCCACCACTGGAAACAGGCATCTGCTTTGGTCTTCCCTGAGATATGGGAGCATGATTTTTCTAATAATTCCTTGTACGTTTTAGTATTGATGTCCCAGAATATGTCATGCCGAGAAAATTCTTGTTTGCTGCCTTAGTTCATACAGACAAGAAGTATCTTTCTCTGGTATTGCAGTGCTATTGCAGTGGATTAAATCTTCTGCTCTAATCCACGATCTTTAGGTCAGCAGTTCTACACATATCTGTTAGCTGCTTTTGAACATAAAGGGGCTGGATTCTTAGTTTGACTGCATTTATATCTTGACAGAAGCAAGCATGCATTTGGTAATATCACTATATTCTCTATTTAAACATACAAAAAGAAAAACCTAGGCCTCTTCTCATCTTATTCTACTGCTTTTCTTTTCTCTGTTGTGTACCAATCAGTAGGAAGAATATCCACTAAAAACTGTATTCCAAATAACAGCTACTTACAAGTGATTTCAGCAGCTAATATCCTTATTTTGCAATTCACTTGCTTAAAGATTATCAATGCTGGATAATGCATATGACCAGATTAGCGAATCCTGGATCAAGTTTTCCTTGCTTAACTTGTTTAATCAGCCAGATGCCTGATTTTCATATGGTCTTAGTCCAAAATTGTGGAAAATGATCAGGCATATTTTTTGGTTCTTTTTATTTTGTATTGTCACAAGTGTTGCCATACTCCTTTCCTTTTTATTTTCTTTCACACAAGTGTTTTGATGCTTTCCCAGGTGAAAAGTATATATATATACGCACAAACAAAATCTCTGCTGCTTGCATATTCAGCATTTTCTTGTCTTTGTGATTAGTATTAAATCAATGGGGAATTAGCAGAAGAAGATCTTCCAACAGTAAGAACAATGAGTTGTTATTGCATCATATTGCAACTGGAGGGAATGGTATCTTCCTTCTTAAGTCTATAATAAGACTGAATAGAAATTTCTGTATTCAGAGATGGAAGACTTGAATACTACATAGATTCACTGGCTGAGTAGCTTGAGAGGCTGGTTAGGAAAATAAAAATATGAATAGGACTCTGGTTATGACCTATTAACATAATTAATAGCAAAGCTAAAGGTAAATTCATAGAAATGGTGACAGATTTTTTTGTAGACTTTTCATGTACATATTTAAACCTTATATGAGAAGGCATAAGGAAATGTTGACAGAGGTCTACCTGTACTAATATGACTCACAGCAAAGTATTTATTTAACATTGCTTTAATTTATAGGAGAGGGAGAGAGAACAGGAAAAGGAAGAGAGCAGACTTGACACCTTGGGTCAATTTTTGTTTCTTCAGGGGCGGCTCAACAAAGCAATAAATGTTGACTTTTGCAGTGGCAAAAAAATAGTCTTCTGTGCAAGTGGAAGACAAGTGGGAGGAAATGAAAGCTAAAAAAAAGAAGTACTTGGAATACACTCATGGGACTGAATGAATTGAAAGAAGCCATTCAGATGCTTAGGGATATGAATTTAGATTAGCTCTGTTCTGTTTGTGAACTCTAATATGGCTACAAACATGCTAAGAAAAACAAAATGAAAATTAATATCAAACTTTAATTTATGTTGCTGCATAATAGGCACATCCGCAAAAATTGTCAGCTTTTTACAGACCAAAGAGGATTATGCAGTACAAGTAGTTTACACATCTGATAGCTAGTGGGAAACCACTGCTTGCTATCAAATGTTGAAATATACCACTGACCTTCTGGAAGGGATGATCCTGTTCAACCCCAGAAGGGGAAAAAACACCTATTTATTTTTTGGAAAGAATTTGGTATTTAAAAAAAAAAAAAAAAGCATTAAAAAAGCATTCATCACCTATCTAATCCCAGATTTCCAACTCCATCATTTATATCAAATATTCACTTTTAAAACATTGCGGTAATAAATAAAACCATACAGATTTAAATAAAAATTTATAAACACACACACAGTGAAAAACTAATATTTTACTTTACTGTTTGATGTGGGCTGGAGCTGTTTTTTTTCAGGTATATTATGAACACTAGCAGATTCATCAGGTTTTCTTATGTTCAGCATTTCTTACTTTCTGCCTTTTCACATGTGCAATTGCAACACGCTAAGGTCATATATATATATATTTCTGACCTAATTCCTCAGTCATCACCGAGGTTTAAGCAAAGGTGAATGCTACCCAAAGACTTCAACATCCAGCTGTGGTCAAAGGTGTAGTCTGTGTTTTACTGGGTAAAGAAAAGTTCTCCACAGTGTCAGTGAATTCATGTGTTTAAATCTTACCTATTGAAACACCAAAGATAGACTTCATCTCAAAGGAGTGTATATGTGTACAAATTAGCTTCTCTAATACAGTTTAGGAGGAGTGATTTTGGAGGCTGGGCACTGAACTTGGGATTTGCAGATTTAAACCTGGCTTCTTGCTTAATTGTGAAATTCAGTCTGTACAGATACCTTTCACAGATCTCATGATGTATCCTGTGCTTACTATTCTAGTCCTAAGCATAGATAGGAACTCAAGGAAGAAAAGAGAAGTTCAGAATATAGTCAGAAATATTTCTGAGTGGAGTGAATTATGGAGATTCACATGCTGTATGGATGAGATGGAGGAATTGTCGCAGACCAAAGTGTCACTTGAACAGGACTGAAAAACTCATAGATGATACATATAATAAGGAGTGACCAGAAACAAATTATTTTCAGAAAAGCAGGCTAAAAGCAAGCAACAGTGAAAATGCCAATCTACTTTGGTGTATAACTTGTCATTTCTCTTTGAGAAATAAAAGAGTGGAAAATGGTAAAAGTGATTAAAAATAAAAAAAACCCTCCAGAAAAATCAAAGATAAAATGGATTGTGAAATCTGTACAGGGCAAACTAGTAGAACTGTCTAAAAAAATATTAGATAGGATTAAAGAAGAGAATTTTGTGCAATGGCTTCTATTTTTTCTATCAGAGAAAGGTGTAATTGATTAAAGTTTTCCTGCCCATGGAAAACGCAACTGAGAAGAATATGTAAACGTATAAGGAATCAAAGACATTGAGCAGGTGGGTCAGGAACAAGTGTTCACTATTGCTTATACCATAAAACCAAGTGATAGGCAGAAGTATTAAAACAAGTGAGAGAAGTACATTTTTCCACAGCATGTAATTAATTTATGAATGTTGAGGATGCTTAAAGAAAAGGGTGGTTCATAAAGGAAGTACACTTCTCTGGGGCTCTTGTGAACAGAGACGCAGACTATCAGAACAAGGGCGGTCTTACCCAGGTGGGACTCTTTCTTTCCTTACATGCTTTCCCTGAGCACCTGCTCCTGGCTACTGTTGAAAGACACCCTGCTGAAACAGCCTCTTTGTTCAAAGCCAGCATAGGGGGTTATTAGCTGTGTACCTGTAGTTACAGGAGAAGATTAATGATTGCTAAATTGTTCTGTAAAACATTTCAATTTTAATAAATGACTGAGTAAAATGAGAACACTCTTCAGTGACATTTGGCAGTCTCCTAGGAGTAAGTTCTGAGGTTAGACCTGCCTAATTGTGCAGAGGAGCCCTACGCACAGTTCAGAAGCAAATACTGTATGCCTTACACACAAACTCAACAGAAGAAATCATGCAACTTCTTACTTTTTACTTCATGATCATTTATACTAAAATACAAAAGTGCTGATGATTTGGCCTGTTTTGTGCTCACTTGTGTTTTTTCATCCTTGTAACTTACATGGTTATAGCATTTACTCAAGCCCTTCAGAATCATGAGGGCTGACAGAGTTCTTGAGGTTTTGACTTTCTCATACCCAGGCCTTCTAGATGCACATCTCCAGCTTTTCTGCAGATCTGTGGGATTTAGGGGAGGAAAAAAAAAAAAAAAAAAACACTTTAAAATATAAAGATTTAGTCCAGCACTGAGAATGTTATCCCTCCTGCCCAAAAGAAAAAAAAAAAAA
>VXAL01007494.1:73754-84120 GCA_013399475.1 Chauna torquata | reverse complement strand
GAGAATTGCTTTATACTCAGGAAAAATGTGAAAACTAACAGCAGTTTTAAACTACAATGTATATAATAGCTATCCAGGTCTCCGCAGAACAGTATACTTGGCACGAAGATGCAGCTAGAAGTATGATCAGCTTATATCCTTTTCGTGAGTCATTTGCCCTCTTAGTAAGTGAGACGGTTGCCTAGAAAGGCAAAAACACTCTTGCTGAGAATGTCTGTAATAATGAGACCTTGTACTACCCATAGTTATTTTCTAGTGTTAATCGTAGTATCACAATCCGTGATAACAGCCTGAATCTTTCCTACTGTCTTTCTGTAACCCAGTGTAGTTTTGGTTTTTGCTTTTCCACTACAAATCATAAGTTTATTAGACATTTTCTGACCACTGGTAGCTGGAAAAGATGTACTGTGGGACCTTCCAAAGTTCATATGGGTTGCATGGTTGGTAGCTATTCCTGGTGCTTGACTTGTTGCCAGCGATAGTTTCTTCTGGTTCCTCATTTCTAAATCTTAGCAGAAATGGGATTTTTAGCATAGAGATCTGTTGCATAGACTAGGGAGGCCTTTTACCTCATTCCAAGTTAATATAGAGTTGTAAGTATGGGAGGTTATACTTTATGGAAAAATAGACATTCTTTGACATGTGTGAAAGACTACCATCTTGGGACATGCATTATATTAGCTATACAACATACTAATGAGGTAAGTTCCAAGTAACTGATCACCCAAGCAGTAAAATAACCTGATGTAGTTAGACTAAACTTACAGGTTCAGGAAAATTCTGTGCTGTTAATGTACTCGCCTAGTGTTCCTGTTAAATCTTCAAAGATATTCCCAGCCTTTGTTGTGTGCATGGAATAGAAGACCTGATAGAAAGAACTTTAAAATTTGTGTACAGCACTCATGGCAGTGCATGGTTATTATTCCTAAGAAACTCCTGAGTAACTACCCAATAGCTATCATAATACAGAAAAATGAATCATTAACAACTATGATAGAAAAAAATAAGGATAGTTTGTTCACAGTGAATGGAGCTAGCAGGACGGAAGGCTGCAATATCAGATGAATCTAATTTTGTTTGGATTAATCTTACAGTGGGTGCCTCTAGACAATAAAAAACTGTGGTTTTCTTTTTTGTTTGTTTAATAATACCCCCCAATTCATACACTCTTAATCCTTACAGTCAAACACCAATGACTGACAGAATGGTTCATACCATAAATGGTTTGTAGACAGATGTCTAGGCAGTGAATGAGAAGAAGGGAGAAATTAACTGTGGCAGAGATATGACTTGCTGACTAGGCACGCATCATTTGCTGTAAAAAAAAAATAGATACTTCTCTCCAACAACTACATACACCAAACAGCTGAAAATGCACATCAGTGAGAAAGGCCACTAGCTGGAATCTTGAACTTTCTGATGTTAAACTTTCTGATACAAATCTGTATGTGGGAATTATATATATATGTATATATATATATATTTATAGGAAGGCATTCAATGCTACAGGTGTTTTAGTATGTGTGTGTATGAAACAAGCAAGCACAAATGAGAAAATATATCATTGTTTTAATTATGTTTATTCAGAATATGACTACAGAGCCTGATGAGATATTCCCTATACGGAGAAGAAAGACTTTTCATTTAACTGAAAAACTTCTGATTTCTAAACGATGTTAAGACTCAATAGTGCAATAACCTTTGTTTCCATGAATGAACCTACATTTCTACAACACAGTAATATCAGATGAGATCAAGGATACTTAATCAGACTGAGCATTTTTCTGTCATTTGAATCTCTCAGAGAACACCCCAGTTGCAGTCTCCTCTGGGGCTTGTCAGAACTACTCCATCTTGATGCCAGAAGTTGCGGGCACCATCCTGTTCTCACACCGTTGAAATTGTAGCACTGGTTTCACGTCACCCTTCAACAGGCTGAAATGATTGTTCAGGAAGTCGGTGCAGCTAATGGAAGTTTAAGCAGGTGCTGACACTTCTTATTTGAGTGCACTCGCTAATTAAATGTGAAACAAAAGCACACATTGCTGCAACAATCTGACAGAAGACATGGCATTAAGCACTCTGCTAATTCCAAATCAGAGGAATGATAGGCCAAAAGTTATATGGGAAATTATAGATTTCAAGCAAAAATTTTAAGGTGTACTAAAGCACTTACATTTCCATGAAGATATTTTTTGCACATGAAATATGGAAGACCATTTATCCCTTTCCTCTATTTCTGTATCTCTGGAATAAACAAGATCAGATGAGGTTTGTGGTGGAGAGACTACTGGCTTGAAGCCCAATCTGCCTCTGGGGCACCAGTGGTTTTTCATATCGTGACAGGCCTTTTTCTTTTGCTGTGTTGCATTTCACTGCACAGCTGTCATTAATAATTGCAATGTTTAGCCATGTGTGCCTACTCAGTCTTACTGCAAAACTGATGACAGGGAAGACCCTCTATTCTGCTATTATGCTGTTCTACTGGGGACAAAGCTGAGGTCCTGTCAGGGAGCTCAGTCACTGACTGTCTGATGCACATGAATTAAGTTGCACTGCCTGAGACCTGGGGCGCTGGATGGGTGGCTTGAGTTAATATTGTCTGCAGTCACCAGAAGATTCCCACTGATTTTAATAGCACACTGGAACTGTTCCTTGGCCCACAGTTTGGGCTTTGAAACAAATAAATGGAGTTGGAACACTGGATTTATTTTAAGCTGTAAAATTGGTGTTAAATATATTTGAGGTTAACCATATGTTAATGACATTAAATGAAAGATTGAGTAAATCAAATAAATGTAAATGATAGTTCTTGGAAGCATTTAACCTGTCTGTAACCATGACAAGAAAGTGAAAATTCTCAAGATCACTTTGGTTTCTGTATATAAATTAGCTGAATTTAATTGAAATGCTTCAGAAGTTGAGTTTAGCATAGTTCACTGCTTTTACCTTCAGTTTATTAAATTTTTATGTCTTCCATATTCTATGCATTTAGTTTTCCAGTAAATGACCACAGTACAGTAGTTTCCCAGCAGTGATGTAATATTACAGAAATAGTCCAAGCTGAGTTCACTTCAAAGTGTTACATTTTTGTCTTTGTTTCTTGCCTTTCATTTATTTTTTCCTGCAGAAAAGGGTTCCAGACTGTTTAAAGTTTTTATAATAGGAAACATATATAGAATATTGCTGTTTATAAACTGATCCTATGCTGTAGTCAATATGTGCGAAAGTAGAACCACCAGTATTCCTCCACATTTTTAAAGTAATCAGGCTTTTTGACTGAGATAGTCTTTGTTTGTTTGTTTATGTTTGTTTTTGTTTTCAATGAAGGCCTAGATAAAAACTAATTGCCTTAAACTCCCTGATAAGACAAAAGGCAATAAGCTTATTTCTCTCTCAAAAATAAATGAATACACGGAGGAAGCTCAAGCCTCTGTGTCTGCTTGGAAACTGGCAGAAAACATTTGTGGCATTACTTAGCTGTGTGGATAAATTAAGCTAGAGGAATAACACATCTTTATCTGACAGAATTCTAGTTCACTTTTTTTTTTTTTTGGTCTCTGATTAAAGGACAGAAATTATCAACATTTATATATCAGTACAACAGAATTATCTTAGTACTTTAAGCAGAAGTCACAGTCACTGCTTGCTTTCACCCACAACCTGTCCTTTTCTAAACCACCCCATCACACTGGCCTCTATATCAGACACTAACATTTTCTTTTCTTTTTACAAAGGATTGAGTAAATAGTTAATGTTTTTGTTGTGTAAAATTATGAATAAATTTTGAACTGAGTCCTGTTTATTGCAACACTTTCTCTGGGATGGGCAGAGGCGGTCCTACCTGATGCCAAGAAAATGCCTGCTTTGGCTCAAGACTTTATTGTAAGCCTTTCTTGAGCCAAGAAAGACTAGATCCAAGTCAGTATGGAGATGGCAGTGTATAATATTTTGTCAAAGATGGAAACTTAACAGCTGAATTCACTTCATAATTATTTAGTGCATATATTACATACACCTTGTCAATGTGTTAGGTTTCATTTTAAAAGCACCCCAGCAGAAGAAAGAGGGAAGAAAAATATCAGTAATATAATGACTGACTTTAAATTCTATTCTGGAAAAATATTTTTTATATCAATTATCAGTTTGTGCCATTTTTATCATAATTCCAGTTTGCCCAGCCCAACTCTCATTTTCCAATTTTATTTGCAGAAAAAAAAATTCACAATATAATATCTAAAGCATCCCTTTGATCTCTTTACTGAGTGGCTGCTAATGATACATGATGCTGTAGAATAACCCTCTTGTAGTTTTAAATAATTTTTGGAGTTATTTTTGGAAATCATTTATTTAGAATGCAAGTGGACTGTTAGCTTTTAATGGGAAAAAGAAATACAGATAGCTAAGAAAAAACCTGACATTCAAATCTCCATATTAGGTGAGTCTCTTGGAGTTAAGATTTTAATAATTGCTCTTTTGCACTGCTGCACTTTTTCTGTATTATTGTGACTTTAGATTCATGTTAAGTTTTGGTCATTGTACCATGAATTGGGATGAAGTTCTGTGTGTTTGTTTTTGACTGGGAATCATAAGATAGTCTTCATTTTGTTTCCAACCATCTCAGCAACACATATATCACCTTTCTGAGGTACTCCAACATCTGTCCTAATGGCTGTTTTTGCTGTTCAATATGTTATTGAGGAAAGGACTCAACACTGGCAATGTGAAGAATAACAAGATATTGTCTTCCCGATGCACAGTCTTATTTCATTTCTTGAAGCCGAAGAGTTTTCTTTGGTGGCTTTACACTAGCAACTGCTAGTTGATTGTAGTGTTCATAAAATTTTGATTTGTATTTACAAGAATATTTTGTCCTGACTTTCCAAAATGTGACTCTGTACCTGCATGAACAGCAGAATGCTTTTATGTCACTTTTAAATTATCTCTTAGATATTTTAGAAGATACCTTAGATATCTTAGAAGCCAGATGCAGGTAGAAATTTATTATAAAATTCCACATGCCTTATCCACTAAAAAAAAAACCAACAGCATTTGTTTAAGTAACTAATTGTGCTTTGTGTCAAATTGTTGAATTATAGTTGATGAAGTGCTAGCATATGCTAGCTTCAATTAAGCATGTAAGCACTGGCAACCAATTAGAATCTTTTTAAATTCTTCTTCTTTTAAGTTAATTATGCTACCTTTGGGACATTAAAAATCACAAGAACAATCTGTTTTACAGTACTGTTGGTATCCCTTTCCCATTTGTATCCAGCAATGAAAGAACATAGCAACATGATACTTCATAACTTATTTAACTGGCTTTAAAGTTCCTCGTTAAGATTTTCTTAGACCTCTGGAAAGTTTTTAACTCATTAGCATAATAAAATAAGTGCTTTGTTACATTATTAAAAAAATTATATTTTCTTTAGCATAATCTCTCCTAGCCATTGGTAAATAATTTAAGATCATGAAAATTTAACACTTATCTCAGTGCAGGATTACATGAAACATCTTTCACTAGATTAATAAATTGACCTTTCCTAGAAATACAAGGAATCTCTTTGTGCTCTATTTGCCTTTCACATATGAAGCTTCAGTGACCGGTTCTTAGATATTGAACTGAATATAAAATATAGATATCAGTTCTTCTATATACAAATATATACATACAGAGCCAGCAGTGTGCTCAGGTGGCCAAGAAGGCCAACAGCATCCTGGCTTATATCAGAACTAGTGTGGCCAGCAGGACTAGGGAAGTGATTGTCCCTCTGTACTTGGCTCTGATGAGGCTGCACCTTGAATATCGTGTTCAGTTTTGGGCTCCTCACTACAAGAAGGACACGGCGGTGCTGGAGCGTGTCCAAAGAAGGGCAACGAAGATGGTGAGGGGTCTGGAGAGCAAGTCTTATGAGGAGCGGTTGAGGGAGCTGGGGTTGTTTAGCCCGGAGAAGAGGAGGCTCGGGGGAGACTTTATTGTGCTCTACAATTACCTTAAAGGAGGCTATAGTGAGATGGGGATCAGTTTCTTCTCCCAAGTGCCAACTGAGAAGACAAGTGGAAATGGCCTCAAGTTATTCCAGGGGAGGTTTAGTTTGGATATTAGGAAAAATTTCTTCACTGAAACGGTTGTGAAGCATTGGAACAGGCTGCCCAGGGAAGTAGTTGAGTCACCATCCTTGGAGGTCTTCAAAAAATGTTTGGATTTAGAGCTTAGTGACTTGGTTTAATGGTGGACTTGGTGGTGCTAGGTTAAAGGTTGGACTGGATGATCTTAGAGGTCTTTTCCAGCCTAAAAGATTCTATGATTCTATGATATATAAATATATTAATATCCAGAAAGAGTTTTGTCCTTCAACTAAGTTAAGCTGGGCTGACAAAATTACCTTGAGCCAAGAAATAATGACAACTGCCCTTGGTTTATGCAAAACACTGGTGTGAAGCTAATGTTATCTCAACAGAACAAGACATGTTTTTCATATTCTACTAGCAGTTTCTTGCTCTTCTATTTCTGGATGGAACGAAAGGTTATACAGTAAGTAATGCTCAGTCTGCTTTATTTCACTTTTTCACCAATCAGGCTCGAATATTACTTTTTTAATATTCAAATTAATATTTTCTAGAGAAACCCTGATCTTTATTTGAATTTGCCTATTATGTATGTGGGCTATATTGAGGACATCCCAAGTGATGCATTTTTACCCTATTAAGGGGAAAAAAATGAATATCGGTATTCTAGGAGGACTTTCAGTTCAGCTCCCTTCATCTTGAATTTGTGTGTGCAATTCTTCTGATTTCAGTTGAAAGCAAAATCTGAATAAAAAGAGAACTTTTGAAATCTGAGAACTATAGCACATCACTGAAACAAGTGTATTCCCGTATTGCATTTTTCACTAAGTCGTTGTCAGTTTGATAGCCCATAAAGTGAAGACTCTATCAGAGCACTCATTCATTTACTTTGAAATATTTATGAAATACCATAGTGCAATGAACTGTCTACAAATTAATAAGCATTAACATAGTGTGACAAACAAATAAGGATGCATTCTTGTCAGAAGATCTCAAACTATTTTATTGGTAGCTTGATTATTTCTGCAGAGAATATATAAATGTGTTATTTGTATACTAAGTAAACAGAGAGAGTATTTTTGTTTCTTGACATTTAGGTAAGACATCTAGAAGTCCATGCTAACCTTGTTACTGTTGGTACCTTCCTATGGCTAGTAGAGTCTATGCTCTCAGAAATAGAAATTGAACTATATCATTATGATTCAACCAACAGAAGTAGCATTATCCTTGGCTCCAAAAATTACCTCTCTGTGAATGGGAGGATCTCTTACTCAAAAGTTGGTGATGACCAAGAACCACAAAATGATGAGCCAAATCTCCAGCAAATCCACAGGACACCCTCTAATACAAATAGAAGCAACCACAATTAGAAAGTAAATAACATACTAGAGAGCACACAGTAGCAAGATTTCAACACCTACCTCCATGTTTTAAATCTTGCTGTGACATATATTTCAGCTAGTAGGAAAACATTCATAAACAACAGAAATATATTCTAATGTGATATATAAAAAGACAAGATGGATTCTCAACTGTGAAGTTGTAAAATAAAAAAAATTATGATAAATCACCTGGGAAAAAATCCTGGAGTGAACTCCTGGCCCTGATCTCAGACAGTGGCAGGACTCCCATTGACGTCAGTAGAGAATGATTTTACCTCTGCTTTTCAGCCTGACTGATGGGAGGAGCATCACAAGATGCGACTTTCTGTTGTAATATCAAGCGTCACATAAAATTTCTGTAGCAAGTGCTACTTTCTGCGTTCTCTTGCTCATTACAGACTTGCCTTTAGTGGGAGAGCTCTTTCTTGGGGAATACTGAAATATTTCACATTTGCTGGAAGAAATTCTTGTCTCCAAATTTATTTCATTCACATTCCAGTCCTTTTGCCAAACTTATGATTTATCTGGGATTGGTAGAAGCGGGAATTCTGAGGAATTTTAGAGCTGCTGCCTCACAACCATATCTCCCACTCACCTCAATGGACTCAGGCAACCATTGCCTCCAGCACACAATACTTTGTTTCTTCCAAGGTTCCTGGAAGCATAGAAATCCAGACAAAGCAGGCAGCTGCCAACCACAAAAACACTCTGACACCTTTCCATAAGAAATGCTTTTTTTTTTTTTTTTAAAGGAGACCACAAAACAGTTATGTAAAGGACTCTGGGAACATCTTTTGCATACTCCCTCTTTAATTAGTCATGTCTCTCTCTCTTTTTTTTCTTCTTGATTCACAAAACTTGCATTTTGTGAAGACCTTCTTTTCCTATGTGCATTTATGTTTACCTTTCTAATACACTTGCTCCTCTTTCTAACTTTTTTGCTTTGTGATTGACCTCTATCAGGCCAGCAAGACTCACACTGAAAGCCCAGGAAAGCTTCAGTCTTCAAGTAAGGAAACTAACTGGAATAAGTCAGAAATAAAACACCTTTATTTTCTTTTGATGTTCAAATCTTTTGACCCGTCAACTTTCAGAAGAGGAATTTTATCTAAAATGTAGAAAGAATTCTTTTTATAGCTACAAGAAAAAAAAAAAAAAAAAGATTTCCTTACAGAAATAGGATATGCACATTGGGACAATGCCTGATTTTAGTAAGTACTTCAAAAGTGAATGTGATTATTTTAAATTATGATTTATGCCTTTGATGTCAAAATGAAAGACAATTACATTTTATTTTGCAAAAGCAAACTTTACAAAGGTTTATTTTTACTTTCTATTTATGACTGTGATAATGCTATGTGTGTTAACTGAACTGTTTTGGCATATGAAGCATTTATTCATTCTCTGAGTGGATCTGTTTTGTTCTCCTTAAGTTAATTTAATCATTAAGTATTACAGGATACTGTATCCCAGTGTCCAGGTATCTCCCTTTCCACATCCTGGAGAGCCAACATCCTTACGTACTTGTTTGGCTAATATTTGTCGGTTCATTCAGCAGACCCTTATAAAAGTAACAGCCTGAGAAAAACCTTGTATAAATGTCCAGCCAG
Organism: Chauna torquata; assembly: GCA_013399475.1. Taxonomy (NCBI): domain Eukaryota; kingdom Metazoa; phylum Chordata; class Aves; order Anseriformes; family Anhimidae; genus Chauna; species Chauna torquata. The sequence continues at coordinate 75,059 of VXAL01007494.1, read as the reverse complement.
TCAAAGGATGGAGAAACTGTTTTTGTTTAACTAGACTCCTACTTGCTTCTGAAGAAGTCTAGCCAACCTCATAGCAACGCTTTCTTGTAGTCTAGTAAGCTCAGTTAACTTGCTTCTCCCTGACCATTTCTCTCTAGCGGCTTTGAGGAAGATTTTGCACAGATTTCTCAAATCGGCAAGTGCTGAAAGGTAAAAAGCCTAGACCAACTTCTCATTAAGAACACTAATCATTTGGAAGAAGAGAGGACACAGCTAACATTCCTCATTTCTTAAACCAGGGGTTACATTATGCCTTAAAATCCCCCCCACAGGCAATGCACAATCCAGTAGAATGAGGTAAAAGCAAAGGATTGTTTTAATTCTCAAGTTGGCTGATATGATTGAATAAAATGCATACTAAATAAGGATCAAAACATACCAAAAATGCCTTCTGTTAAAAACAGGGGAAAAAAAAAATACCTAGAAGTTTTGTAACAGAAAACATCTTTTTCAGCTCCCTTTACAGTTTATTTTCAAAAGATAGCTTCACCTGCAGCATTTTAATGTGTTAACTCCTACTGTAGTCACACATCTGACAGTACCTACCCCTCAAAGGAGCCCCATTTTAGGACTGAGCATAAGTAGGTGGACTTCCTCAATGCACAGGTGTTTGGCAGTAGCTTTTTTGTGTTTGTTGCACTATGAAACACTCCCTGTGACTCATGGGGTTCAGAAATGAGAGCCAGTTACTTACCACATATTAGAAGAGATTGCCTAGTTATTGCTATGCACTGTAAAGTATGTTCTCCCTGAAGCTTGAAGTGTAAACTCTCCATGTATGGGCAGCTGAAGTGGCAACTGTGCCATTACCCTTAGGATACAGTGGAAGGAGTACAGGACAGCAAGGGCAAACTCCATTTTATAGTTTCACTGCATCCCCAGAAAAGCAAGAGAATCACAGTGTTACTCAGGTGGGAAGGGCTCTGAGGAGGTCTCTAGTCCAACCTCCTGCCCAAATAAGGGCCAGCTCTGGGATCAGACAGCAGACCAGGCTTTTCAGGGCTTTCTCCAATCAGGTCTTGAAAACCTCCACGGGTGGACTCTCCACAGCACCTATGGGCAACCTCATTTGAAATTTTTTTCCTCATGTCCAAGGTATATAACACCTTACTGCTATCCAGATAGCTTAAAATAATGCTTGAGTAAAAACAAGTAAAATGGAAGAAAGAGCAATTATTCATAATGTCTCAGCCAAGAAAATTACAAATATTTACTTGTAGCACTGTGTCAGAAAATCTGTCTATTAGACCATCCATTGCAAATCTC
>VXAL01007494.1:28255-62765 GCA_013399475.1 Chauna torquata | reverse complement strand
AGAGAGAGAGAGAGAGAGAAAGTGGTTAGACTGATTTTCTTGATCAGGTCTTTTTGGCAGCAAAATCCAGGGCTGTTCAGCTTGTAGCCTACAGGTGGGACCTAAGAAATGATACTAATGGTACTCAACAAAACTTATAAACCCCTTTTGGTTTCATAGGAAGAGAAGTACTGCACAAGATGCAGGCCTGGAGCTGTGTGTAGACTTGAACTAAGAGGTAAAACGGGCAGTGCATACAGCAAATACTGCTGGGGAATAAAAGTGGCCTAATAGGATAGAACCATATGATTTGAGTTTGAGTCACCTTCGCAGCTGATTTGAGTCTGGGGAGTTCGTTAGCTACTAAGGGGGGCATGTAGGAAGCAGAGGATAATTCTTGGTAAACTCAGTAAGAAGGATATAACTCTTTGCTGTAGAAAGAAAAGGTGTTGAGCAGAAATAGAGGTTTGTCTTGTTTTGTTTTGCTTTACCTTAGCTTCTTTTCTAATTGCTGCTACAGGACTTTCCTACTAATTTCCTTTTACCTCACATGTGAGTAGTGCAGCTCTGTCTGGCTACCATGCCTTTAGGAATGAGTGAAGAGAGAATTGAGAACGTTACTTATCTTTATGGACTGCTTGGATCCCAGACCATCTCTTTCTCTGTGTCCCACTTCATTTTTTACAACAGGCAAAAAGCAAGAGCCTTTGGTGGACCAAACTCATCTCTGGGTTTCTCTCTGTGCCCTAGTCTGCAGTGACGCCACAGCTCTTGCTCAAGGAGGCATGCTGGATGCGAGTGCATGATCCTTCTCTGCTGCTTGTGCTCTGAGTAGCCTTTTTGCCCCCTTGGCCAAAAACACCTTCTCTTCATGGACTGGATAATTTATTGGGGAGGACACAAAGATAGATACTTTGGAAACTACCTGTGATGGAGGACAGTGATAGTCAGGGCTGCCTTTCTCTTGCCCAGTTCACAGGATGGTGCTGACACACAGGCAAAAGGCAAGCCCAGCAGCTCTGGTCTCAGCTGGACATGGACCAGGTCAGTGTCTGTGGCAGCCAGGGAAGGGAGACCTGGCTACTGTTACTGGAAGCCAAAAAAAGTGCCCCAAGTCTTTCTTCTGGTCTACTGTGAAATATTTAACTGTTAAACTCCATAAGAACATAAATAAAGGTGATATTACCTATCTAATAGAAGTGAAAAATTTCATTTGTTATGTTTTGGAGTGAGAGGTGTTCACATCACAGGGGCAAGTAAAAATCCAGCTCTCTCAAACTCAACAGTTGGATTTGCCTAACTGTGCTTCAGGCCACTGAAGAAATCTCTCTAAATGTTTGTAACTTACTAAATTATTTTGGTCTTTGAGATGGTAGAACTAGGGATACAACACAAGCACTCCTGTAGATTTAGAAAAATTTCTACTGTTTCTACAGCACCTCCTTTAAAACAGAATCCAACAGAAGGATGGAAACTACTAAGGAGCTGTACAATTTATTCTGTGTAAATTCTTCTTCTGAAGTGCTAAACACGCTCACATTGTAATAATATTTTATTCTGAGAAATGGAGATCTGTAGTTGAGGAAAACCATTTACGAGATACAGATGGATGAACAGTTTGATTATTTTTCCTCAATTGTTGCAATTCACAGCTTGGCACAGAAACTTGTATAGACAGTTGTAGCTGTTCATGCTAATACCCAGAGCAATGAAGTGGCTAAAGAGCAAGCACATATCTCCCTTTGCTTCAGGATGACAGTGACCTCTGGCAGAAATGTGAGGTAGATGCATTAATCACTTCATCAAGAAGTGCCAAAGTTCATCTGTTAGTGCCTGAGGGCCCGTCTTCAGTTTGGGTTTCATATGTCACATAATTTACAAACAGAAAAACAGACAGCCTCTGTCTTGAAGAGATTATGATTTTAAATAGATGGGACAGAAAGCAAGGAGAAGAAATATTACATATGAGCACAATGATGGCAGTAATTTCATTTTAGTGTTTTGCTGAGTATGGGAGAATGAAGAAATTGAGAGAACTGTAGGAGGGGTTGGAGCAAGCAGTCAACCACCATGGGGGAGATAACATCTATCAAAACCTGTACAAAATGCTGATGAAAACATTGTTATCCAAATGTCTCTCCTTTGGCTGCTTCAACTTGAATCTCTGTCTGGCTTCACTGTAAAATTACTGAACATAATTCTTTGAAGAGTATGAAGGAAAATCTGAATTTCAAAATATTTCCAGATAAGTCTTTTGCAAACTCTATTTCAAAACCCCATTGCTTCTTTTGGTGTATATTTTAAGCTGTGTCTGCAGAAGAGAGACAGATCATGTGTTATTAGGCTGGTTAAATACAGTAGGAGTTTGTAATAGTAGTTAAAGCACTCACAATTTATCTGGGAGACCCAAAGCAGGTTCCTGGTTCTGCTGTGAACCCTGTCGGTGAGCTTTAAGGAAACACTTCCCATCATAATGCCTTCATTACAGATAGGAAAACCAGCTTTTTCAAAGCACCTTGGAATATAAGAATTAAACTGCCAGAAAGGAGGTAAATGCTGTTGGTAATTTAAAACATGAATGAATGGTGGGAAGGGTGGTTCCTCAGATGCTGAACTAATGTGTGCATCCCCACTAGATGCTCCAGCTATAGCTATACTTTTGGTAGGAGCATTTTCTGACCCAAACTCCATATGTCCATGGGGACATGTGTAACTCGGGGTGGTGACCACCGTAATCTGAGGGCAGCCAGCGCTTAAGCTTCCAACATCAGTTCATCATGTGATGGCGCTAGAAAAGGCTTATGTAGCTAACTTCTCTGCCTGACACCAGCTCTGTCACATCATGAGAAAGCAAAACACAATGTATGAAGGCAGACCTCAAGTCCAGATCAGACTAACTCACTTTATCATCACTTGCTTTTTGCGATGTGATTATTTATTGAGGTACAAATTTTCTCCTTCCTTAAGCTAATGGAGTTAAACATTTGCTTCAAGCAGTGGTGTGTGGTTTTAGAGCCACAGATCACAGACTGCATGTTTAAAGCTGCTGAAGGCAGTTTGTGAGCATGTAGGTAGGTGTTGTTCTAGATAGAAAGAAATGTAGTTTTATTAAACCAGTTTACAACATTGCAGAGTTTGCAACATTGAGGGGTGTGGGAAGGTAGGAATCACTGGCAGACATTTAATGCTCAAGTGGCTTGCTGCTACGATATCACTATTTCCAGTTATGTCAGCAGAAATGTGGTTGAGAACCCTAGTTACATTAAAACACTTCTGCTAGAATCAGACACGTTGTAGATGGAGAAGTTAAGACTTTAAAGAGTAAATAATTTTGAAAATATCAAAAATTTGAAAATAGAGGAAAAGGATTCTTGTTCTTTTGAATTATTCTGAAAGAGCTATCTGATGTTAAACACAGATTCTGTACCTTTTTTTGGTTAAAAGCCTACCAGTTACAGCAGAAGTGTCAGGGGAAAAAAAAAAAAAGAGTAGACTATGTTAGCTGTGTAAATATAGGTTGTAGTCACTGCATGATATGATGGTAGTATATAATAATAGGTAACTGTTCAGATATCTCAAAATATCTGCATGTTTCAGTCAGGCCTCTTGTAGCGAACACGGATCTGCCACAATAAGAGGCGTAACACACTCCAAAATGGACCTTGAGAGATGATGGCTGTGTTCATCTCCATCTTTAGACTGACAAGACCAGCTTTTCATGACTCACTTTCCCTGTAGGTAAAATGGAGTTGATGTTTATCGTTAGCAGTATGTTAATTAATGAATGTGTTACAGGAAAGTTGTGAGGCTTTGGTGAAGGCTGTGGGTGCCAGCGTGCCATGTGGTGGAGAAATGCAGCCCACCCTTACTTGGAGTCTGCCTTTTCTGTATGAAATGCCTGGAGATCTGGGGCTGGAAAAGGTAGCATCTTCATGCATTGGAGTCCTTAAGCTGGTTTGGTGTCACACCTGTGCAGAAAAGCAGTGACAAAGAGCTTAGAAAAGCAACTATATAGCACTGATAAATCATGTCTGACATGTTTGTGTTGCCTATATTGTTTTTATGTTGCCTGTATTTGTTAAGAAGGCTGTACATGAGCACTGAAAAAGAGCAGGCTTTTTTCTCCCCCCCAGCCCCCCCGCTCTGAGGTACAGCGTCACGCTTTCTCTCTCCACCAAAAGGACCATGTGGTAAAGTGCTTGCTTTAGAGACACTGGCCTTTTCTTCTTGTGGAAAAAAGGAGCTCCTGTTTTATGGTGGCCTGGAGGCTGAAGAGCCTCCTGCTGCCAGGGCTGCTGCTCTAATGGTTTCAGCAATCAGCCTGGCTCCGGCGGAGAGGCAGAGTGGTCAGGCCTCTGCTTACCCTCTGTTTACTCTGTAACCCGGAGCAGCTCCGCTCCTGCTCTCCCACCCACCCCTGTCTGCTGGCTGACGTGAATAACCCAGAGCACGGTATCAGCACAAAAATCACTAGAAAGAACCGGTCATCGGCCTGTGCAAAGTGATGTGCTGAGTTTCTCTCTTGAAGAATGAGCTTGCACTTCGCTTTTCTTCCAGCGGCTGGGGAAATGTCAAGGCGCAATGAGTCACGCTGCAGATCAGATCTGAGTGAGAGCTTTTTTCACTTGTTGTTCGAGGCTGTAGAAACAAGTTAGCACTGACCCCAATACTTCATCAGAAAGAGCTTTTAAAGTTTCAGCAGATTTTGAAGAATTAATTGCTGACATCTGGAATATCACACAAAATGTTAATAAAACCGGGTTGTTTGTTTTCTTGACACTCTATAGCAAAAACTTACAAACAAAACCCCCGTGATTCAGACCAAGATTCCTGGCTACTTTGGTTACTCATTTGTATTTTCTTAGTCTTCATTTTGCCATCAGGCATTAAAGCACTTGAAAAGATATTTGACAAGATGAACCTCAAAACCTTTCTTAGGAAGTCAGTGCCAGGTGGACCTTAAGGAATCGCGTATGAGTTGTCACCAACCACTGCTACTCTGCTACTGTGCCCGTTAAGCTTACAGTGCTGGCAGACAGTCACATCTCGGCGGCAGAGCATCGCACTAAGCCGCTGCTAAATCTGTCATATTTGCTTTCGTACCAGACCCTGCTGACAGACAGTTTTGCATTAGGGCCAAATGTTCAAAAATGAGTGAATAAACACTGATGGCCTAACTCTTGTTTGCTCTTCTGTAACCAGAATCTGATATCCACTGTCTGTCAGTGAGTCTGTCAGGAGTTTTCACATGATTTTATATAGGGGGATTTTACTCCTTTGCAAGCCAGGTAAAACTGTGGAAAGTCAGGGCTGTTTTGCTTGTGGGCCTTAGTCCTCATGATCATAATGGGAAACTAACACATAGGAATCATAAAGGTGGGATTTGCAAAAAGATTTTAAAACTTGTTTTCAATTTCCCTCTATGTATTCTTACTTAAAAGTGGCATGAGCCGTTTTGGAGCTCTCACTGGCTACCTAAAACTGAAATCCAGCTTGGCAGCTGTTTCTGAAATGTATAGCATGTTCTGTCCTTGGTCTTTACAATTTTCTTCTGTGAGTCGACTGAAAGCTATTCTATGTCTATCACTTGTTAAGCTGGGAAGTACCATGCTGGCAGACCTGAACTGCTCTACTGTGAGGAGTGGGAAATGTTTTTAAGGAGCAGTGTGTGTTATTTTCATATACACTGAAGGTCTTTTTATTTGCAAGGCCTCCGCAAAAATAAAATATCATTCGATTCCCACTTCAACCTTCCATGTAGTACTTGAAGACTAATTATTGGTCATTTACACAGTATGGACAGGATCCATTTATTCAGGCTGGGTTTTTAGCTGTTTTCAAACTTCAGGAGCGTATGTATTGCAAACTAGAAAATGGCCTGAGAATGCAGCAGGCAGAAGTCAAACTCTAAAAGCAATGCAAATTATGGAAAATTATCAGCTGCATAAAATCTTTTATTTCTGTCTGTGGCACAAAATCCAGTCCTAAAGAATCATGCTGAAGAAAGGATTTTAACAAAATATCTTGGTTAGTTACAAAAATTATACAAATTTTCTTGATTGTTTTTTTGTCTTGTGTTGTAATGTTGAATGCTAGCACAGCCTAAATCACAACAGAGGCAGTCAGTTCTGCATGCTACTACCTGAGCGTATTAGGATTGGTAAAATCGTTTAAAACGAATTCTAAGAACCATATCAAGATATTCCTGGTTCACTGCTAGAGCTATGATGAACACTATAATTCAGAGCTTTCCTATCCAGTACAATATACCCTTTATCTTTTTTTCATTATCCTTTTCATTTCTTTTCCAATAAAATTATTCAGTTTTGCAAAAACTAAATGTCCCATTTTTACTTGCCATATTTTCATTTTGGTCCTTCTCTCTCCCTCTTCCCTCAATGAGAATATGATAAAGATGTGGCAAAAATACAGGCCTGAGGATCACCTCTCACACAGAGCAAGTACCCTTCAGAAACTTTAAATCCAGAAGTGCTTTTCTTCTGTAAACTGAAAAATTGAGGGATTCATATTTTTAAATTATATTTTTTCAAGTTTTTTTTTTTTCCCTGCAAGTTTCCAACATTAGCTGTTTTTTTCCACTAGGTCTTCTTATGTTTATGTCCTATTCAGTCAAGATAGAGAGCAGAAAACCATTTTCATACCCTCCTTGTCCTCCTCCTCTAAAAGGGAAGATTAAGCTATCAGGTTTCTGTGCAAATGACATGACTCTTTTCTCCAGTATTTCTCATTTGGGCACCTATTATTCATGTATGATTGTATATATTTCCCTGCTTTCTTGTGTACCAGATTCTGTTGTTGGCAACTGGTCTGAATTTCTGTTCTGCTGCTTCTGTGCATTAATGCCTGTGCCTTTGTTATGTGACGGAAGTCTGGACATTGGTTAGTTTAATGCCCTGTTAACCTGAAGGAACTGACTGGAATTTATTGCCTTAGGTTAATCCCTCTGATTTTTACCTTCTTTTTTTGGATAATATACATTTCTCTGTGTGAAATACATGCCTGATTCAGTAGTGGTTACATTAACATCAGTGGGACCCTGCTTAGGGACAAGGCTAAGGATGTAATGCCCCTGTAGCTCCAGATATTTTCTGTTGGTAATTGTGCATATGCTTTCTGGCTGCTGTTTTGATCCTGCTGTTGCTATTGTTTGCTGGAGACTCATGCTGCTGCATCCTGCCTCCCTGCCCAGCCTAAATTCCATTGTACCCACCCCACAGGCCTTTTGTGTAATGCCAAGCTAGCAAAAATCCTGGCATCTGATTCTTTTGTTGCCTGGGGGAGGTATGTGGGAAAGGCAGCTCACCACAATCACAACTGAGACTTGGCACACACGGCACAACAGTTTCCACTAGAATTCTCTCAGGCTGAAAGATGATTTTGCTTCAGGTGCACACACATCCACTTTCTGTGTTTGCAATTGAGTTTTATTTGCCAGAACAGCAAAGGAATGCAGCTGTTGGGATATTATACTATGGTTTTCACACTCCAAGTGACATGTCGTACTATTGTATTATTTGTATTACAGTAGTCCCTCATGGCCCTCCCCAGCATCTGAATCCCATTGTTCTCACAGTATAAAAAGACATAGTTAGAAGCAGACCCCTGCACAGAAAAACTTACAACAATTTACAGTGACTAAAGGAGGATTTAGGAGGACCTTAATGTCCAAGTCTCTGAGAATGCCTGAGACCACCCCATTTTCAAGCACTATCCTACTCCTGAAAGGACGTAGACCAAACAGAAGTCTCAAAGGGTCATCTAAATTAAATGGAAACCATCCCTTGCCTAATCCAAGGCTCCTCCACAGGCTCAGAAGTTTCCTGAATAGAAAGGCAGGACAAAGCCAGACAAAGCTCTTCACTAATTCAGAAACAGGCTCTTTAAATAGCCCTCCATATTAGTGACGGTTCAACCACAGCTCGCTGCAGCAGAAGGTGTGCAGGTCCACCGACATTCACCTCCTCAGCTTGGAAGAGGGCTTTGAACCCGCAGCACGCAACTCCTGAGATAATCGCCATACAGGCCATGGGGATTATACCTGCTACAACTGTCCAAGGCAGCCAGGGTCAAGGTTGTTGCGAAGGCAGGTGCTATAGCACAGCAGCATGTGAGGAGAGGTAGGGTTTGCTTCCTGTTTTGGTGTCTGTTAACACATTTGATAAAAGACAAACATTGGACAAAACCAAAACAAAGCCAGAGAGAAAAGTCTGCAACTTTGGCTACGCCCCTCTGAGCTAAGAGGGGTGTCTGGCTGGAGATGGCAGAAAGCTGTAAATACCACAGACAGACAAGGTTTGATATATTTTGAGATGAGTGGTGCTTTCAGAGCAAAGCAAAAAAGTTCATGTCCCTGCTCTATGTCCGAGTCAGACAAGCATTCAGGCCCGACACAAGTAGGAACAGCCAAAAATAAGAAGAAAAGTGCTGTGCAGGAGTAGGGAACTGGAAAGGAAAAAGTTGTTGGTTCTGCTTGCAATGACATGTGCTATGAATCAGTACACATCCTTGCCGAAGAGGTTTCCTCAAGCTGCTTGCTATCACTTCTCTTTCTCAAAGGCTGCAGTCCTTTCTGGGCTGCTGGCATAGCTGTTAGTGCAATTGTGGCCAAAGCCATCTCATTCAAAATGGGGTGGGCTGGCAAAGAGCTACTTTCCAAGCTGTTTAAGGCAACCCAGTTTACTTTTGCTGAAACAGGTTGGGGGATGCTGTCATGAGAAGCAGTGACAAAAGATCGAAAAGGGCAGTAGTTTCTGGCCCACTCAACGACTGTAAATTTCAAATGTCTTCACTTTGAATGTTTTGTGTTACTCTCCTCATAACTGTTAATATCAATGACATTTTTTCTGTGTGATAGTTTCTCTTCCTGACTTACACGAAAGAAGACAGGCCACACAAGATGACTTCAGTCTGAGATTTTGCTAGTTTGTGGTCATCTTTACCTTCCTTCTGTTTTGTTGTTGTTGTTTTGTTTTGTTTTTTCCCCCAGTTTTAATTTTTCACTTTTAGAAGGTAGTTAAAGGGTGATGGCTCCTTTCAAAAGAACAGGTAGTAAATAAATAAGTCTTCTCAGAAGCATGGGATTGGGTCCTTCAGAAGCCAGATGTTGTGCTGGTTGTCTTGGTTCCTGACTTTCTGATCCATACCTCTGTTAGCAAATCTCTGTGTGGCTCTGAGTCATTGGCAGAGTTAGCAGGGACCGACACTTCCATTTTTCACTTTGGGTATTGTCATGCTGTTGTCAAACAGAAAAGTTTCCATCTTTGATTTAGGGAGATTAACAACAGGGCACAGTCCTTTTCAGAGTTCATTTTCTTTCACATCTGTGGATTTTAAGAGCCTTGAGACAGCTGCCTGGTCTGGCCAATGTGAAACCAAGGCTGTCACATTGCTGAAAGGCAAAAATGGGTTCCCTTGACTCTGGAATAGCAGGTTTTTTTGTTGGTTTGTTTGTTTTTGTTTTGTTTTGTTTTTGTTTTATGTTATGTTACTTTTTGCATATGCTTCTCTCAAGTCAATATTTACTGCTGAACTATTTTGTCCATTAAGTCTTGATAGGGAGAGGACTGTAACTTGGAGCCTGCTGACAAGATCTGCAGCTCAGGAACATTCTGTTGGCGTAAGGGATATTCGAGTTTTGCCAAAACGAAATGCAAGAAGGAGACTCTATCTGAGATAGGTCACACACTGTGTTTTGGATTTGATTCCCTCCATCTGTTTGCCATAACTATCCATTCCTGGTCCAGGAAAAAGCTTTTCTGGAGCATGTCATCTTTCTCTACTCTCCCAGTCAAATGCTTAGATTCACCCTGCAGTCTCTGCACTGTTCAATGGTCAGCTCAGCAGCAGTTGCTAAGGCTGAGTGATGAGGTCACTCAGCGGAAAGGGTAGTAACATATTCCAAAACAAATCAAAGCAGTTAAGACGTATAAAATGTTCACATACAGCTGCCTATGTTGAGACTTGCGCATGTGGAGTTATTAGGTGTTCTTTGCCTAGCTGAAAGATCTTGATTTTAGGGAAAGGAAGATTGCATAACATCTTTAGCCTTCAATGTCAACGACCTATTTGGGCTCTAGCTGGGACCAATTTTTTTAAATTTTTTTTATTTTTTTTCCCCCGAGCAACATGTATTTCTTCTTTTGGCCTTTCACGTGCAGTTACTGATACCACCATTTTTTTCAGGTACCCTCATGTGCTTTTCGTGTAAGAGCAGTGAAAAGATAAAAATACTGACTGTGCACAGGTCAGATCTACAGAACACAATATGGATACGACAGGAGTGGAACCAAGATTTGTATAACCAAAGGTAAACAGAATCAGCCAGATGATAAGAAATTAAGAGGAATTTGAAGGAAAAGTTTAGAGTCTTGCCTGCAATGAGTGCTCAGCTACATAAAGGGCTTTTTTGTCTCTTTCACCATGACTTAAATTCAAATAGTTCAAGAAAATTCAAATAGTTCAAGAAAATCTGACAAGGAAAAATATGGGGAAGCCTATTTTCTTGCAACATGATGCCTTCTTATTAGCACTGCTTAACAGCAGATTGCAATGGAACCATACCATTGATGAAACAGCCTAGCAACAATACGGAAAATGAAAAATGGGTTGATCCTGATCTTATTGGTGTAATTTTGTGCCAATTTCAGATGTGGGTCTTCTCCAGGAAGTGAAGGTTGATCTAGGTATGTGATCTAGGTCCTGTACCCTTCCTGAAGGTGTAAAATATGCTGAAGGGCAGATACCACTCCTTAAACTCTAGGACAACCTGCTCCTTGGCAGAATCCAGGGGAACAGAGTCATAGGGACTGTTTATTTTTGTTATATTCTAAGGCATAGTAATTACTTGGCTTCCTTTTATAATACACCTGCATACATTGTGCTGCCTTACTGATCCATGCTTGGACTCTCTAATATGCTTGTTCTTGCCGGCTTATATTTCCATTTCTCTAGGCATGTGTATAAGTTATTATGCTTTTTTCTCTATTGATTGTTTTTCCACTAGTTCCTCTGCTTTTACTTTTCCAGAGCTGAATACCCAGATTTTATATAGTCTAGAAGAATAGACTTCTAAGTTATAGCTTACTTCATAATACTTTGCTGGTTTATGTTTCTTTTTTTTTTTTTTTTCCCCTCCACATTTGGCAATGCCTCAAAGTCTATGTGCCAAACATTGTATAAATAGGAGTAGTCATGATGGTGCCCTAAGCAGCTTACAGTTTAATTAAAGACAGGAAAACAAGAACTAATTGTAAAACAATAGGAAAGAAACTGAGGGCAATTGTAAAAATGTCATGTATTTAAATAGGCTCAATGCGCACAGTTTGTTGCACAGCTCCAAAGCAGAAGACCAATGGCTTTGACATATGCTTTCCATGAAATCATGCGGTACCCTAACCTTTTCTCTGTCTTCTGTCCTCCCCTTTGCCACTCATAGAGAAGCTGTTCTGCTGTTTGTCTGTACAATGCTCTGTCTCTCCTCCTATGTTCTCCAACCACTCTGCTACCTGGTAATGTCAGGGTCCACATGGTACTACTATCCAGATAGTGTATTGACGTAGAGAAACTATACCAGCTGCAGTCAGGAGGGAATTTCCTGAGGTAGTCACCCCTCCTCAGGTCTGTTCTTTGCAGCAAAAAATATTCTTAGCTTGTATATTCCAAGCTGTTCCCATCTGTATTATCTATTTTGTGTGGGTAGCCTTACTGTGAGTGCCTTGTAACCGAAATGTAATGATCATCCCATGAGGGAGGTGACTCGTCATACATCCTTTACAGATGAGTAAGCAGAAATTCTCATGCTGAAGATGCCCTAGCGTGTCATCCCGGCAGCACATGCTGCGGTACTGCAATGGCATGGTGATCTTCCAACAAATTAGTGCTCCTCTTCACTCATCTGCTACCTTCAGAGGTGCTATGGGGATCTCCCCTCTCATCTCCTTAGAAGAGATATTATGACTTCTCAGGCTGATGCATCTGCTTATGCCCTACTACCAGTCTTAATCTGGCCAGATAGAGGAATAAACAGAAGGTATCACTATTTCAGCAAGAGATTAGTGCCCGCATAAGGAGCATGGAGAGTAGCGGGGTAGAGGAACTCAAGACAGAGGCAATGCTGTTTGGAGGAGGAAAAGAATTTGAAAGGCTATGTGAGACAGAGTTTGGTGGTGCTGCCAATCCCTAAGGCAGTGTTTGCCTTGGTGCTCACACAGCTCTTCACAAAGGTCCGTTTCACAACGGTCTTCCAGGCGAGGAAGTCCCCTCCCATCCATAAGGGACGCTCCAGCCGAGGGTCACCAGAGAGCGATGCCTGCTGTGTGCACTGCCTTCGTCGGAGCGAGCGCATTAGCCTGCCCCAGGACAAGAACAATAGAGGCATCCAGGCTGGGATGGATGCCTGCAGGGTAGTGAGCTGGCTCATATGAGAGCACTGGGCTGGGCTTCACCTCACCATCATCTCTTGAAAGGATGCTCCACGACAACTGAATTAAAAAAAAAGTGTTCCCATTTAAAGACAGACCTTTATATCTCAGCAGCAGTTTTCCTTCCAAGGAAATTTATATTTGATCGCTTCTCTGACCTCTTTTTTTAATTAGTTTCAGATACTTATTGTGTCTTTAGTGGTTCTTTGCCTGAGGTGTTGATGATATTTTTTTCTAAATTGCAGTGAGACTGATTTCAAACACAGCGTATTTTCCATTGTCATGTGGTGCTCTCCCTATAAAGATCCATCTTTTCTTTCTTAACCAAAACAAGTTTATGCATTTTGATATACATGAAAAATAGCTATATACATATATATACATAATATTCTATAAAGAATATTTCTCACCCTGAGCTGTTTCTCAGATTGTAATAGAGAAAATAAAAAGCGTAAAGAAAATAAATGATTATTGGCCTCCACTCAGTGGAATGTTTATCACAGTCTATATTTATGCAAGTGTTTTCTATGCCTTTGATATTATTGGTAAAGTTGATGAGGACTTTCAGCCTCAACACTGTACATGTAGAGTGTGACTTTGCAGCAGTTATTGCTGCAAGGAAAGGGATAGGCCTTGCTTTCCATTACATGGTGACAAATTTTTAATGTGGTTAATATAGATGCATAATTTCAGTTGAGACCAAGATAAGCAATACCAATGCATATTTTCTATGTGGTTCAGATATTGTAGTGTTATATATACGTTCTTATAAATGTTGTTGTCATGAAGGATGATAACGCTTGCATAGAGAGGAGTAAATAAGACAGCGGAGATGCAGGTTACTGTATGCGACACAGCCCATTAAGTACATGTCGTCACAGGATTCACAGCATCATTCTGTGTGGGAGCCTGCTTGTGGTGTTTTTACCCAGCTAAACAGCAGAACTCCACCACAACCGCTCACTCACTCCCCCTCCTTAAAGGAACAGGGGGAGAAAATATGATGGACAAGGGCTCAAGGGTTGAGATAAGGATAATTTGATTAAAGGGAAAAGGAAAAAAAAGAAATAATACAAGCAAAGGCCATGCGGAAGCAAAGAGAGAAAAAATTCTCTACTTCCCATCAAGGAGGAGTGTTCTGCCACGTCCTGGGAAGCAGGACCTCAATACGCGTAGTGGTTCTTCGGGAGGGCAGACGTCTTCATAACGAGAGCCCCCCCTTCTCCTTCCCCTTCCCCAGCGTTTGTTGCTGAGCGTGACACCACATGGCAGGGAATACCGCTTTGGTCGGTTCAGGCCAGCTGCCCTGGTGATGTCCCCTCCCAACTGCTGCTCACCCCCAGCCCACTGGGTTTGGGGGGTTTGGAGGGTCTGGGTGCTGTGCCAGCACGGCTCAGCAATAGACACAACACTGGTGTGGTATCAGTGCTGGTCTGGCCGCAAGTGCAGAGCACAGCGCTGTATGGGCTGCTGTGGGGAAAGGTAACTCTATCCTGGCCAGACCCAGTACACTGCTGACTGCCACCTTATTTTCTTACATGTTTTCACCCTGCTACAGCTCAAAAAGGCTTATGAATTGCCTTACTTTGCCACTGCATTGATCCCTATTTGCAACAGACTGCACTGAAAACAATCCTTTGGGTATCCTTGAAGCACTTACATTGACAATCATGATTTTTCACTCTGCCCTCCAGTTCACCATAGGGGAGTTGCTTGCATGTATGCCTTGTAGCATAGAGAACTTTTAAAGGAGATTGTAAAATACCTTTAGTATTAGCAGTCTTTAACAGAGTGGAAAAGCCAGAGAGTGGATAGTAGGAAAGCCAGTATGATAATAAGGTGGTTGTGCTAATGGTTTTTGGTGTGCATTTTTTGGGAGGAGACATGCAGTACTACTGCTAACTGTTTAAAAACTTTTTGTTTATGATGTTCACAGCTCACTCACACACATACAGCTTTAGTATGTGACCATAAAAATATATATGCAGAAGACCATCAAAGGTAAACTGCACAAATGCTCATATGACCATCTACAGTCCTTGCTCTCTATCTTTTTTTGTCAGGTTTCCAAAGCATGGGAAAGGGATATTAACTTGTAATTGGACATATAGCTAGAGGTTTCTTTACTCTTGGTAAGGCTAGATCTTTATACAGAATCATTAGTTCATGAAAGTGACCTAGGTAGCATGAAATAGTACCAATTTGGATCATTCAGAGACAATCATTTTCTGACTGAAAAGCAGAACAGTAAAATATGACTTCCAATATTCCTCAGCACCATGCCAGTGTTCTTAATTCATTCCTGCACAACTGAAGCAATTTCAATCACCAAGAGAGAAAAAAAAAAAGGGAGATTTTTCTCACATATTTCCAGATAGTGTTGATATTTATTTTTGAATACTTTATCATGCTTTCTAGTTTCTCTTGAATGGCTCTCTCAAGTGCTAATCTTACTTTTGACACCTGACAGGTTTATTGCCTCAACATTAAGATTCTGGAGAAAACAATTAAGTGTAACAATCCTAAAATGCATTATCAAAAGTACAGAACATTGCATTAACACTAAGGCATTTGCTGTTTTATTATTTGGCCTGAGTAGAACACCGCACTACATAGATACTTTGAAAGCGTTCATGTTAAAAAGATGTCCTGAATATTGTACTGGCTTCTTAAAGCTTGAAAGCCTTCTTGCAAGATATTTCACTAATTGACTAATTTCAGTGATGAAGCTCACCGAAACCGCTAAGGTACTTATGCTGGCTTGTGGAGAATGAAACATGACGTAATTCTAAATATATAAAAAGTACAGCTCTGTTGCAGAAAATTTGCAGCAAAATAAATCCAAAGACAACAGCCAAATTCTGTTCTCTGTAATGTAATTACTCTGTTAAAGCCAATTGATTTCCAGCAGTATACATTTGGAATAATTGTAACAGTTTTGCCACTAGAAAGAATTTTGCTTTGTATTGGGTACTATAGTTTTTTTGAGTAATTTGATATTTTTATGGTTCTCAGTTGGTTTTTTGGTTATTAAATTTTACAGCACTGTTCCATAGGAGTACATCATTAAATTGTTGAACAATGGAACCATTGAAAAATCTGAACCAAAGCTATCAGATACAATAATCTGCTATCCCAAAACCTGTGATTCCACACACCATTGTGATTTTTTTTTTTTTTTGACTGTAGTTATCTTAGCCCAAGGTCTGATTTATTTTGGAAATCTATATGTGATTTGTTACTTATATCTGTATTCATAAGTTCATTTTGTTGATGTAGTGATGCATAGTCTTTGATTGTCTTTTGAAGTACTTTTTAAAGTAAAGTACTAAATTATTATTATTTTTTTTTTCATCAGGAATAAAGAAAAAATCCTTCACTAGAATTTATAGAATTTAGGCTTTGTTTTTTTTTTTTTGCCTAGGCTGTCTTCTATGCTCTTTTTTATTGCGGCCTTTCTTTCCAACTGCAGAAACACTAGTACACATAGCTGACATCTGGATTTAAAAAAAAAAAAAAGATTTGCAGGCCAGTATATTGTCTCATAAACCTTTACTCTCACTATAAATACGGGTAATTTCACTTCTGTAAAACTAGAGTAATAGGGCTGACTCATAGAAGACATATTGCATTTCCTGAAAGGACATATAGATATGAAAAAGTGAAAACAAGAGTACATATGGAGAACATCATAAAGAACATAGATGCCAATGAAATGTTTGCAGTAAATAAATGGAAGTGTAAACCACATAAATCTCATACTTCTTGAGTATGAAATAAAATCCACTTCTGTGAAAATATTCCAGAAAGAGAATCTGAGCTAAAATTCTCAGAAAATCTTCTCTGATATTTGCATGAAAACACAGTAATTTACACAGTTTCCTGCTGATTTATTTCTATTTTTGATGTGGTTGGGGTGAACTCAAGCATATTGTCTGCTCATTTTGAGCAGATATTTGTTTGATATTTGGGGCTTATGACAGCTCTCAACCTGCTGCTGTCAGAGGGTCTACAACTACTGGGAACAGGCCTGAATTATTTGCTGTGAAAAATGACACCTGATGTGACATATAAGGGCTGAAACAGTAGAAAGGGTCTGTTTTAGGCCTGGAGCACCTTTTTTTTTTTTTTGACTTTTTTTTTTTTAAATACCTTTAGAGGAGAGAAGCGTCGAAGTGCCATTTTACTCTCCATTTTAATGGGTAGCACAATGTAGCATGGTGTGTCTAAATAATGTCTCATTTGGGTAATTAGAGTCGAAGTCAAGACAGACAATAGAGAAGTCTGGTTCAATAATTAGTCTCAATTGTTTCTGGTGATGAAAAGACGGATGAACAGAGAGTGCAATCCAAAAGAGAATATTTGCTTAAAGCAGTCAAGAAGTCAAGCAATTACCAAGTGTTGTAAACAATTAAACTGAAATAAAGTTCATCCTTTCTGACTGACATGAATTCTTCTGGCTGGAGAGTGGAGAAAAAGTAACCCCCTGACATAGAACAGGTAGTTTTCTTAAAATATTTTTTTCATGGCTTTTACATTTCAGAAAAAAAAAAAGACAGCAAAGTAAATGCTTCATTTTTGCAAGTCCGAAAGTTTTTGAAATACCAGCTAAATGGGAACCAGTTTACTTCATATTGCACTTGTACAACTCATAGCGTGATGCGGCAAGTCGTAATTATACACATTTAAACAAATCAGGACTGCAGTATTAACCGAGATTCTCTTTCAGGATTTAATTCAATTGAACACATTCAAAATATAGTTTGCCTTGCCTATAATTTTTAGAAGATAAACACTTAATTTGATAGGAAGGATTATTAGTAAATTCAAACCTTAAATCCTAGTTCACTCAAAGACAAACAGAGATATTTCTAGAACTAAATACAACATTACAGAAATTTGGCCTGTACATTGTAATCACATATGTCAATAAACAAGAACACAAAGAAATAGAATTCTAATATTACTGGGGCAAGAGTAAGGTAACTACCTCTTTCTAAGCTCTGCTATGATGAGGTCATATGGATTACAGAAGAAAATGTTTATTATCAGCTTTCAATGAAAATCAGTCATTAATATTATTAAGCCTTCTATCTAAGAGCTTTAGTTACAAAGTTCGAAAGTGCATCCTACTTTACTTCCTAATACCTCAAATATCTAAGAGAGTCTGTGATACTGCAGATCCAAATGCAGCAGACAGAGTTATGATAGCTTGTATTTTGCACATAGAATCGTAGAATCATAGAACTGTAGAATGACTTGAGTTGGAAAGGACATTAAAGATGATACAGTTCCAACGACCCTGCCATGGGTGGGGATGCCACTCACTAGACCAGGTTGCCCAGGGCCCCATCCAACCTGGCCTTGAACACCTCCAGGAATGGGGCATCCACAACTTCTCTGGGCAACCTGTTCCAGTGCCTCACCACCCTGTGAGTGAAGAACTTCCTCCTAACATCCAGTTTAAATTTCCCCTCTTATTGTTTAAAACCATTCCACCTTGTCCTATTACTATCTGCCTGTGCAAAGAGTCCCTCTCCACCTTTTTGATAAACCCCCTTCAAGTACTGAAAGGCTGCAGTGAGGTCTCCCCAGAGCCTTCTCTTCTCCAGGCTGAACATCCCCAGCTCGCTCAGCCTTTCTTAATAGGACAGGTGCTTGAGCCCTCTGATCATCTTCATGGCTCTCTTGTGGACCTGCTTCAACAGGTCCACATCCTTCTTGTGCTAGGGTCCCCAGAGCTGAACGCATTATTCCAGGTGGGGCCTCATGAGAGCAGAGTATAGGGGGAGAATCATCACCCTTGACCTGCTGGCCACACTTCTTTTGATGCAGCCCAGGATGCAGCTGGCCTTCTGGGCTGCAAGTGCACACTGCTGGCTCATGTTGAGATTCTCATCCACCACATCTTTCTACTAAGTTAGTACTGCCTCCTGGCTAGTTTGTTTTTCGCTCAGAGATATATGTGTTGTGTTTTTTTTTTTTTTTAATCTTCAAAATAAATTTAACAAAATATGCAGATAAGAGTGAATACTTCATTCATTTGCTAATATCAGCAGTCATGAAAAATCTTTTCTTAGGAAGCAGCAATTGAGTCATGCAACATTTTACTGAAAACCTCTCTTACCTTCTGCTTAACTGTGGGTGCTTTTAGCAGGTTTCACACCACTTTCAGAATGCCTGCTTATACGGTTATATACATAATACAAAACTACTTGCACATAAAATATATCTTGTAATATCTAGAAATAAATGAAGATTTGGTGGCTGATGTCAAATCCATCAAAGTCAAGGAACTGATTTTGATTAGCTTCTGATTAGACTTTAGATTAAAATCTAAACAACTAGAAAAATGGCATTACAATAGATGTTTAAGAAGTTCTTCAAGGATTTAAAAATTTAAAATTTTATTGCCAAAAATAAGAAAATGTAAAACATATATGAAAGACAATAATTTATTCTATAATTTGTATGATTAGAAGAGTTTTGTTTGTTTGTTTGTTTGTTTGTTTTTTATTGACCAGTTGTTTTTTAAAAGCTTTCCTGGAAAAGACCATTTTCATTATATTTTTCACTAGTATTGGAATTATGGAAACTACATAAAAGTCAAAATGAGAGAAATGGACACTAATATAGCCCATGAGTTTCTGTTAGATTCAAAATCAAAAGCAGTATAAATATTATTTCTCAGAAAAATTGATCTGCTCACAAAATTCTGATTTATTCACAGAAATTTAGTAAAAACTTTTTCAACTTTTTCTGCATATTTTATACTCTGATAACTTCCATTCTCCTCAAAGTAACTGATCAGTCATTTCACTGTAGTAAACCAGAGAACTATGGTGAGGAATTGTTAATCGATGTACAGAAAGGACTTCATTTTTTAAATAAATATTAGAAACAAAAACTATGCACAATCTTATCTATTTCTTTTCAAGAGCAGGGAATAATTTGGAGCATGATGGCTGGCCTTAAAAACATCTCATGTAGAATTTTTTTTCTCAATTCTCTTGGCTTTCTCTCTCTGAAAGTAACTAACTGTCCTCTGAACAGTTTTTTTTCCCTTGTCTCTTGCTACCAACGTTTATTACAGAGATAAGGCAGAGGTCTAGACACCAAAAAATCTGACTTTTGTTCCCAGTTCAACCACAGACTTTTATTTGACCTTGGACAACTCATTTATCTCATCTTCAAAAGCACTAGAGAGGACAAAATTAATCACTGTGGTGCCCTTAGATGCTATAATGGAAAGGTCACTCTCTGCTATTAATGACATTTAGGAGCATGCTAACTCGTTTTTTGGAGGGGGGCAATGTTGACATAAATAAAGATTTTAGTTTTTCCCTTGTTTTTCCTACCTCTGCCATCCATACAGTTGCCTTCCAAAGCACAGCAGCTGAATTGATTTATACAATATTTTCATTTAAAGATGTTACTAGACTTTGTGATTTAGGAGAATGACCTGTTCCTGGAAATTCTGATTGCACTCTTAGATATTGTAGAAAAATAGAAGTTGCATTTTTCATAAAATGTGCCTGTATATCATCCTTTTTTTCTATGTGTGCTTTACATAGCTATGTCACTCTGCAAACGCCAACTACTACCCTTAGAATGAAATACTATTCTCTGAAAACTTCCTCAATTTTTCATTGGCAACTTTCCTCAAACACATAGCAGATGAACTACACCTTTATCTAAACCATACTTGGATCTTATGAAAGCAAGATGTTATTATGTAAAACATCTGTGTAGCTCTTTCTCACTAATACACCCTTCTAGTGGAAAAATAACACATGAAGATATTTTCAAATATCTTCAAGACAAATTTCTATTAAACTCAGATCTGCTCTAAAAAAAAAAGCAGATTTCAGGATAATTTTTGGCTTCACTGGGTAATGATGCTAATAGGAAAAAAAAAAAAAAAAGAAAAGAAAAAAGAAACAAGGTGCTAAAACCCGCACTGAAGTTACTCTGCACCAACTGATCTGCGGTAACCAGCTGTTATCCCATAGGATGCTATCATATGTATCCCATGCCAATGAAGAGTACTGTATTATGGGTTATCAGATTTCCCATGCCCACTTAAGCAAAACACAGTTGCATCTCCTCTAGATCAGAAGTAATCACACATCTGTTAAAGGTAACTGTGATACATAAAAACTCCCCCACAGATCCCTTCTTAGATTCTGTTCTCCTTCTGCTATTATAAATTTGGATTAATCCCTCAGTGGAAGTTCNAACTTCCTAAAAGAGACATTTAGTTCAACTCTCTCAATATTAAGAACTGCTGAATTTCTGTGGCCTGCGTTTTGCCAGTAGGTCTTGCTAAATCACGGACCCTATAACATCAAAATCTCTAAAACTCTATTGCAGACTTATGAAATCTGCAGATTTTTTATGGGTTATTCTGAACAGAATGGGAGGCAGAAATGTGTTTTGTGGTATAGCACAAGTGAAGTGTCATGGAGGAAAAGGGAAGCAGAAATTGAGCATGGTATTTCTGTTCTCTGGATTTTTTTCCGAAATGCATTAATAGAGTCTTTTGAGTACACTTACCTGGCTTCAATACTTTGTTAAAAGCCTAGTGGTTCATTAGCATGGATGTTTTTCCACTGCCTTTAGTTATTGAGATAGCCTTTGTGAGTGCAAAGCCACCACCTGTTTCTATGCTATACCCGGATCTGAAACTGGGTGTTACAGAGGTCAGATACAGTTTTCGTTTCCGTTTCCTGGAATGAAAAGAAGCACTAAGGAGAGAGCTGCTGTTCTGGAGATCCCTGATGGCCACCTTTGGCTTTACGAGCAAGTGAGTACACTGCATGTATTGTAGTGCAATCACCATGAGAGAAATTGCTTTCAGACAAAAAATGACACACACAGTCCTTTACTGACCAGCGTGTGAGGAATTTCAGAGCTCACAGAGCTGAAGTCTGTGTGCCAGCTCTAATAGGAGTTTTTTATGCTCCTCTGCCTCTATATTGATTTTGCTGACTCAGACCATCTCAGATTCTGTTGTTCTTTTGCATTGAAAAGAGATGACTGATTTTTTAATACTCTGATGAAATTGTGTGAAAGTATACCAAAACTACTTGAATAGATTAGATGGCTTATAGTCTAAGGCTCTACATTTTGGCAAGAACGCATGTGTCTTGGTCTCTGTGACAGCAATTTCTTCCTGAATGTTGCTGTTTGTCTCTGCCCTGTCTGTCGAAAGTGTTGTTAGCACAAAATTTTTTGACCTTGCTTAACTGAAGCTTCTTGTTTTTCAAATCTGATATTTCAGGCATTTTCTGTGAACATAATTACAAAGCTCTTTGGTGAATGCAACAAGCACTAGCAAGATCCTAAAATTCACATTACGGCAAGATTTACAATGTCACTTCTCAACAGTAATGAAAGTCTATGGAAAGACTTGCTATGGAAAATTTGTCTTAGATTCATAGCTGTAAGTTGATTTTGATAAATAAAAACCAGAGTGGCATACACACAGATCAGAGGCACAAAATGCTATTTTAACTCTGTTGTTAGAGCTTTTGCACACTGGGTGTAATAGAGGCCCAAGCTATTAACGACTATATTTAAATTTATGAGTTTACAAAACATATTCATCAAAGTTCTATGACAATGCCAATTCTTTAAAAAAATTTTATTGTTTTGTAACATCTAAAAATTATTTACAAAATCACTAAGAATCTCACTCAAAGAAAGTGCACCTAAGAAAACATTAATGAAAGCCCCTTTAGAGAGGAACTAGAAAGGAATCTAATATAGTGTTTGGATATGTTTAGCTCTCAGAAATCAAAATAAAAAAAAAGGAGTGAAAGCTAGCTATCTGAAGAAATGTTAGCATCAGACAGACACCAGTATTGGACCATCTTGATTAAGTTGCAGCTACACTGTTCTTTGATTCAGTGTTTTCTTTAAACTTTTTCCATCATTGCTTAAAACTCCTGTCTCTGATACTCATCTAATGTTTGCATGAATGAAGACTTTGCAATGTTTATTTTAATCCCTTATAGGACTCAATATTTCTAAAAGTCTATTTATGTTGCTCCATCTTACTTCTTGGGGCCATTGTCCTGACTTTTCAAGCACTGAAGCATGGTCAAGAAAGATTTAAAGAAATGTGTAACAGAGAATGTGTTACCACCTACATTTGGCTGTGGAATGGACCTGGTAATCCCACAGTCTGTGTGTTTATAGGCATTAGTTTTAATGGTCCATTATGACAAATGAGAGATTTAAAGTCTTACTGTTAGTATTCCCACCTGTCTGCACAGTCATTTACAGTCAGCAGAGGGCTAAAAGTTAAAGGTAAGGCCTAGGAGAGTTAGAAAATGTGCTGTTCTGCTGAGTAGACTCAGAACGCATGGAACAGGCTGCTCCAGGGACCTGAGGCCGTGGCTAATTTTCTGGTGGTAGTGTTGTTCCTGGCCCAGGGCAAGTTTATGCACAACCAAAAGCATTCAGAATGAAATATTCCCCTTTCTTCATGTCAAAATAAATGTGCACATGATCCACTAGAGATTTTCTTAAGCTGCATATATTTCCTTGCGTTGTTTTACCTGGTATGTTTACTAGAGAAAGAGACCCCATTTTTGTTTGATCAGCCCTTTCCAGGCAGGCTGTTAAATCGAAGGGAAGCATTTCCAGCAAACTGGTTACTTACTGATGTGGTGAAGCTCCCGTTACTGCAAAATGCATTTTAGCATTTGGGTACTGCCACTGCCAAGCATGTGCTGCTGCCTTTGGGGATCAGCTCGGGTGTTGGCTCTGGTAACTGGAGCATATCAAAAGTAAGGACCAACAAAGATCACTGTCAGCAAGGCCAGTGGCAGAATTACTGGCGAGTGAGTATTCACACTGCAGAGAAGACCAGTGTCCACTATATTTTTTTGATTCCCCGATTGAACATAAGTCTCCAAATCCAATCTGTTTACTTCATCTGTAGAAGTCCAGAAGTAGCAGAGATGAGCTTCTTCATGTAAACATGAGGAAGATCCCAGTTCTTCTATCCCGACACCCTGATGCAACGATGAAGGTAGTAGAGGCAAATTAAGGTTGTTTTAAGATGCTTTGACATACTTTGCTGCAGGATCAGGCAGTCTTAACTAGCTCCCAGTCACAAGACTGGCTCCACCTGTGACATATGTAAAGTTTTCTGTATCTCTCTGGCCTTCTCTGTCATTAGCCTTTAATAGCCAAAATTAAGAGAACAGTATGATTTTCTCTGGTCACACTTCTGATATACCCTTCCTGTGAGAGATGGGGAAGACTGCTGAGACAACCCTTTCCATTAGTTATATCTCTTTCAGAGAGACCAGAGTTGATTACATCCTTTCAAGGTCTCTTTATTCTTGTGGGATATAGCACATAGAAACTCTGTAAAAACTGGGAATAGAACCGAAGAGCAGGGAGCCACAAGAATAACAACTGACTGAATTTTTGGTCATGCCTTCAAAGATACCATCTCTGTTTCAGAGTATCTTTTGTGAATGAGAGACAGAAAAGGCTTGTTACTCTTTAATCACATTAAACTGTTTAGATTACAACAAAGAAAGAACTTTAATATTGGTGATATGTTTGCTTTTCTAAATGTATGCACAAGTTGATGCTTGCTTTTGTGCTAAGCAGCTATGGATTTATCGCACAAGACTTCTGCTGGTTGTGAAACTCAGAGTGAGGCAGCCCTGGCCACTGTCTTGCATAAACTCTGAGCATCGTACAATGGACTGCTGCCACTGCAGTGTTTGTAGTAACGAGATTTCCTTTCTGACCTGCTTTTCTGTTGCATGCATTGGGCCAGGCCCTCTGGAGCATTAGATTATTTTATGTCATTCCCATGCCACAAAGCTGTCCTGACACCATCTCAAGCAGCCAAGGAAGGATCCCTTCAGCCTAGAGGGACCACAAATGACTTACAACTACTGAACAATTCCGTTGTCTCTTTTCTTTCTGCAGCCAGCACAGCAGATGTACTTAGTGTGCTCTCGGCTCCTACAAGCAGCTCTTTGGGTTTATATTCTTTAGGCTGCTTCACATGGTGGGATGGTCTAGCACACCAGATTAGGAATACAAGAGAATGGTACTCTCAGGTGCTATGATGAGCACGTCTTGGCCACAATTGCCCTGGACTAATACAAATGAAGAGAAGTAGTACTTGTGGACAGACATCTTGGGCAGATATTAAAGAAATAACCTGGAAGACAATAAAACAAAATGAAATTTCAAAAACTTTTAAATAATTATGTAATATGAAATGTGAAGTATTTGATTATACAATAGTCTTTAACAGAGCTAGATACTACTATGTTAAAAACAAACAAACAAACAAAAAAGAGATGTATCTGTGAAGATTTTATTGGAGGAAGGGAGGCTAAGAATGGGAAAGACCTAGTTGTGGATCTGTGTCTGGTCTAGGAAGATATCTAGGACTACAAAGATCTGTGATCAAGCCTTGCTTTCCCCCTCTCAGAATAGTGAAGTCAGCGTCTCTTTCTGTTTCCCTCTTAGTGCTGTTCCAGACAGCACAGATACCAATAGCTGAGTCCTCTTAATGGTATTTTATAGAGAACAACAATTCTTTATCATAGAGACCATAATTTCCCTCCTATAGCTTCTGGTCTGTAATCACTATTTGACAAGCATCATGTTAAATTAACATTGTATTTACCAGAGCCAAAATTTCATTCTCTCTAATGCATAATTGCTTGCAGAATGGGTGAAGGAGCCTATTAAACATATATGCCACTATACTGTAACATATGGTAAGATGCAAGAGTTGTTTAATTACTTCATAGGAGGGTCAGAGTCTCGTTGGCATGCTGCAAGTAGTTTACTGGAGCTGCTGGAGATATGAGACATCAGTGCGCCCTGGCAGCTGACAGGGCAAACCATATTCTGGAGTGCTTTAAACACAGCACAGCCAGCCAGTCCAAAGATGTGATTCTCCCAGTGTATTTAACATTGGTGCAGTCTCACCTGGAATACTGTGTGCAGTTGTTGGCTTCACAACTTTAAAAGGATGTTAAGGTCCTTGAATGTATCCAGAGGAAGGCAGAAAAGCTGGTAAAAAGGCTGGAAGGCATGTCCAGCAGCCGAGGATGCTGGGTTTGTTAAACTTGAAGAAAAGGAGATTGAGGGGTGACCTCATTGCTCTCTACAACTTCCTGGGGCAGGGAAGTGGAAGGGAGCTGCTCATCTTTTCTCCCTGCTATCTAGTGACAGGATGCATGGCAATGGCTCAAAGCTGCATCAGGGGAGGTTCAGACTAGACATCATAAAAAACTTCTCTACCAAGAGGTTAGTTAGACACTGGAACAGGCTTACCAGACAGGTGGTTGATGTCCGTCTGTGTTTAAGAGGCATTTGGATGCTTTTAATTAAAACAATATGTTTGCCAAGTTTTCATCTTCCTTGCTACTCTTCTCGTGTAATGCATATTTCATTGAATTATCTGACCCAGTTCTGCAGACCCCCATTGCAATATCCTCAGGCATGTGTGCACTCAAACTGGTGAGAGGCCAGTGGGCTTTTTATAACTGAGACTTCGAGTTATTGTAATTGTAATTTGCACTGTAATTTGCATATAGTGAGTGAGTCGTGTGCCACCCACCCTGCCTGGACCAAACACAGGTTTTCAGCTCTGGAGAACTGCACCATAGGTGATCAGAGCAAGATGCTGATGGAGGTGCCTAAATGGGAAAACTATTTTCACCAGGCTCCTCCGCACAGGACAGAAAGTAGAGAATGGGAAATCTTCCAGCATAGCAGCTAAGGGACATTGTTTGCTTGCTAAGAGATTCCTGTTTGACAGAAAGGAAGAAAACAACAGCAGGAGAGAGGCTCTCAGCCAAAGGTGGACTGGAGGGCAGCTGATCTGAAGCACATCTTGCAATGATGAGACAAGGAAGGCAAGGAAAGTGTGCAGGTGATCAATCACATTTTACCTAGATCTCCTCCATGAGTGCTATATAGCTTAAAGAGTGCCTGGGTTAGGAAAATGTCCTGTGACACTCACCATATGTGCTTATGTATGTCCTGAGCAGTTGATGAGTGCCCAAAAATCTGTAACTTGGCAAAAAGAGGCAGTCTTTTCGGGTGGCTGAACAGGATTAGGTTGCCCGGAGTGATCTGTTATCCCTTTTGTGAAAAATACCCTCAAAAGTCTGCCTTACAAATCAAAGAAAGAGACAGTTTTGCAGTGTACCCAGATGATGGAAGTTTAAGAGCGCACAGATCCAATGTGGTGTGACCTAAACATAAGGCCTCACAGCTAGATACTTACCAGGCTGTTATCTTGGCCATGGAAGCTGTTTGGCTTTGCTATTTTATCCTGGCACATCTACGCAAGCCTGGACCTGATTTAGATATTATGGTCAGAAAGATTTGAGATAGAAATAAAAGTTAGGGAGTTAAAATCAAACATGCGAGACACCCATGAAAAAAGTTAACAGGATGCTTCATGTACCCGAAAGTTTGAAAATTTTGACATTTCTGATGAAATATTATCTTTCTTTCTATGACTCTGTAGTGGATCAACCCCCCTAAAGATGTTTTATTTTGCCTATGTATTTTTTTTTCCACATGTATACAAATTATCTGCAGCTCAAAACATCAGAACTTTCAAGTCCATGGCTACCTTGAGGTTTTCTGGTCATAGTTTTTAATATTGTTTATTTGAGAAGGTAGGCATATTCTGCTGATGTTATAGTAAGTGTCAAAACCACTCTGCCTGCTTGGAAGCCCTGCTGAATATAACCCCAAAGACCACAAAATCACTGGGCCCACAAGCAGGCATATGGCGCTCCCTGGGAGGTACCTATTGTCTGACATGAATGTAGGATATGATCATATGGACCTTTTGCCAGCTGCAAGGTTAAGTCTGACTGCTTGTGTCAGACCCTGCAGCATAACTTATGACCCACTTACTTTTTTGTGAGGATGCACTGGAAACCAATTCACTGAAATTATCAGAACTGGAAAAAAAGACAGCAACCTGCTCTCTCCCAATTTATTTTTTTCCCCAAGTTTGGTGTGTATGCATGTGTCTTTTTTTCCCCTTCCCTCACATTTGAATAATTTCAGCAATCCAGATGACAGTATAACCTCATATGTTAGGAGGGGCTGTTAAAGTTCAGGAGGGCAGGAATGAGCAGATGCTGGACAGAAGAGGAAAGGAAACTTCATAAATTGCATTTGTGAAGAGATTAATGTTCATGCGACTGCCCTTCCCTGATTTCTATGAGTAAGTGGCTGCTAACAGAGGATGCCCTGTTCAGCTAGGTCGAGGACAACCATGACAGCAGATGATGAGAGCATTAAACATCTCTAAACCCTGAAGACTGGCTCCCCTCTAGCACCTGGTATCACCAAAATATCTTGTGCCAGAAATCAAAACCGCAGGCTTGCCTTATGCGGTTTGTCAAGCCATCTACTTCCACTGTTCAAGCCAGCAAAAAGGGGTATTGTATGAGGGAGGACAAGCTGCATGCCCCATAGCTAGGTGATGACTAGACTGGCTGCACAATTGCTGGAATGCAACAGGCTGTAAGAACCTCTCAGGGGTACTGAGTGCTTTCCCAATTCCTTTCAAGTTTGCTTATAAAGACAATATTGCCCGTCCACTTATAACCTGGATGCTTACTCAATCACAAGTCCGATTAAAAGAAAAGGACTTAGGGGATTAAATTTGGTAAGATTTCTCCACAATTAACACATAACTTGTGTTTTTGACAACTGAATAAAGCTTACATCATTTGTTGGATTTGTCAAAGAACGTGTACGAACTTGAAATGAATCTTGGATATTGATTGGCAGCATGGTGTGATTGTGTTATATAAAAACAGCTTACTGTTATGTATTTACATATATGGTGCCAGTCATGTACCATATATAGCTGAGACAATTTAAATACAGTTCAGGACAAGCTTAGGTAACCCAAAGGAAGTTTCATAATCATATGTGTCTCTTCCTTTCCCCTTTATCCTGGGTTGAACCCTACAGTTGTCTCCTATTCTATTTCAAAGATTTCCCAGTTTTTCTGAGCATGAACCCTTCCTGCCTGGATTTTGTTACCTCAGGGAAGATTAAGGAGTGGTCAGGATTGATAAATCTCTCTGCAGGACTTGTTGAATGTGTGTCTTTGTTGACAGGCTATAAGGTGTCAGCATGGGGTGGCTTAGGGCTCTGGCAAGAGCCCCTGCAGAGGGAGAATGGGAAGAGCATGCTAGTGTTCCTGGGGAGTAGCTTCCCACAGGAAAGAAATACAAAGCATTTCCCGACGTTGCATGTTTCAACCTCCATTCTTACTTGTAATTTACTTATTGACTTGGCCTTTTAATCTATACCTGAGAAAAGTGGCTTTGCAAATAAAGTTGGTGGGAACAGAGAAGTTCAATTCAGAAAGCAGTAGCATTGTATCCCTCTTAGTAATACACATATTGGCATTACCATTAGAGTAGTATAAGATTTCATATGATTTGAGAGACTTCTCTCTCTTTATATTGTTTTCTTTTCCCATACCAGATTTAGCAATTATTGCATACGTATTTGCTTTGTGAAAGAGAGAACACAAATTAATCGAAAACTCTAAGTACTTTTATCGCCCATCAGGTATGCAAAAATAAGCATTAAAAAAGCAATACCTTTTTGAAAGATAGAAGGGAGAGAAAAACACAGCAATGAATCCATCACAAGTTCCAGATGACTGCTGCATTCAGCTCATACTATTATGGGAAATGAAATGCTTTGCATACTGTCCCATTTATTCTAGCTCATAGCCTTATAGAAAGCATCAGAAGGCAAATAACTATGATATAGGTGTAAATGGGGACACAACCTGAATGTTTTTTTTTCCTGGAAAGATCAGCTTTACTGTTTTTGCTGTTTTTGTTGCTTATACTACCTTATTTTACCTTTTATTGTACTGTTTTTCATTCTACTGGCTGTTTTTTTTTTTTTTTTTTCCAGTTAATAGGTTGTTATGAAGGCTGGAGCTCTGGGCTACTCCGTGCAAGAGTGTTGTGCCACTGTCACACAGCCCATTCCATCTCCTGTGCATGTTTTGTGTTTTCTAGATACTGATTATTTGGATGGTAATGCCTTTAGGAAAATTGTTTTCTCTCCTTGTTCATACACAGCTCCTGATGTGTTGTCATTTGGAGCACTAAAGGCCAAATGTAAGTTCAAGTATAACAACTGTATGTATATCAATAACGCTAAAATTTTGCGTAGCTTTCTTGCATCTGAGAACTTACCATGATAAATTTCAAAGTCCTTGGGGAAAACAGTGCATATCTCCATCTATACATACCACTTTGAACATATTTACCCTGAAAAGAACATATTTATCTTTAAATGACTACCCTTTAATTACAGAGCTGAAAAGGAATAGAAGATGGATATATTTTTTGTCTGAACATTCTTTATAAGTTGAACAGAGTGGTGATTTTATCATGCAAATTAGCACTGTGCAGAGTGCTGTTTATTAAACTGAGAAGCCCATAACAAAAGCCACTTACTCATGCTCTGTACTAAAGTGAAAAATCTGTAGAAAATTCAGAAAAACTTCTTAAAATTGGGTAAAACTGTAATATGGTCTTATGAAAATAAAAAAATAAGCAAATTTCTTTGTGCAGTGCTATGGAAAGAAAGAAATTGAAGGAGTAAACAGAAGCTAGAACTTTAGAGCAAGAGGAAAACTACAGAGGACTTCACCTTTGCTTGTTGAGTTGCTTTTTTGTGTGGTTTGTGGTGGTTTGTGTGTTTTTCACAAAAGCATCTGAGCTTTTGTGAAATAATCACAGTGATAGTTCTGGTTTCTAATGTACAGAACATAAATCTGCAAAAGCTATTGGGCAAATTCTGCTGAATCTTTCACCTCAGATCAGCAGCCTTCAGATCATTAATCATTTATTATACACTTTAATAGACTAAGCATTTTAAAGACATCTGCTGAGTCTCAAAGGATAGAGTGCAGACCTTGCACTTCAGAGATTTCTATATTAGAGTAATAGTAATGTTGGGAGAAAAAAAGACCCAACAAAAAAGCTTTGCCTCTCCCTCTGGCTCCAGAGAGACCTGCCAGGCGGCAAAGTGGATGATCACACAAGTTACTTCTGACTGGAGACAGAGGAAGTTAAGCCCACCATATATTAACATGTTTTCTTATATAAAGTGATTGTCACCACCATTACTTGCAAAGGTAGCGAGCATAAAAAGAAAAGTCTGTTTTTCATGAACTGAGTGTGAGAATAAAACACAGTTTAGTCCTGAACAATATGTTGCGCATGCCTGAAAATCACTATAGGTAGCTGAACTTTTACTTAGACAGTTTGTCTGATTCAATCACTCAAACACATTGTTTGGTGAAAACTACTGCTGCATGCCTAGCACAAAAGAGAGAAAATTAGTCAGATTTTCTCACTTTAATATTTTAAGGAGGTACTATGCCAGACTTTGAATCTAATTCTGAGTTACTTTAGTGAGCCGTAGATATTGCTCTGTAAATGCACTTTTGAACTTGTTACCTGTTCGCTTGTAGTCAATTTTTCCATGGGATATTTTACTGTGGGGTAGTAGCTTCTCACGTTGCACAAGACAACACTTTCACTGTGGAAAGGGGGCGTGGAGGTGGAAAGGAAGCATGAGAGGGTGAAGGCTTTGGTTATGGTTACAGGTCTGTTTCCAAACACACAGCAATTAGGAATGGAAGGCTACAGGGTCATGGGATGCTTTCATCCATGTTGTGTTATGGATGAGCCCTCCCTGGAAGTGGCATTTCTTGAGCTAAATGCTTGTCCTCTGAGTCCTTTATTTACTTCTTAGCATAGAGGGGGAAGTCAGGAGGTTCAGTACCTTTCTTCCACCATCCACATGTTTTCAGATGTAAATCTGTTGTAACTAACTAGTTGATGCTTCCCTGTTCAAGGGTGAGATGCCTCACTTGATAAGCAGTAGAGAACCGTTCTCACACCCTCAGACTACACAAGTGCTTGTCCATGTTATAATATCCTCTATCTATTTTCTTATTTATATAAATAAAGCTTACTGCATTTCCACAGAAAGACTTCTGATTACAGAGAACTTGAAAAAATATTTCTGAACTATAAATTGAAAAAGGACTCTTACAGTTGTGAATCTGTATTGAATTGGTTGAATAATTTTGGCTGGAAAAAATGTTTGGGGTGTTAGATTTACAAGGAAGGTGGACAAGGTACAACTATGCCTTAGCTATTTGAAAGTACTTTACCTAAAATGTGTGAAATTGGTTGGATTTCTGTCTTCTCTCACACTTTCTTAGAAAACACTCCAATTATCAGTCTATGCAGTGTGACTGCAATATGAGTTGTCTTTCCATTTTCTAAAAATAGTGAAGCAGCGGCTGAAAGCTGAGTGTCCCTGCCATTAAGTTGAAGAGTTCTTTTCATTCTGTCCAAGTGATATTTAAGAGGCTCAGCAAGGGTGGGAACAGCAGGAGAGCCACCTTGGAAAACCCTCCAGGCCAGGGTAACTGGGTAAGTAGCCCACCTGCAAGGTGGGAGGCCCATCTGTAAGTCTACTCTCTTCTTATTCAGGGCAGCGACTGCTGATATAAACTCTTCCTACGCTGATTGCAAACCACTGGGTGCTGGTACAGAGCCCCCTGAACTCCTTGCTACTGGAGCAATCCCAGATCTATTCTGTGATTCTTTATTGTCAGAAGCAGAGAAGAAGGGCTCTGTGCCATGGTGGATTAGATGCACGGGTCTGAGGTGTCACTGGTGCCCGCAGACAGAAGAGGGACTTGGACCTGGTGCTCCCACATGAGTTCTCTAGTATGTGGGCAAAGGGGAAAATGTCAGCTACAGGTTTGCTGCTCATTCCCTGTGTTTTTCTTACAATACTTGAACAAAATATCTTATGCTGAGTCAAGTTTTTCATATGAGATGATTTTTCTTCCTGGCTTTTGTATTGGTTAGGAAAAAAAAGTAGTAAAATATATATTTTTTAAATTGCACATAATCCAGACTGATTTTCCCTTTCCTCCCCTCCCTGTGCTTCTCAGTTTGGTATTGAAGACATCAATTACTCTTCCAGCTCTTTAAGGCCTGGACTAAAGCCAAGAAAATGAGTGAAATGGTAAACAGAGGCAAAGAAAAGTAGAGATATATGGTCAGGGACACAAAGCAGGTTCCTGGCAGAATATGGAATTGAGTCCTCCTGCTTTCTACAGAATCCAAGCTTTCCTTAAAAGGGAAACTGAAGGAAATAGGTCAACTCAAATAACATTAAATCATGCTATATGAAAATATATCCCCCCCCTTCTGTAAGCCATGAGATGACACAAAATTTTTAAAATTAATTTTACTGATGAATATCTGTGATGTGTGAGGAGGGTCTCTGGGATCTGAACAGTGTTCCCTGCTTTATGTGACAGTTTTTCTAACAGCTTTCTCACCATACCTGCTCTCAGCTGTTTTATTTTTTTCTGTTTTTTTTTTGAAAGGAAACTTGAGTCGTTGCCATTTTTTATCCTCTCCACACTGCTTTAATGAGGGAAGGATCTTCCTTCTTTTCCTGCTTTTTTGCCTCTTTCCATTTTATGAGAATTTTATTCTGCTGTTCATATAGTTCCAACACTTTCTCACCTTCTCTCTCACAAGTAAAGAAAATGAAACCCTTATGCTATAACATTCTGAAATGAAACTCTAATGTAACACTTCTGTTTCAAATTGCTCCTGGGGAAAGAGGAAGGAAGCTCTGTGTGTGTGTGTGTGTGTGTGTGTGTGTATTTTGTTTTTGTTGGTAGTGGTCTTTTGTTTTGTTTTGTTTTGTTTTTCTGTAGATGGCTTACTGTCCTGTTCTTGAATTCAGAGTTCTGACATCACACAGAGTACCGCAAAAAAAAAAAATTCCTTTCAAATTCTTTGCTAAATATTTACTAAACAGCAAATGCATTTCCTACTGGACTTCAAGCAACAGCATCTTTTACAGGAGGAGCCCTGGGAAAGGTGGTAGAGGCCAGGCTGAATGATGGAAAGGTGAGATGGAACTGAATTTGTTCTTAGAGAAATGATCAAGAAAGAGAGCTGTAAGATGGAAAGGACCACAACTATTTTCTTTCTGAAACTAGTCTGTAGATAGATGTGTTATAGGCTCTCAAAGCAAAAAACTGGTTTCGGTGCAGGCAGCAAAATTACTCCAGATGAAAAGTGAATTCTTCTATTTCTTCTGGGCTACTTTGTCTGTTTATGTTAATGGTCTGAAGCACATCAGAGACTGCTGTTAGCAAAGTAATAGAAAATGGAAAATAGCACTGAACACTACATTGTTAGAAATCTGACACTGAGATACCAGTTTAAAGGTAAATCTCAGACCTCCTGTAATATGTTACCTGTTACTGATTATTGTGCTATTAGGTTCTCAGCATTATTTTGTTCTGCATTATACCAGTCCTGCCACACCTGCTAAGAACAAATAACTTCTCTCTAAAGCTTGACATAGCTGAGATATTGAGGTTTGATTTGATCTTCCCCAAATGCCATGATTTGGAGGGGTTTCTTGAACAGAAGGTGACATTACATTTCTCTATGGTTTAGCACAGCAGAGTTGAGTAGATATTTCCTGTCTGCTGTGCTTCTGGAGGTAGCTTGTGTGTTTGGCCATTTCTTGCACATTCCCATAGTCCTCAGCTCCTCCAGCTCACATCTCCCATCACCTCTCTCAACCTTGCTATCTCTGGGCTCCCAGCTGCGTACCCTGCTCCCCCAGGCACTGTACTGGGAATGTGGGCTACTGCTGGCACCAGAGGACGGGCAGCTGGAGGCATGCAAAGGGGAACAGCATTCTGACTGATGACCCTTCATTTCCTTGGTAAATAGGGCCTAGGGTCTCTGGCTGGGAACATAGCTGCACCTGAAAGAGGAACAGTTAGTGATAAATATCTTGCTCTCCTCTCTGTCCATATACCAAGGTCCCCAGAAGGAAAGGTACTTTAGAGGCTGGACAGAAGCACCAAGATAGTGCCAGTAACCACAATTGCAAAACTGTTAAATCCATCAATTAACCTCTGATGGTAATCTACAGTCAGGAAAAAAAAAAAAAAAAAA
>VXAL01007494.1:2493-28244 GCA_013399475.1 Chauna torquata | reverse complement strand
AAAAAAAAACAGTAAAGAGAAGTGGTATGAGTAATAACAGAATTTCATCTGCCTCTCAGAAATAATAGTGGTATAGATGAAGGAGATTTTTTTCTAAGTAAAATTATAGAAAATAAGGTATGGATGTCAGGAGTGAGGTAGCCTTTCAGACTCATAGGAGGTTTTACTGTCCTGTTCTGAAAGCACTTTTGTAGAGTTGCTCATTGCATGCAAACTTGTTTACCTTCTGCTTTGTGAAAACTGCCATTTCATTTATGTTTCTCTGATAGAAGGTATAGAGGTAAACTGTCCATATGGAGTAAAATTTCCTTAAATGTCAAATATATTATTTTTTCTTATTAAAAGACTTCAGCTGACAATTCTAATATGTTGAACTTTGGAATAAATTTACTTCCCTGGCATTGATTATCAGAGTAGTTTCCAGTTACTACTACGTGTTGGTTAAATTTATTGAAATTTCTGTTCTGAAAAGCATTCAAAGAGGGCGCTGGTACTATTTGAAACTCTGACGCAGCAGAAAATGGTCACCAGGTGGCACTCACGGATCACATAAAACTCCGCTGTCATTTTGTGTATATGAAGGGTGAGGTGTAGTTTAAAACAGTGTGATTTGGTTTGACCTCTGAAGCACAGTTACCTTTCCTGTGTTACACATGTAGCTTCTGGAATAAAACAAACAATATTTATCCCATATATTAGCATTTGTATCACGAAATGTTACCATGAGTGTGCTGTACTCTTTTAGAAGCTATGTTAAACACTTCATCCTTCAATATGGTACATAGATTAAGAAATTGAAGCTATGCCTGCTTTTTTGTCGTCCCTACTAGCAAACAACGGAGTGGAAAAACAATTACAGTGGAGCTGCGTTTAAGAGACATCCAGCTTGCCCAACCACCTTCCCCTCATCTGTGAAACCAAAACCAAAAAACTTTCCCAAAGTGGGCAGGAGTGCTACACCTCTGGCTTATTTGAGAAATACATTCTGGAAATGAAAATCTAAGGGAGCCAGCTTTTTCCCAAGTTGCCACATAATCTTTCATCATTTGAAGTCTTTCTTAATCCAACTAACATCACCTCCTCAGCTTGTTTTGTTGTTATTGTTGTTGTTGTTATTTGTTTTTGTTTTATTTTGTTTTGTCCGGCAATGGAAAGAAATTGTTGGATGCACACAGACAATTTTCTACAGTGTTTTGCTAATACTAAAGATTTTAAAAGGAATATAGTCCCAAGCTGTGTTATGTTATACTACATCAGAGTTTTCCAACCTTTCCCACGGTGTGTTGGTGGCCTAAAGAACAGCTTTATGAAAATCATAAGACTTTGACTGGTGGAATTAAACATTCACTAAGGCTTTGAATGTGTACTAAGGCTTTTCATCAACATTCTATACAAAGACACTGGACTAACCTCTGTAGTTACAGTTTGTAGCAGATAATATTTTGGGGTTATTTTGCTGTTGGGTTTGGGAGGAGATTTTGCTAGCCAATAAAAGTACTCTGTTTATTACAGAGTCTTGGGTCTGAATTTTGAACCAGTAGGGCTACAGAGTGGTTGGGAGGCTCACCAAGCCTTCTGCTTCTCCACCTTTGGATTCCTGCCATGACAGGACAGTGAATGCTGGGAGCAGCACAACTCTTGGTCCTGCCAGCCTGGGCATTGGCCTGGGGCAACAGCTCGGCTCCACGCTGGCAGACCTAACCATGTCCCACCCTTTAATCTCTAGCACTAAGGATATTTCCAGCCAGGTGCTGACAGTGGCTACCAATCTGATCTGCCCACAGTGGTACTGTGGTACACCTGTCCATCAGTTTCAGGTCTTGTTCACTGCTGATGCATTGCCTGTAGCAAGGCTCATCATGCCCTATTCTTGTCTGCATTATCCAGTTTGCTGTGTCTCACCAAGCTCACTGCTGCTGCTGTAGTGCTCTGCTCATGGACAGGGCAAGGTTGTAATGCTCCTGTGTCACAAGACCAATGGAACAGAGCAGAGTTAGAAACAATAAGTCACATCACTTATGAGGCTAGAAAACATAATGTTCAAATACTTCAGATACATCAGTAACATTTATTATCTTGGAGATATTGCAAATTTAAAAAAAAAATACTTTTTTTCTGTGCTGATGTATGGAGTATGACTTTTTATGTATGTGGAAAGGAGAGGAAGATCCATTTCTTTAGAGGTGTGTTTGTATAGGTATACATTTAGCAGGGGAGCTAAAAAGGCCTTTATTGCAAGAGAGGAAGGGTGGAGGTTTGCTTACTCATTCATACTAGGATGTCATCTGGACTGTGGGGAGGACTAAGCAACAGGGCAGCACTGAGAAAATGTTAGTTGTAATATGAATGCAAAACTTAAATCAATGCTAATGTTAATCCTTTTCTTCCCCTTTTGCCTTCTTTCTTCAAATTTTTGAGAAGGTAACGTGTAAGTGTTTTTGCTAAACATATCACTTGACTCTTCAGCTGACTTCTGAATTCCTTCTCACCGCATATTTGCATTCTTGGTCCATGCACATGATATTAATCCTCAACAGTAATAAAGATATCATTCAACAGGTATGGTATGAACTTGGGGCTTTATTTACTAATTTGTTAATTTTGGTAGATGGAAAATGTTACATGCTAAGATTTCCTGATACTGTTTTGATACATATGAGACTGAAGAGGTTGAATTCCTGGCTGTTTCTTAACACACTTCAGATAGAGTATGACATTTTTCGTCGTGGTCATGTGCAGGTAGCAGTACTGAATCCTCAGACTTCCAACTAAAGTCTGACAGTTGTTGGGATTGATGTAGTTGCCATTTGCTTATATTCTTCAACACTGGATTATCTATTAGGTCTTCCACTTTCAAATGTTCAGTGTGCTATATTTTGTTTATATAAAGAAATAGTAACCACACATTTGAGTGTCTAGTAGACCTATTTGATTTTTTCTGGGAAATACCCAAGTTACTGGCAGA
This sequence comes from Chauna torquata, assembly GCA_013399475.1. NCBI lineage: Eukaryota > Metazoa > Chordata > Aves > Anseriformes > Anhimidae > Chauna > Chauna torquata. Next base: position 25,279 of record VXAL01007494.1, on the reverse strand, counting down.
CAGAGGTGAGGCATTTGACCAGGTTTGATGCATGTTTGGAATCAATACCATAGTCTCTGAATGTATTTGAAGTAGACAAGTAGCTTAAATTTGGATCAGGGATTGAAATACCCTGAGCAGTTCCACCATGCAACTCTAGGAAGACAGTGACATGTCTTGTTACATTACATCCTCGTTTACTGATGAGAGGACGTGGCTTGCTCTGAGTAATTTGGGAGAGAACAAAATTCCATTTTCAAGAAAACTGGTAAGAAGAGTTACTCATTCAGAGCAGGGAAGACTATATTGGTTTCTATCAGGGTTTTCCCAGCAGAATACCTCCCAATCTACTGTATCTAAATATGGTTTATGAAACAAACCAGCATCATGAAAGAAGTAGCATAAAAGCCGAGGTTAACTCCATTCATGACTCAAAAACAGTTCAAACTAGAAGAGCAGAAAGGTCAGCATATGAAAATGGGAGACTTAGTCGTGTAGAAACACTCCATAAGAGCAGAAGGCTCACTCAGCCCCCTCCCTAGTGTATGCTTATATTTCACTAGCAGAAAACATACGGTAACACTGTCACACCTTCTTCCTTTGTGTGGACTGGTGGTACCTTTGGTGGTGCAGACTTCCTTGGCTTACATCTGACCCTAGAAGTAGATCAGAGGGCAGACAGGTGTCATGTCATCCAGGGACAGACATTTTGAACAAACGAGTTCCTACTACTTGTTACAAATTTTGAAAATTATGTGAAAAAACAGAAACAGATGAGTTCAATAAAAAATCCTTAGCTGTAAATATTTACCTTCAGAAGGACACTGTTAACTTTGTTTCCATGTGAACCTCTTCTCTCAATGCATAAAAACAATGCTTACTCCATTTCCTTGTGCTTTTTTTTTCTCTCCCTGATTCCCTCACCCATTTCATTCATCACTGCTCTGAATAACTCCTTCTCACCCTAACTGAACCACCATCATTCTAACTTATTTATGATTCCTCCTCTGACTCAAGTCTCTAGTGCTTCTTATTCCCTTTGCTCTTCAGTACTCAAATTCCAGTCCTCCTTGCTTTTGTTCCTACTTTGCTCCTGCCAATCTTTGCTAGTACTAAAAGCTCTCTGAGAGATGTCGTAGATTCAGGCTGTATTGAGTGTGCCATTCTCTTCAATTCATTCAGGACTGGATTGATAATTACTAATGATGATTAATGTCTTTGCAGGGCAATTATTGATAAAGCAGATATAGTGGGGGAAAAAAAAAAAAAAAACAAAACTTCTGCTTACACCCCTAGAAAGCTTTTCTCTTATGTTATACTGAGACTTAAGTAACACTTTGAAAAAATAGCTTTATCTTAATTACGTTATCTTTTACAAGAAAACACTTCTGATTCCTGGCAGGCTTCCCTGAAGATAGACTAAAGAAGATTATTCTGTGCTATTTTTTTTTTCTTAATCTATACATAATACAAAATTAATATAGAAGTTTCTGCTTAGGAGAGTATACTTTTGTGGCTTTTGGAGACCTAGAGCACAGGCCTATGCTGTGTAAGGATAGACAAAAGCTTATGTTGGAGCAACCTGATCCAGTACATTAAAAAGCTGAGATAAGCCCTTTACAGGTGCCTTGGTCTGCTTTGGAGACTGCCTTGGTCCTGAGAGATGGAAAGCATGTTTACCTGTGATGAAATACTGGAGTCAATGGCTAAGACTTGCGAAGAGAAGAAGGAAAGAATGTGACATAGACATAATTAAGCAATTTCATAGTAAGATAGGGTTTGACATTATTTAGCCAGATAACTTGTTCTTAGCAGTGATTCTCTGAATTGAGTGCTTCTGAATGCAATCATCTTCCATAACACATCTGGGCCGTTATGCAATGCTAGTGAAGGGGTTAGGAGTCTTGGAAAGGAACTCTACTTGAATCAATGCTTTCCAAGAGCATGCGCATTTCTGCTGCCCAACAGGTGAATGCAATTCTTCCAATAGGCACATCAGAGGAATGTGGACATATGTATGTCACACTGGTGTTGACCCATCTGATTTATGAAGAGCCACTTTTGCATCCTTGTCCAGTTTTCTTTTCACTGTATGTCCTATGCAATAGAAATATCTTTAGAAAATGGAAGTAAAACGTGACTGTGCTTTACAGGATGACAGCCAAATTTGCAGAAGAGATGGAAGTGGGGGCAGGTTCTGTATCACCTATGTACTTTGGGATGAGTGTTCAGGAGAGCTGTAGTTCTGACTATTAACCTGCTCTCCTTCCTAGAGAACACAGTGTGGCTCCAGAACTGCCTTCTACCCTGCCCATGCATTGGGACTGTTTAATTCCTGGTGCCATCTTCCAGTGTAGGCTCTACATGTGGATTGATGAGGTAATGAATGCACTCACTGAAGTTGATATTTGTGTTTGAGATTGTCTTTTTTTTGTATTCATAACTATGTTACTCAACTTCAACTGTTAAATCAAAATCTTAGTGGAAGCATTGAATATGAACAGATTTAAAGCTCATTTAAGGTTGTGAAGTCTATACTCAGCAAACATTTCTTTAAGGTAATTGTCCACGGTAGTGCCAGGGATAGAAGATTGAAAAGATGCCAAGTAATTAATTTTAATTTAGATAAGCTTATAAAACAAGGGGAGACTATAAGGCTGCCAAGATGTAAAAGGGCCAAGAATTAAAACATATCCCTTTGCACATTTTTGGGGTGGCAGGGAAAGAAGTTTGCTTTCTTTTTCTTTTTCCTTAAAGTGGGATATAAATCTATGGAGGTGATGATTCAGTAACTTAAAAAAATAAGGATTCACCATATGAACATTTAATTTACAATGGGCTTCAGGGAAACCAGGTACTATAACTTTTTCAGCAAGCAATAAAGTGGGAGGGAGCATAGTTTGACTGTAAAATAGTTCTAGAGGCTTTTCTTCTGTAGAAAAGACAAATAAGCCTGTTGTTTGTGGAAATAAACAAAAGTTTCCAGGATAGTTACCAATGAGGAGAAATAGAAAAGTGCTTACTAAAAATTCCTAGATAAATGCACAGAGCCTTATTTAGGCAAATTCCGGTTAGTCAATCATGCCTTGACTGAATAAAGTATGAACAAAGGTGTGCGTGCATTACCTGACATAAGGAAAAAGCTTATATACCAGAAAAGACCTGTGTAAGGTTTATTCAGTTCTGACTTCCACCTTTAATTAGCACATAACTATTTTTTTCCATAGTAGGATGTACATATTTTTTTCATGAGTCATTGGAGGACTCACCTTTTTGAAAACACTGTACCTGTACCAAAGCTTAAAGAACGTAAAAGTTTCAGAAGTCTGAATTTTAAAAGTATTAAGTTAATACATATGCTTAATAAAGATGTAGTGGCTTTACTCAAAGATTCGCAACCCAACTTAAAGTATTATCATCAGCAAACATCAACATTTGCTTGGAATTCACTCTGCCTTTTTTTTTTTTTTGTCCTGGTTAGAATGAAGAGTTTTCTGCAGAATATAACTGAGCAATCAGGAATATTTTTGGAAAAAAAAAAAAAGTTGAAAGAACTATATTATATTGCTAACAATTTAGTGCCTGATTTTTTCCTCCTTCAGGTAAAATATTATATCGCTACATTTTAAAAGAGAAAGCCAAAACTTTTACGGGGCAAATTAATTACAACTTGTATGACTTGGCACTGGTCTCTGACATCCATTTGCTTTCTGAAGTCATGCAAGCAGACTTCTCAGTCCTCCTCAAGCTGAGAAAATTCTAATTACAAGATGAAGTTTTTTAAGAGTTTAAAGAGTTGATTCATGAAGCCAGTAAAAATTGTAATTCTGATGGAGCAAAAGAAATACAGATATGTGTGACTGGAAGTAAAATAAAACTGTAAATTAAATAAATGATTTGTTCTCTGAAATAGCCCTCAGCCCTTACCAGGGGTACATGCTAAATAAGTGGATAAAGTGTTTTCATAGAACCTAAAACATTTGTTTTTAAGGCACCCGGTGTCATCACTTCCACATTGCAAAGTCCTTGTCCTCATTCCCAGGTATTTCAGCATACGTTTGGGTGACAAATCCCAGACGCTGCAATGATTGACATACGAAGGTAGGCCTAACTTTTATTGTTAGCTCTTTCAGTTGTTTTGTAGATCCTGATGATTTAAGTAGAGTTGTTTTCAGGTTTAGAGAGACATTACATAGAGCCAGATCAAGGACTAGGACTGCCATGAGTATGGCAAGATAGTACAAGCTGTAGTGTGGGTAAAAATTGTTGCTGTCATAGTGTTACATCTCTTATGAGCTCTGTTTTTACCAGCCACAAATTTGTGCAAACCCTTCATCACAGAGGTTGCTGGCAGCTCTGTGGAAAAGAAAAAATCTTTGCCTCTTCTGAAGCTTTCTTGATGACCTGAAAATTTACAAAATTGAAGTATTTTACCTGACATAAAAAGACATACCAATATTTTCAAGGACAAAGTATTTGAAACTAAGATACACGGATATTTTAAAATTAATAGCTGTTTCAAATAAAGTCAAAGAATTTTAACTTGAATATTGGGTGGATGCAATCTGGTAAAAAACATCAATTAACATTGTGGTTCCATTTCATGTTATCTATTTATTAATATTAGGAATAGATTTAACCAAAAAATTCCAGTCAGCTTGAAATGTCATTATCCTATTCTGACAGCAGCTCTTTGCTATGCCAAAGCAAGAACCTGGGCTTTATCATTCAGTTTTCTTGATGGAGGTGAAATCATTGAAAAGATGTCTGCATCTATCTCGGTTGTAACTTCTTTTATTTAGCTGGATATAACTTTCCTGCCATAGGGTAATTGAGCAGCTTTTCGAACATTCCCAATAGCCCAAACCTTCAGAAATCTCACACAGACACTGTTGCCTCTTGACTCTGAGTGAAGCTAAGAGCAAACTTCTTGCGGTTGTTTCTCTACAGTATTGGTATGCAACCATGTACAACATACCAAAAAACTGCTGATAAAGGACTGTCTTTGCTACAGTGAATACTCGCAAACTAAAGAAAGGACCTTTGACCTGTCGTGCTGTTACTCTCCTTTCCTTTCCTTTCCTTTCCTTTCCTTTCCTTTCCTTTCCTTTCCTTTCCTTTCCTTTCCTTTCCTTTCCTTTCCTTTCCTTCTTAAATTTGACAGTGGGGGAGCATATCTCCCTCTTGTGCTGCAGGAATTTTCTTACAATGTAACAGGCAAGGACTGAGATCTGAAAACTTGTGAAAGGAATTATGTTGTGTTTAAGGCCAAAATGGTTTTTCATATTGAAAAATCTGCAGATAAACTTAGATGTATACACAAGCACACACACACACACACACACACACACACATATACACCTACAAATTAGATCCACTAACTTATGCCATGGCAAAGTATCAGGAGATAAATGAATTCTGGAAGGATTTCTCTTTTCCTGTTCAACCAACCTACCAACCAGCCACCACCACCACCAAACCATTAATCACTGCAGCCTTCAAATACAAATTATTCATTCCCATTTATAGGAAAGTAACTACTAGAGCTACTGAAAAAAACACAATGTTCATTTTCAGTCTCCATGAAAAGTCAAAGGGAATTCCCCACTCGTTCCTTAAGAGAAGGCCAATCCCTTTCCAAATGGGATCACAAGAAATGTTCTTAAGATAAGTTTGTTTTCAGATGTGCTCTTTCCCAGGGAATTACATTGGTTTAAATACAAGAAAGACTCCTTGGAAGTTTCCAAGTCTTTGCTGGCACTGTGAGTCAGACGTCTGCCGGTTGTGCTCTGCCAGATTTGACGTCAAACTGCAGTCCAATGGGGTTTTCCATTAGCCTTCATAATAGAGACTCAGTGGGATCTTACTGTGTAAAATAACCGGATTTTGTCTGAATCACCAAGATTAACATTAAAAATCTCATTTGTTAACTAGTTAAATAAAACACATTTTAAAAGGTTCAAAATGATACAAAAAGGAAGATATTAAGCCTGAGTATAGACCAATATTAATTCTGTGATGTTTCACAACTTAATTAAGTGTTAATGCAGCACAAAGTCACTGCTGTGGTTAGCCTGGACTAGTCTTTGTGGTGACGGTAAGCACCAATTACTCCTCTAAGACCAAGTACATCTGCTCTCCAAGACTGAGCTGTGCTGTTGCAAGTACTGTTGTCATTGCTGGTTGGAAATTTACTGAGGAAGCAAGGAAGTGTTGCCTCACGGCAGGGTTTGGCAGGTCCTCCTTGCAGCTGGGGGCATGGGGAGTTCTGTGACCCTGGCCACGGGTGGTCTGTTAACAAGTCTGCCCTGGGACCAGCATCCTTGGATGACCTCTGAAGCTATTATATGAAGCTTACATTTTTTTTCAGTTTTACTGAGTTACTAAAAGATCCAGAGAGCTTCCAGCTCTTGCAGATTTCTGGTTTTGTTGTATTTATTTATTTTTTCTTTGGATTTTTGTCCTATTTGGGCTGAAACCAATTTCAAGGACTCTTACTTTTCCCATAAACTGGCAATCCAGATTCTTTGGATAACCACAGTTGTTCTCTAACCTGTCTCCAACAGTACTGTACATTCCTGAGCACAGCTGCTGTCTTCAGCTGAAAGTGAAGAAATGAAGGTGTAGAAGCAGGAGTTTGGCTTTGGCATTTTCCCCTTTTTGCCCATTCTTCAGTAAAGAGACATTTCAAACACACAGAATTATGCTCATGCTTGCAAGCTTATTTACAGACATCCCAGAAGTCTGTGCCAGCTTGTCCTGAACCCTTCTGCTCTGTGTCCTGTGAGGGACTAGACATCCAGGTCTTTTGTTACTAAGTTATGCAAGCAGTAGGCTTCTTGTGGAAAGCGGAAAGCACCCAGCTTCTGTGCCTAAGACATTCCCAGAAAGGCTTACTGGAGTATGAAGACAGATTTTGACCTATAATCAAGGAACAACAGTCTCTAGCTGGGAAATGGTCACGGCAAGTCCAACAGGTCTTCATCTGCCTGTCCATACTAGGCTAAGATTGGCCATTGAAGGTGAAATCAGGGAAAGAAAGCATTATGAGGAACTGAACGATAACGGTAGATGAGCAGATTAGGAAGAGTCAGGAATGCTGGAAGCCCACACAGTTAGGTGAAACAGTGGAAGCTGCAGGTCAGTTTTCCAAAGATCTTTTTAGGGTGGGCTTAGAAACCTGTCCAAAGAGGGAGGAATGCAGAAGCAGAGATCAAAATTGAAGCCGAATAATCAACAACTGCTACATTTAGCCCAGCCCTGGGGGGAACAGTGGAATAATGGGAGTATGGCTTTTAAGTCACGGTTAATATAAAGTTACCTGTATTATGTGAAGCTTGATTCTGCATGAGAGCAATGGGTTTTTTCTTGGTTGGGAGACAGGAAAAAGTCTAGTCACTGGCTTTGCTATGGTGTTCTGAAAAAAATCACCTCCATCAGCTTCTATTAAACACTGCTGTCTGTTTTACAGGGACAAGCCCCTAGTAGATCACAGTGACTGGCCTCTTAGTTCTGCTCATACACGGCACTGTTCCATGCCGACAAGGAGGAAGGTGTATCGTACATGTTGCTAACAACTCCCTTTTTTTCCAGTTAAGGAAAAGTCCCACATTCTTGGCAGCTGATACTCGAGAATTTTTCATAAAAAAGAAACCAAAAGTGGTCGTGGGGATTACTGGGTGGAGAAATTTCTGATGTCTGCCTTAGCAACTCACTGGCTCTCTCCTTTTCTTGATAAGACTCTCAGTTATAAACAATATAAATAGATCCTTTGTCTCACAGCACCCACAGTTGCAAGAACACAGAGGAGCACAAAGTGAGGTGAAGTCAGTGAGATTCTTCAAGGCATGAATCATGTTGAATTTGGCTTGCTCCCAAAAGCGCATGTTAGCAGAGAAGTCTGTCATCTGAACGAGGTTAAATCATGGTAGAATACGTGATAGCAAATAAAGTAGTATTTAAGTGGTACATTGTGCATAAAGTGTATTTGCATGTGGTTATGGTTTGTTTTGGTGTGAGTCAAGTTGTCAACGGTCTTATTAGGTAATCTGCTGGGGCATGGTGATATGTGGAACTGCTCTCTCCTGCCATACTCCTGCTTGAGCAGTCGCTGAATGAAAGACAGGCATGGCGCAAATCGATGGGACTGTTTATAGAGTTATATTCCTAGAAAAGAACGGTGTGAGCAGCATTAGATACAGACCCTGATAACATCTAGATTTAGGAAAATGAGGGCAGTTATATTAATCCAGGAATACTCTGGTAAAAGCTTTGGTGTTCACCCAGCTCTTAGTCTTGTGCTCTGCATATGCCTGTACGTTTACCTCTCCCTTTATTCCACTATCAGAGTGTGTGGATAGGTTATAGCTTTTGCATGACTAGGGGACCAAAACACTGGAGCAGATGACAGTACATCCCGGAACAGAAATTGTCTCTGACACGACACACCTAGGCTCACCGGGTTACCTGTCTCTCATGTCTTCTTGGTTGGGAGGCAGGGAAAAGTCTAGTCACTGGCTTTGCCATGGTATTCTGAAAAATCATCTCAGACAGCTTCTAGAGGTTGACAGAACAACTTCCAACGGTTACACAAGGATAAATACATTCAAGGTTTATGAGCCACACAGGTGACATGATATGGAAAGCCATGCAGTTGACATTGTTAAACTCAAAGCAAAACTTCTTAAAGAAAATGGACTTTTATGCACACAAACATGCGCACACATGTACATTCACATGTACATACATACATACATGCATACATATATATATTTAGGTATAAATTTAACATAAGGAAGACCAAAGAAAAGAAAAGAAAAGTAGTCACTTACTAATTTGTAAGTAGTGGGTATGATAGTAAATGGACATCAAAATCCCGTAGTTTCTGATGGCTTTGTACAGTGAATAATTTCAGAAGATCATCCCAAACATAAAAAAATCTATGTCAGAAAGCACTAAACAAAATTGCGTGGGTTATCTCCTGAGATCCTAAATGCATCAGGATATTTAGCTTGCAGACATATGTTCTATTTCAGTTTCATGGCAAGTCATAATAGTCAAGTAGTATCTGTAAAAACATCCATATTTACTGCCTCTTCTGCCATGTTTTGGACCCATGGTTTAATCATGTACTGATAGGCTTCTCTAGCTGGTAGAAGAAAAGTTTCAGGAAATAGCATAACTACCCACTATATTTCCACTGTTTTATTTCCACATCTTAAATGCTGTTCTTAAAGAAAAGGGAACAAAATTGATGTTCTACTATATTCCTAGGATTATATAAATTATTTTCATGTACTTAGTCTTGCCTTGTTTATCTGGAGAGAGGTAATGGGCACACAACATGGCTACATGACTCATGTTTTTGAGTGTCCTCTTTGGCCTTTCTTCATCCCAGGGCCCTCAAATAGCATGAGTAATTTTGTACTTCACAGGTTGCCTGGGGATGACAAATTTTCCCCATTTTTGCTACATTCGAAAACGTTTGTCTTTCAGACATGAAATTCAGAATGTGATTTTATTTTTGTCTTGCCAATATAATTGAAGTCTACCTCTTGTGTGTAGTAAATGCAGTCCTAAAGAACCTAAGAGAATAACAGAAACAGAAGTAAGGGATAGAAGCTCTTTGTGTAGCTTGACACTTTTTTCACAAGGTTTAATCATACATTTTTTAAAATTTGCAGCCTTTCCCTATTTGGATGACTGAAAATCAGTAGCAGAAGGCTTTAATTCTTCCAAGTTCTGGGTAACAGAACTTTTCAAGGAATAACTTTGCTTGGTTAAAATATAAGGATTGTTCTTGATGTGCCAGACTGCAAGTGTCAAGCCTGGGGAGGGTGGTGATGGCTCTGTTGTGTTCCTCTGTGCTGCCATCAGTGTAAAATGAACGGAGATGCTTTGGGCTCTGGTCAGAATTCAGACTAGCTAAAGAATGTGTTGTTTGTTTGCTTTTTTTTTTTTTTTTTTGGTCTTTCTAAATCATATCCATCTAGTGTAGCACAAACAAGGGGCAGTTTACTGCTGAAAGCCTCTCCACTGTTTTATTCCCTGAGCTTACCTCCCTTTACTCCGTGCTCTGTGGCCAGCAGACATTTTTTGCTAGTAAAATGTTGCTATCTGGGTATGAACGCTTTTTCCCAGATAGAAACCTCTATTTATCTGTAGATCAGCTTTTATTCTATTTAAGTTTCTAGTGCAATGTGAAGGCAAAGGTAGAGTCCAGAAGCTGGTCTTTTTGTTAGGGAAAGAGGTATTGTATATTCCTTGCTTCATACAGTGAGCCCCATGGAGAGGGCACAGCAGGAACGTGAAGAACAGATATCTACCACAGAGCACTTCCTGCACACACACCCTTTTTTTGAAGGAGAGTGGAATTGAAGTTGCGAAGCTTAACTGTGTCCCTGAAGAGGCAACGGGTCTTGTGTGGCTTCTTGTTGAATAATGACTTCTCTGAATGAAACCTGAATATGTGTCATGTCTCACAGTCTGTAGCTGGGATCTTGTGAATTGTTTTCCCCATATTAAGATGGAAAAAAAAAATACTGCTGCCTATCCACAAATCTAGGAGTTTTGAATTTTCACTTCAAGAATATATATTAAAATGCAGAGAACTTGCTTTACAGAATGTTTCCAGAACTGGTAATTTAACACCACCAAATATCCTGTGTTCTCCTTTACTTGGAAGCAGGACAATTAAAATACAAAGGAAAGTTTATTTGCACAGAGAAACCTGTTAACGACTGTCACGATTAGTCACCTAATGTAGACAGAGTTGGTGTGGGAAGAGAAAGCAAATATAATGGGGAATGAGGTGGTTCCAGCCATTTACACAGGTGACCAAAGTCTTGAGTACATGTAAATACCTTTCGTTGCACTCTGCTTGTACTTCATCTCAAATTTCACATTTTGCTTTACATACACTAGCACAACACGGCAAGGAAGCATTTTTCTCTTTTTCTGTTATGCTAGATCCTGACTAGTGACAATCAGGTAGCCCTGATTTCTATTGAGCTATAGTGATTGGCACCATACACAGCCTTGTCTACCTGGCTTGTGCTCAGTTTAGTTTTGTGAGAACTCTCCTGTTGAGTTTTTCAATATTTTCTTAAAATCATAATCACAGGCTTAAACAGGGTAGGAGGTGAAAGGAAGACACAGGCAATGTCTCTGTGATGTGGATGACTGTATGAACAGGGCTGTGTCAAACCCCAGAAACCAGGACCAGCACACTTGTTGAGGCTTATATGGTAGCATAACAAGAGGAACCCCAGTGATGACCTGCTATACCTCAAGATGTTGCCGTTCTGCAAAAATACACACATGCACATGCACACACACAAACCCCACATAAACAAAAAATCAGAGCAGCAATTATTTCCAGTTGTGCTCTCAGGACTAATTGAAATTCTAGTTTTGTTAATGGGTCTCTCAAAAATTGTTTGGGAAACATTTAGAAGTATCACATTCTTTTCCAGAGTGTAAACTGCTTTTTCAGTAGTGCTTTGTCAATTACCTGGCAAAGGCCTAATCCATCAAGTCTACTGAGTAACTATTTGTAATTTTTTGAAAAATAAATATTTTTACTCTTAGGTAGAGTAAAGATTTGACCATTGATCCAACAGTGTGATTAGGGTCATAACCAAGTAGTGAAATAAGCATGTGCTCCCAGTAAGAAAGTGCTGTTTTAAAGAACACAGACCAGTGACTGTTTGCTTCAGATAACATACGAAGCTCTAATTTCTCCACCCATCAAAACTAGAAAATAAGGATTTTTGCTGTAGGTATTTTAGTTGTGTTTGAGCCAAATCGTCAACAGGAAGTTCACTGGGCTCTTGAGGACCTAAAATTGACTTCCAACCTATTGCCAGTGATGATATCCAAACAGGGAATCACTGCCATCTCTGTAAATCAGCTGAAGGTGAAGGAAATTTTTTCCCTTTCCCTGTTATGAAAATGTTAATATTTGTTTAATAATTTTTCCTTTATTTCAACTTCTCCTGTTTTGTTTGATTTATTACAAAGTTTAGCAAAGCATACTTCTTCAGCAACTGAATTGTTGTAAGTGGAAACAAGCTGGTGAAATAAATGAAAAGAAAAATAACATTTTTGAAATCATTAATATTTAAAGAACAATAAACGTGAAGACAGACAGCTGTGTCAAAACTATTTCCTAATTGGTCTACGTCTACTAAAGAGCTTACTTTTGACAGTGAAAATATCTTTATATCTTCCTTTTTTGCCCCCAAACCTGGAACTGGAAATCTCACACCAAGTGAAAGTACCATCTTCACTGGATGCATGCTATCTTGTAGCACCTTGATATTTAGAAGTACAGAGTTTGCTGAAAAATCACTTTGACTCCATGTTGATATCCAAAAAGGAGGACCTCAGATCTCACTAGCCCCTTCTGAAAGTATTGAAGGTCAGCAATTACTTAAAATATAAAAAATGCAAAGTCTTTCAGTCTGAAAGTGATTCGTTCCAATTTTTTGCTTTGTCACATTAAATGAACACTTAGACTGACAGCTTTAATGGCTGGACAAGTCTACCAGTATCTTTGGCAGACCCTGAACTTCGCTTTCTCTGTGAAGTGCCTTGTTGTTCCTCTCCCTGCTGCCAGGACACACACAGGCAATCACACATTCTCTGCCAGCCTGTTGTTCACTTGCCCTTATCACTGTGTTTCCTTTTCTCCCAAACACCCTATCTTGAGCATTCCTACCTTAAACTTACTCCTCATTTTTATCATCCAAGACATATGGTTCACAAATAGGTGCCCTCATTGTCTCCTGCAAATAAAGAGAGGTACTCTTGCTGCTTAGGTACCTGAAAGGCCACAGCGGAGAGATTTAGGCAGCTGCAGATCCCCTTCCTCATATGACCCTGCTTGGCTGAACTGAGTGTCCTTACATCTAGAGGTATTTGAAATGTATATCCTATAAGGGATTTTTCAGTTTTTTTTTTTTTTTTGATGCCACTGACAGACCTGACCCTAGCTGATATTTGCATTTAGGGTATGTTTATTATTAGACCAATATCAAATAGCTCTATAGATAGAAACTTGCTAAAAATTCTTGTAGCCAATACAGACCACTCTGAAGAGATCGATGCTTAGTCCACAGGATCAATGAAGGCACAAGTTATTCCCAATGTTTGCATATACACTTTGCCCAGACTGTGTATGTCCTGAGAGCCCTCCATTATTCTTTCCCTCATATAGAAGACTAAAGACTAGGATGTTCATGGAAGTTAGGATTTTAAAAGGATTCTTGTCTCTTTATTTTCTTAATTCTGATTCTTTTGGTGCGTTTTGCTTCATTGCGGCATCACCTGCACTGTCTGTGACAGCAGGTAATCCATCCGAGTCAGCAGTCCCACTGTCATCAGGGCATCTGTATGGGCTGGCAGCACTGGGCAGGCTGCTCTCAAAGCTTTGGGTTGGTGGTGAGGTCAGAGACTAACCACTCTGTGAGCCTGAAAAGGATTTGGATGACCTGCTAGTTAGCTAAAAGAAATGGAAAATATTGTAGATGATACACCTATTGGGAACTGTCTTGCTAGCTGCATCATGAAAAGGCCTATCTTTTATTTATAGATGGTCCTCTGCTTTTTCTACAAAATGAAGTATAAGCCCACAAAAGAGGGAGACGCTAGTTACAACTAGAAACTGCATCCAATAAGGGAGCCAGCAGACTTTAAAAAAGATCAGATGAGAAGGCAGTACAAATGGAGAAAACAAAAATGTGTCCTTGAACTTAAGATTTTTATAAGATTCCTGACATCTCCCAGCCTAAGATTCAGCAAATTTGAGTGCATTCATGATTACTGAAATTATGTAGAGGTAAAAGAATAATTAGAAAAATTGTTATTTGAAATTTCACATGAACTCAGATCTATAAGTTAATAACTCTTGGGATTGAATGTAAAGCTTTGAATTACGTAATTACTTTTTCGTTCTGTAGTCTGTGTTGTTCTCATTAAATTTGGTTATAAGCATAAATTATAAACTTCTAATGAAAAATACACATTTTTTTTTCTAGGATGTTAGAGGAAAGAAGGAGGTATCTAATCATTAAATGTCTTACAGGAAATACTGGCATATCCAACAGACTGCAAACATCCTAGGTACAAGGTTTCCACTGAACGGGTTAGAAGAGTAACTGGGTAAAACAAATAGGACAGCATAACAGGAATCTAGGTTTTCCTTTCCCTGGTCAATATTCTTAAAACAGTTTCCATTTCAGAGATGCAATCTCATGTGTAAAACTCTCACTTTAGAGGTACATTACTTGATGGTCTAGACAGACTATATCCTGTGTCTGTAACTAGAATCAAAGCCACATTTTTTGCTATTGTGTATAGTACACCACAGACATGCAAGTTAATTACACTGAGCACACCATTTATTTAAAAAAAAAGATTAAATTTCATATGTGAATGCAGTGGCTAATCTATGACTATGAAAATGAAGGGAAAAAAGAGGAAAAAAAAATCTTCAGGAATATTACCTCTCGCCTGTGTGGTAGAACAAAAACATAACTATAATCTGGTGAATTTTTACATTATTACTAGCATCTGAAGTCCTCTTTGGCCGAAACACTGCCTCTGACATTGGCTTACATTATACTTCTATGTACATCATTTCTTATCCTCTCTATGTGTCCACGCAAACTGTCAGCTTGCTTTGGGGTGCAATGCAGGAATCTCTCTCTCTCTAAAACCAAATATATATGGCGGTTAACTCTCAAAGTAGTATCCTCAAATGCATTAGCTCATGTGGAGTACTCATACCAACTAAGATCTAATGTTCGGGCTTTTAAAAGAATCTTCCTGATGCAGAAGATGCTCAGTATGCTGTAGTTTCATATGGCAAAGAAATAAACTAAATTAAATTCTGGAATTGGTAAATTTATAAATGATTTTTTTTATTTATTTTTTATTTTTTAATTTACAAAAAGTCTCTCTACAGTGTATCCTTGACTATATTGCAACTTACAGTGAGTAACATATTGCCATTCTGACTATATTGGCATCAATGTGAACATTATTATTCCTCTATTACTTTTTGGCTTTCCTTGACCGTTTTCGTTTTCAAAGAAAGAACATTTTATGCTTTGCTCATTCTTAAACCATATGCCAGTTCCAAACTCCCCTCCTGCTGAGAAATGAAATGAAATATTGTGCTTCCAGGCTTCAAATATAATTTTCTTCATTATCCATTTGGGGAGAAATTTTTGTTATATGCAGGTAGCAATACAACAATCAAAACACTTCAGAATGTTACAGGTGGGTCTTATTTATATTACTAAAGGCTATGTCTGAGTCCTCTTCTGGCTTCTGTCCTTGTAGAAAGCCTGGCCCTCCTCCAGAGACCATTTCTGCCTGAGAGACTGGGAAGAGACTCATAAAAACTCTGTTCTCAGTTTGGAAAGTGAGCAGAAAAGGAGCACTCATTAATGTCAGTTGCATGCATTGTGAAGTTAAGAATATGACTTCAAAAGGGTAACAGAGAATGGGAAATAGGGATTAAGAGAATGTAGGCTAAAAATGTTTATGTTTGATGCCTAAATAAGGCAATAAAGAACAATAATAATTTTATTAATGCTGCTAAATGGTAAGGACAAGTCCTAGCACACGCATAACTCACTGAGAGTTTGGCAATTAGCCAGGGTGAAGAAGTTATCAAGGGAAGACTTGTACAGGAAAAAAGTCACAGGTGTGTAACAGAAAGTAACTGACTTAATGCAGAGTATTAAGAGCAAATAAACTATCGTGTCATTATGAGACACTATTTATATAAAGTCATCTACTGGAATTACTTAACCCTCTTAAAATCCATGTATTAATTTCCCAGTATTTTTAATAACATTTAAAAAAAAAAATGGAAATCAATGCTTCAGTTTGTAAATGTCACTGTAGTGCAAAACTGCGATTGCAACAAAGCATTCATTACTCTGGATGAGTAGTGGGGAAAAACCATGGCATGTCTGAATTGAAATATTTCAATTTGAAACAGAAGTATAGCCTTTTTTGAATGAATTTTTTGGGCTTGAATGGTATATAACCAATTATTCTTCAGAAGATCACTTCTCATTTAATAAATACTGATATTTGCAGAAATGGGTAGCATGAATGATTCATTTGGGGCTCTCTGCAGAGGCAGCCAAAGTGCTACTGGAATCCCCTCTCTGCTTCCATGGCTGTGACTTAAAAAAATTCTGAGTCTCCACATGTGCTAGAAGTCCTTTTCACCATGTTATGGATTAAACTACTGCACACTTCTTAGTGGAAGCAGTAGTAACTTCTTGAGAAATAACGACATCTGCTTTAATGAAATAATGAACAGTGTTAACGATCAAAGAGCCAGACATGGCATTTTGCCTCTTTGAAATATTAAGAAAGATGCTTTGGAGAACTAAGTCACTTGGAATTAACTTTGTGAAAGGCTATTTTTGCTTCCTTACAATATGTATTTGCAAAAAACTAGTCCCTGTTCTCCTTTTTATTCCCTTTTTTTTTTCTCTGAATGTAACCAAAAGTTAATAATTTAATAAAAAAATTGCATGACTCTCATTCAGCCTGGAATTTCACGAAACATCCAAGAAAATGCCCAATAGCTGTAAGATGGCATATTTTGTGTTTATAAATAGCCTTACAGCTGATTTGCTGTGACACTGGACTTTCTCTATCTTATTTGCAGTCAGAAAGGGACCATGTACAATTCTGATGTAATTCCTGGAAGAAACATTCACTGTAAATTTCATCACTGAACTAAAGAGAACAGCTCAGTGTAAATCCACTCTTGGTTCCCAGCATAAGACAGGGGAGTAAGAGTCCCAGAGTGAGAGAAACAAGACAAAGTTTTAATGGGCTGTTTTCCAACTGCTTCTAGCTTCCTGGGGATGTGACGGATAAACGGGGTGCAAGTAAAAATCAACACTGACTTGATGTCAGGGTGGCTTCTGGCTCAGTAACACAGAAGAGTTGAGAAACTGGTCCCCTCCTTCCATTAGGATTTCACAGCAGCAACACAAGCAGAGCATTTCCTTTGAAAGGGATCAGTCCAAACCCGCAGACTGAAAACTGGGAGGAGATCTCATTCATTCTGGAAGGAAAAGCAGTTGACAAGAAAACATAGGCCAATGTAGACTATAATGGTTCCAGATAGTCTTAACTTTATGATGTCTTGACCACTTCCACATTTTTACTTTTCTCTATGATAACAGACTGACAGAATTCCCAGTTCTCATTTTTATTTTTATTTTTTGACGTGCATGTTCATTATCCATTTCCCAGAAAATCAGTTGCTGATTTCTTTCACCAATGTATTTTCAATTACCTTTTAATTCAGTCCAATGCTGACTATTGGCAATATGAATAATCTTTCTGCTGTTCCAGAAATCATGAACTCCACAAAAATACAGCCTTAGACTGTTCAGAAAAATAAGACCCAATCTGCAAATACAAAATTTGGCCTGTATCATAAATCTGGACACTGGGTATCCTGCTGGAGACTTGTGGCAGAAGTTGTCTCTCAACAATCCCCAAACAGCCACGAAGCTGATGGCTGAAGCAGTTGTGTCATGTGTTTCCGGTTACTTTGTTAAACTGTGGTACAGATGCAGAGGAATAGAGGAGCAGAGGGAGACTCATGTCACTCACCACCTGCCCTCAGCACTCCCGCATTGTATACCCTGCTTGTTGCACACAGGTAAATAATGTAAAAAATAACACAAGTAGGGTTGAGCATCTCTTTTAGTAACTGCTCCTTCCACTTCATTCCTTTTCCATAACTTCTCCCACACAACACATAAGAGTGCTCAATGTTCAGGTCTGGGCTGTGCATGTTTCTCTTCCTAAAGAGCAGGAGCACATTTCCATAAAAATCATCGATGAGACCAGACCAACCAAAAAATTCCATCGCAAATATTTTTAGGTGTTTTTTATAATTTCATTTGGTTTTATTTTTTCTGTTTAGTTTCTTTTGTTATTACTTCATTAAAAACACTGGTTTTAATAGTGCTAGTTATTTTCCTGAATCAATATTAAAAGAGATGGAGGTTAAGCAGGGCAAGCTAGGTTTTGAAGGTCAAATCAATGGTCATCTTTCCTCAGAACCTGCTACCCTTTTCTCTCAGGTTTTGTTGGCCTCCTCTGGGATGGAAATCCAAGAAAAGCACCGACATTTCTGTTACTTGGCCCCTACCCAAGCCCTAAAGTGGAATAAACTTGAATTGGCAGTGCTGGTACTCCTTTCCTCTTTGCAAATATTTTTGAGATTTTGTATAGTTTGCAACCAAATGTAGACTACTAAAACACTTTGTGAAGCAGAATTAACATTTCCTTCCAGCTCCTATGAATAATTTATATAAGTGCTTTTTCATGTCTGTTCAGTGGCCAATCTTTCATCAGAAGTTAAGCTGTTTAATAAGGGAAATAAGTGTTTCCATCTTCCTTGTCTCAAATTAACTGTGTTTCCGTAGCCGATGTTTATTTTTGTAACCATAGTGATAAAATGTATTTAATGGCTGCAGTCATAATAATTCTAAGCATGTATTTATGTTTATGTCCACAAGCCTGAACACTATATGAAAACAAATATAATGCAAGTTTGAGGAATATATACTTGAAATACCCTTATATCTTTTCACTTGTAATGCATCAAATGTTTTTAAGTTTGGGAGACTTCAAGAAATTATGGTGTGTTCTGTAGCATTCCTGCAGTAAATTTTGGGCAATACTGAAAAGCATTCTAAGATCTCCTTGAATTTTTTCAGTATCTAGGTTCAGATAGCTTACAGAGACCAGTACAGTCCCTGCTAGACGTGGTTGGTATTGTATAGTTACTAAGATCCCTAAAGACCCATCCAGAGTTGTCTTGCTTTTTGCTTTTCCTTCCTTTCTTTGTGGCAGCCAAAAAGCAGTGGTCAGGCCCATTTCCACTCAGACTTGGAAGTCACCCAAGGCAAAGGGCACACGACCTGACAACTCTTTGCCCTTGCCATAACTCAAAGTTTGGTTGATATTCAAAGGACCGTAGGTGTCTGCTTGAAACTTAACACAGTAGAAACCTCTCACATCAACAGGCTTGCCAGTGTATCTCTGGCAATGTTAATATTAATGTCCCCTAATCTTTCATTAGATTTTAAACAAAGTAATGCAGAAGTAGCTGTTATTGTGTAAGGGCCTAGGAACNGGAGAGGAGAGGAGAGGAGAGGAACGAAAACTGTGTCCCGTAAAAGTGTTCAACTCAGTTATACAAATGGTGATAGACAAATGTAGCAAGATGAGGATCTAGAAGTAAGCTAACACTCAGCAGTGCTCCTGGTGCATCGACAACCAAGACAGGGTCAACTTTTTGTAGGCCATGGATTCTGCATGACCTTCCAAGGAACAGCTGGGCAACTTTGTCAAAGTTTGGGGAGAATGCTCTCCAACACAAGGGGTAGTATGGGAAGAGGCATGAAGATATTTGTTGAACATGTGTACATTGAGCATGGAGGTTAGAAGCACGCTTGACAGAGTTATACTTTAGTGAGTAAGGAGTATTGAAAAGTGTTCTGACTGTAAACACTGTTTTTTGTGTATGCAAATATTTCTCCCATCATATCCAAAGCGGATGAAAAATCAAAAGCTACAGGTGCCTTAAAATTATTATTTAAAATAAACTTTGTTTCATTTCTTTAGATATAGAAATGCCTCTTTCTTGGATAGCAGCTTGCTTCAAGAGGTAAAACTACTCTTTCCCCATCTCATTTTGATATTTATAAATATATTTAATGCCTAAAATTAAATCAAAGACATGATCAGTTTCACTGCACATGGTGAATACAGTTTTGACTTTAAAATACTCTTTCTGTAGAGTCATACTGACGTTAGGACATTGGTTTCATTATAAAGATATGCCTCCAAAGATTATCTTGGCAGTTTTTCACAGGCCCTCAAGAGGTATCCTGCTTAAATATTCATTAAAAATGCATTCATTAATATACAAATCAATGAAGAATATAATGACTACTGGAAAGAGCACTTAACAATGAAATATGGTAACCCCTATTTTTGGGGTTACCAGAGTGGGGAAATAATTGTTTTACCCCTTCTTAAGGAACTTTGTTAATTAGCCAGTTGAGTATAAGAGATGACAGTTGGTCCAATAGAGTAATATTTTGCATAGATGAGGAAACAAAACAAGGCATTATAATTAGGAAAACCGCTCTGCTTGCATAAAAGGAAACAGAATAATTTCCAGGGAAAAAGTTCAAATCTGTTTGAATCCTCCAGAGAAAAATCACTTAGAAGTATAAATATGCTCCACCCAGATGAGAGATTTTTTAGTAGTTTCTTTTTAATGACTGCAATCTGAGGAGGAAGGTATATGTGAAAACTGAATGTGCAATATCTTCTTTGTCAAGATGGCAAATGAGGTGGACGAGACATTTGCAATATAAATCAGTGTAAGTTGATTAAGCCTGTTTTTCTCTTATTCTTTTCACTTGGCTATTATAAATGTAAGTAGATATTCTTTGTAAGGANATGGATTTTATTTACATTTTATCTTGACATGAGCTGAATTAAATGTGGTTCAAGGTGACTGCATCTTCAATTACCTTGCTGTGATTAGGCATTCCTAGCATACATGTCTGAGTGAATTTATAGGATCTTGGGGCACCTTCAGAGGTGCTGTACCTTCTGCAGCACATCTTCTAGAGTCTCCAAAGAGAAGTTTCATATTACCTATGTGGAGAGCTGGTGTCACAGTTACATAGAGATGTGTCCTCTAAGGACATGTGGCAACCAAGAAGGCTCTTTGACATGCAGCTCATTATTGAAGTTTATGCTTAAACCCTAAGGGTCTTGGGGGAATGAGGCATAAGTATACAAAGAGATAATATACAGTTCCTGCTTGAGAGCTTCCAGAGTGAGGTTTAGACAAGCTGAATTGCCTACAGAAAAGTTTCTGATAATTTGTAAGTGCAGTATCAGCGTTAGCAAAGTTAATATTGTGCTAGCTAAACTGTGAGAAGTCTGAAGAAGTTTCCAGTGTTTAAAGAGTGTGAAAAGAATCTGTATGAGCAGCTATATGAACTGTTATGAGTTGGGAAAATGATGTCCATACAAGTATTAGAAAAGGAAGTAAATACCAGTTCATTTTCTTTCCTAGTGCATAGATGTTCTCTGTAACATAATATTGAAAAGGATACAAAATAATTTTCAAGCAACAAGGTAAGCAGAATTTCTCTGGAATTCTTGCACAGTCTCTTAGTTTCCCAATTAAGATGTGCTTTAAATTGTAAGCCTAGATTTTTCTCTGCTTTATGTGATGTGCATGTTGTTATCTTCAGCACTTTTGTACTCCTTCTTTCCACACTGCATTGTGCCTCCCTTCATAGGCACTTGATGCTGTCTTCTTTCCCCAGCAAACACAACAGCAAAATGCCATAACACAATATTGCAGAAAGCTAAATGCTTTAGGATTCCCAGTTCTGTCTTGTTGGGATTCTGACCTTTCAGAGTTGGTATCCTAACAACTATTTCCCTGCCTCTGCTTTGGTCTTACATCTTCTCCAGTTACAGATTACTTCAGCCACTATACAGGCAGCTTTTATGCTAATATCAGTTATTCCTCTGATACGCATGTGTCAGGGAAGTCATGATAAGGGAATCATGCACAGTTTGATAATCTTTAGCTGGTCTAATCTCTGAAGGTGGTCTTTTATATGCCAGCATTAACAGAGGTTACCTGGAAGAGTTGGGACTTTCTAAGCCTTTGATCAGATTCAATCACAAAGCAGATATAAAAGTAAAACCACTCTGTCTATCTTTTTAGTAGCACACTGTGCGTGACTTCAGGGTCTAATTTCAAAATGTCAGTGTCACTGGGTTTAAGAACCCCACATGGGAAGAACCAGCTGACACCAAGGACGTTGCAGGGAAGGAAGAAGCAGGAAGAAACAAGAGAAGCTCCCTGTAAACAAACACCATCCAATCCAGGAGACACAGGGCATTAGTGGAGGGTGGAGGAGTTTGCAGTAGCTGAAAATGGTGCACATGCCTGGTAAACTGGGAAGGGCTGGTGCCTGTTGACTCTGAGAGCAAAATGGATGCAGAGACTGTGTTACCTTGAGGTGTTCCTGGATGGGGAAGGATTGCTGGATGGTGTTGCTACCACAAGGTGAGTTATTCATGATCAGTAAGTCCATCTCCTAATTCTGGCATGCAGGTGAAGTCTTACTGCCAGAGAGTAACTGCATTTTATGTCTTTGTTAGGGAAATGTTTATGTTCTGTAGTGCATGAGGAGCTTAGTCATTTGGCCCTGTTTCTTCCTCAGGAGTACCAGAAGATTGAATGCAGAGTCCTTCCTCCCAGGCTGCCATCATAAGGTAAGCCACATGGTTTTGAAGAGATAGATTTGGAAGTTGCATGAATATGATCTGTCTTGCAGGTTGGTATTCATGCAATTTTCCAAAGGTGTTATGAGGATGGTTTCTAAGAGAAAGAGACTACCTAATGTAAAAGTCAGGGTTAAGCCGCATGGCAATAAAGTGTTTCTTTCCTATTCAAGATTGTATTCGAAGGGACTTTCCTACTAGATATTCCTACCCTTCTAATTTATTTTGCTAATTCTGCCTGATCACAATATGATGCATTTTTAATGCATCTCAGTGTATCACTAAAAGCATTAAATTGAGAGTTACTAAATGGAGTAAAACTCATCTGTCCAGGCATGGATTTAATTACAAGTCCTTTCATTTCTGCATGCAAAAGTGTTAGAAAATTCATAATTCATAATCAGGTTTCAATTTACCT
>VXAL01007493.1:10163-61388 GCA_013399475.1 Chauna torquata | reverse complement strand
GCAGGGAGCGACTCCAGCAGTCTGTCTCACTCGCACTCCCTGATGCTTCCCAACCTACTCACCTCTGCCCGGAGCTCTGTCCCCAGGTGGAGGAGCTCCTCCACCCAGGCACACCTCCCACAGGTGTGCTCACTGCCACCGTCCTGCACTGGCATGAGAGCAGGGCCAACCCTGCAGCCTGACACCTGGGTGGCTATGTGTTCTCGAGGTGTCTTGATGTAGGAAACTGCTTGCATGCCACGATCCCCCACTCTGCTGCAGAACGCATCTGCCCTGGAACTGATTGCCTCAGCAAGTCATCCTCGATCACTGGACTAGGATCCCTACTTTACTTGCAGTTTTGTCCCTGCTTCTTATATCCCAATATTGTGGGGAGCTGGGGGGTGTAGGAATGTTATTTAGTCATGCACCACCAGTCTAACCTCACCTCACCACCAAGTGGCCCTACCTAGATCCATGGAGTAACATCTAAATTTGTCGTTCAATAGCAGATGTCTAAACATGGTAGGAGCCGTAAGGGTATCTTTGGCAAGCTGAGCAGTTTGAGTAGGATTTCCTCATACAGAGTGACCTCTCATCCTCCTATCTTTTTGTATTTTTTCAGGGAATGAGCTTTGCATGCATCTAAGTAGAATCAGTTTGGTTCCAAAGGGGAATTAGAATTTTTTTTTCATTTTATACAAAATCTAATCCTTGATATCTGGAAGAATACAGGAAGCATTTCTAAGTATCCCAAGAATTGTGAAGGAAAAGGAAGGAATCCAAATTTATCTGCTGTCAGAATGTCAGAAAATAAGGGAGAGACTCAACGCCTACATTTTCATACCTCTGACTCTCTAATCTATTGAAAAAGGTAGTGATATAACCTGAAATATCACCTTAGAAAGAAGTCCTAGCTGGAGATTAAAAACAGGATATTATTGTGATGAAACTGAGCAACAGGAAGAAATCTACAAAGAGACTCTTTGGGGAAAATGATTTTAAAGATTAATTGGTAAAAAGATAGTGTTATTTCAGAAGCTCCCACCAAGGACAAACAAAAAACAAAACAAAACACCAAAAAGCACGCCTCCAGAAGATGCTAAAAATAGAAATATATGAGTTTTGAGATTAATATTTCCAGCTGAGGGAAAACCTGAGGAGAAAAATTTGAAAGTTGTTGCCTGAAACCTTTGCAGTTATTTGTGCAGATTAAAAAAGGAATTGAGATTCTCTGGGAGGCTACAGGCTTTGCTGCTCAGAAAGCTTCCTTTTAATGAAACTTCTGAATGCTCTGTTTGCAATGCTGAGGAAATTATCTCCAGTATGAAAGCAGGATGTTCAGGATTCTTCTGAACTAGTGAATGAGACTGTATTAGGGAACAGCTTGGGAGGAAGAAACATCTTTGAGGGTCCAGTTCTCTTCAGACTTAGAACTACTCAGAGCTTGAAAAAAGTTTCTTTTTTTCCCTAAATGGGATTTAAAAGGGCTGTGAAAGAGGTTATTATTTCACTCACAAAGTCAAACTGGGCATGCAGGTGTTGAAATGATCTTATAAATGGCACTATGTCCTACCAACACTTTAAAAAGGTATACTAATACTTTTGTTTGTGTCAAGTATTACAATAGGTTGCAATCAAGACCTGGTGTTCACACACTGGTGCGTCTGAATTTGTGTATCACGTGTCTAGGTGTCCAGTGAAATCACAGTTGTCACATCAAAAAGAGAACATTAAGCATGATTTAGATTTGTGCTAAATTTATTCTTCAACCCCCACTGACGTTGCGGTATACTTTGCCAGACATGCGTTTTAGTGAAGTCCCTGTCAGTTGTAAGAAACATGAAATCCCTTTTCTCAGTTGATTTGGATGAAGAGCTTGTGGGACATGCTGTTATTCAGTAAGAGCAAGTGTGGCAGAATCTGTCCCTGAAATGTTCTAAGGACAGTGTCTTTTTTTTTTTTTTCTTCTTCTTTTGGTAAGTGCAATAAAATAACCAGGCAAATTACTGAGTCTGATAATGATCAGCCTGGTGAGTGACTGAGACATCATTTCGCTAATTAGACCTCCTTACACTTGTTTGTGTTTTGTTCCTGTGCTCACAATTCTGTGAAGTGTTTGATGTATCCCACAGAATGGAAGAATGAAATGGTGCATAGTGACTATGATTACCATTATGGGTAATTAAATAACACTCTGAGACCTCTAGCAGTAATTATCTCTTCAAAAGTCTTCTTTTCCTGATAATTAAGGGCCCATTGGAGTCAGTGTGATTATTCCTTGTGATTTACATAGGAACAGAGCAGGCCCCTTGTTTTCTCCTCTGTTAACTGGAGGTTCCCTTTTCCACCCTGTCCCAGCTGTACCCAGATGCAGCAAAGTGTAGGAAGCCATGAAAGGAAAAAATAAGGCTAAGAAACTGGCTGTGCCTCCCTGATTCAGAGCTGATAAGCCAATTAATCTGGTAGAGTGGCCTGGGGACAACGCTGTTTTATAGCATAGGAAAAAGTAATCTTACAAAATTTACATCATGAGTAGCAGAAGCATAACTCAGCTCCCCTTTCTTTCATCCATGTACTGCCTACAGGATTCCTGGGGCTTTTCAGTCATACTTTAGGCATGTGGGAGGAGACAAAATACCATCTTACAGGTTCCTGCCGATGCAGTATTTTTCTCTGCAGAAATCTGCGTTAAAGGTCTCTGGTTGCTCTGAGCCCTCATTGCATCAACAATAGGTACAAGACATAGAGGAATGTCAGCAGATTCATAAATCCAGGAAATGAAGGCTTTTATCACAATCTTTTTTTTCAAGGCTTTATCTTATTCTTTGTTTGTTAAAACATGGATGTTTGATAGATTTTTTTTTTTTTTAATTAGTTCTAATGGACAGTGGTAAGAGTGGCAGATCATGTCCTGGTTATGAGCAGTTATGAGAGGTGGTGAGTAGTTCAAATTACTCTAACAAATCCGGACTTTTTCTCCCCCATTCTTGTGCCTTCAGTGCTGCTTTAGTTTCTCCTTTTTGAACTTCTCAGAGTGGTCAGCAGATAGTTGCTTAAATAGAAATGCTCAAGGTCTGATGCATTGAGACCTCACCAGCAGCTGGCTGGTCAAAACGTCCTTTTTCCTCATGGTGGACACCTCAAGCATGATCTTTCTGTCCATCCCCCAGCCTCTCTGACCCTGTGCCTCCCTCCAATGCAGCAGTCTTCCTCTTCTGGTAATCAGATCCTTCACCGCACACTGCTGTCCTGCTTCCTAAGCTTGTTATCCTTCTGGTCCCACTCACTTTGCACCTTCCCTCCTCTTCAGCTCTTGATTGCCTTTGCTGCTTCTGCACCTTGTGCTAAGGTGTTATCATGTGGAGAAAAAGACATGCCTTGCTGCTGTCTCTCCCCCTTGTCCGAGGCTGGCACAGTGCTGTTACAACAGGTACCCGAGGCTGCTGAGATGGTTGTCCAGGGACGTGGGCATCCAATGCCATGTCAGAAGGCATGGCATGAAGTGTCTGACTCTAGCTCCCAGCTTCCAACATCTCTAATATTCATGGGTTTCCAGCGGCAGAAGAGTGACAGCTGAACTTCCTCTTCCTTTACAGTGGTCATAAGCTCTTGTCACGTGTGCCTAGGGTTTCCAAACCCCTCTCCTGCACCTGTGAGATTGGGAGACTGGGTTTGGTAGGTAACCACAGCAAAATTCCTGTCTGTACACCTGCTGTGGTGGGAACAACAAGGGATATAGCTGTTCTCTCTTCGTGAGATAGAAAGGAACAAAACCAAAACTCTTATTGTGTCACAAGAATAGCACAGAGGTCACTTTCTTTACTGCTTTAATACCATTCTATCCCTGTAGTTCACTTCCAATATAACACTAATATCCCTGTGGGCCTGTGAATCAACCTTGCCCTTATTTAAATATAGGGGTTTGTGTATACTTATGACACATCAGTAAAATCTGTTACTGCTAGTGCCATACACCACTTCAAATGAGCAAAAGTACCTTAGATGTGCATTGTGAGGTCTTATTAATATGGCCTTATTGCATCTGACCCCCTGCAAGTCAAAAGGTTATCACTAGGAGATAAAAGGAAGTTTGAGAAAGGGATATTCTTAAGTAAGCTTTACAAGGTTATAAGAAGTCC
This sequence comes from Chauna torquata, assembly GCA_013399475.1. Lineage (NCBI taxonomy): Eukaryota > Metazoa > Chordata > Aves > Anseriformes > Anhimidae > Chauna > Chauna torquata. The sequence goes on along the minus strand of VXAL01007493.1, from coordinate 57,267 downwards.
TCACTAAGAAAATAGACCATACATTTGGCAAAGAAACTGTTTTTTTTTTTCTTCTTCTATGTTAAAAAGCTCTTATTAAAAATAAACAAAATAAGCCTGAAGACAAACAGCAAGAAGAGTACTCCTCTTTCCCAGTGGAGATAGTTTAGCTTTTGACTATCACTTTTCAAATACTGTTACCATGGCCATGGCAAAACAAGTCCTACACTACATATATTAGTGAAAAAACTGCGGAAAAGGCGGAGTCTGGTAATCAGAAGCAGTGATTCATGTAATTGGCTGCAGAACTAGTGCCATATCTGCTCCCAGATATGTCACCTATTTTCATCTTGTGGACACTGTTGGCCTATGAAGGGTATCAGGTGTGTGGGTTTCTCCTCCGGACACTTTTTAGCACCACAGAATTATTTAGGATGAAAGGGACCTCTGGATGGCGTCTAATCTAATGTTCTGTTCAAAGCAGGGCTTATGTTCAAGTCAGGTACAGGTTAGATCAAGTTGCTCAAGGCCTTCACCAGTCAAGTTCTGAATATCTTCAAGGATAGAGGTCTCATGGGTTTTACAGAATAACCTGTTCTAGAGCTTGCCTACCCTTCCTGGTAAAAGAAGATTTTTTTCTAACATCCAATCAGAATTCTCCTTGTTGCAACTGGTGTCTCTTGTCCCTCATCTTATTCACTCTGCGTCTTCATGAAGTTTGACTCTGTTTTCCATGTAGCCTCCTGCTAGCTGATTGAAGATAAGATCCATAACCTGCCCGCTTCACCCCTTAGTGTTCCATCTCAAGACTGAACAAACAGGGTTCTGTCGACCTCTCCTACATGTTTCTATAGACTATGGCATTAAAAAAAAAAGGGGAGCAGGGGAGTTGGAAAGATGGTGGAAGGGAGAAAGGTCATTGATGGTCCGTCCAATATTAGATGGAATATATGCTTAAGAAATATTTGCTCAGGAACTAAAAATGTCAATACAAGTGGACTGCAGGTTTAATTTTTCATTTGTCAAAAGTCTGTGAAAAAGAGAAGCATTCTTTAATCACAGCTGTGTAGCCCTAACTGGGCTACAGATCTTCATGTCTCCTAGTGTGTGTTCATGTCTTCCAGTTACAAAGAAAAAGGAAGGTTAATAAAACACATTAATAGTATTCTGCTCTCAACAGTTTTTCACCTACTGGAACCACCAAATCACCTCCTTTTCTTTTCTTTTCTTTTCTTTTCTTTTCTTTTCTTTTCTTTTCTTTTCTTTTCTTTTCTTTTCTTTTCTTTTCTTTTCTTTTCTTTTCTTTTCTTTTCTTTTCTTTTCTTTTCTTTTCTTTTCTTTTCTTTTCTTTTCTTTTCTTTTCTTTTCTCAAAAATCCTTCATAGACAACTTTCTTCTGCAGAAGTGCTTGCATATGCATACAGTGTAGTATCTGATGTTTGTAATCATGATATACAGAAGATTTTAACTCCTTGATATGTGATGAGGCTATCACTGCCCACAATCACCATGTTTTATATAGCAATATTACACTGCAAGCAGACATCTATTTTGATCTTCAGGCACAAGTTAGAATATTCTTAACCCTACATATTTTAAAATATTCCACGCAAGTGAATGTTTATGTTTTGAATTATTCCCCCACAGATATGTCAATCTACATATTTAAAATCTGACCTCATTTTTCCATTTCTCATACATCTAGATTCCTTCTCCCTCCATTACATTAGGGACTGCAGTGTTTTCTATTCTAAATACAACTTGCAGCATCCTATTGACTCCTTCATCTAGTTATGGAAGATGTCAAATCACTGAGTAGTTTTTGTACCCAATTGGAATATCCCTCTGCCTCATGCTGATCTATAATGACACCCTGCCAATATTGCTACTCTCTGCTTCTAGTCCTTCATCGAGTTCATTATTGCTCTAATTCGCCATTCCATGCAAAACTAACTACAATAACTTTCACTCTTCAAAACAACTATTAACCTGTATTCTTACAGAGAGAAACATTTTGAATTGTGTCATTACGGGAACTAGTACAGATTAAGAATTGCATATCAGTACAAAGGAGCTCATACAAGTATAAGGAAATATTACCAGGTAATTAGAAATTAATGTTAAAGCATTAACTTTCCTCTCCAAATTGATGCAGCTATATCACACTTCAAATGTCAGTACAGCAACAGTAGACAAGAACTTCAAAAAACTTGCTTATATATATATATAATTATGTTAATGAGTTCAGCCATTTCTCCCTTTACCTTGCATACTTTTGAGAATGTACGTGTGATTTGCAATAATATGATGAATACATTTTCGACTTGAGAGGCTGTGACAAAAGTAGTTTCATCTAAGAAGGGCCATGAAATTATATCTGGACAAAACAGTGAATGACTGAATTTCTTTGTGCCTAATTCCTTCTTTTCCCTTGTTTCAAGCTACCTTACTGTTTGTTTAAAAATCCCACTAGAAGATTTTTTGTGGTAAACAGACAGAAACAGCCATATGGGATTAGACAGAAGATACCTTAGGGCTAAGTCTTTACTAACTTTTGAGGTAAGCTTTAAAGCTGCCTTGCAGTCAGTGTGCTGCTCCACACAGACTCATTCATCCTCAGCCAGAGGCACCTTGCACATCAGTCCTTCTGGGACATGCAGGCAAACTGCTAGCATATCTCTGGGTCCTACACTACTCATTCATTTAGAACAGGCTGTGGGATCTAAAGACATGTATGGTAGTTGGTATCCCATCTCTTACTTGGCTGGGTATCAGATGCTTCAAAGGAAAGTTCATGACTACTAATATTGAACAGTTTTGAAATCAATTAGAGTCACAGAATCATTTAATAATTTAGGTTGAAAGAGACCTCTGGATGTCATCTAATCCAATCCATTGCTCAAAAGAGGTCTAATTATATCAGTTTGCTCAGGGGTATGTCTAGTCCAGTCTTCAGTGTTTCCAAAGATGGAGATCCCAAAACCTCTCTGGACACATGTTCAAGTATTTGACCGCCCTTATGATAAAAATATTTTTCCTTACATCTAGTTGGAATTTCCCGTGTTCCAAATTGTGCCCATTGCCTTTTTTTTTTTTTGCTATTGTTGTGCACATATGAGAAGAGTCTGGCTCAGCCTGGCTCCACCTTCTCTGTATCTTCTGATCAGGTGGCTGTAGGCAGCAATATAGGTTTCCCCTGAGTGTTCTCATCTCAGGCTAAACAAAGTCAGCTCTCTCAACCTCTTCTCCTGCATCACGTGGTCCAGCCCCTGGCCAACTTGGTGGCCCTTGGCTGGACCTGCTCCAATAAGTCCATGTCTTTCTCACATTGGCAGCCCAGAACTGGACACAGCACTACATATGTGCCTCACCAGTAGTCAACAGAGGGGAATAATAATCTCCCTTGACCTGCTGGCCACACTGTTGGCTAATACAGTCAAGGACGTAGTTGGCCTTCTTTGCTGCTAGGACACACAGGTGTCTTTTGTCCAGCTTGTTGTCTACCAGGACCCCTGGGTTCTTTTCTGCAGAGCTGCCTCTCAGTCTCCCCCCAGCTTGTATTGTTCCATGAGGTTATTCCATCCCAGATTTTGCATAAGCTTTTGCTGAACTTCATGATGTTCCTGTTTGCCCATTTCTCCAGCCTGTCCCAATCTCTCTGAATAGCAGCCCTGCCCTCTACCAAATTGGCTTTTCCTCCTGATTAAGTGTTTTCTGCAGACTTATTGAGAATGCACACTGTCCTGCCATTGGGGTTAGGAATGAAGACGTTAAACAGTATGGGCTTCAGCATCATCCCCTGAGGGATGCTGCTGATTACTGGCTGCCAGCTGGACTTTGCACTACTAATCACAATATCTATTACTTTCTCAGGGATTGAGGTGAGGCTGACCAGCCTTTACTGGCCTGGATCCTCCTGTTTGTACTTCCTGAAGATGGATAAAGACTTGCTGCAAGGATTATTGCTCTGTAGCTCCTAGTGGTTAATAATTACTTCATGCCTTATACATAAGAACTTACAAACCTCGTATATAGTGTATACAGACTTCCATTAAATAAAAAATCCTGCATATTTCTTGGCTCCAAAACCAAATCAAATGTGCAGACTCATGGGGTAACTATAAATACAAATAATTTAAGATGTTCCTTTCAATTGTTGCTCCTGAATATCAGCCAGTACTGATTTTGAGACATTATGCTTCTCACTAACATATCTTTATTAGTTCCTTGCAGAATACCTTGCAATCTTCTCTAGTCTTGCTAAATGAAATAATTTTCAGCCATCTGCAAATATGCCTGCCTCACCATTCTCATTTTTTCTCAGGGATTATACTCATGTTACATATCCGGGGTTCTACCAGACTTCGGTGCTATCATGTTCCTTGAGGTATTTTAAAAGACTATTTTTAAAAGACCATTTTAAATTATTTGTTTACAACATTAACTGATATTGAAATAAAACTGTGTGATCTGTAATTCTCCACATCCCTACCATTTTATTTGGAGCTGGAACTGTTGCTACCCTGCAGGCCTCCAATACAGCTGCTGATTTTAACCAGAGATTGCAATTTTGTTAGCTGTTGAATCTCTTCTGTCTTCAGAACTTGTAGATCTCTCGGATAGGTACCAGCCAGTCCTACTGAGTTGTTGCTGTTCAGTTTGGCACTTTGTTCTAGCTTCTTATCCAGTATTTCTTGTCTTGAGTCTCTGTTCATGGCCTATCTTCACTACTTGAAATTTCTGATCCTGGATTAGGGAGTGTATAATTTTGTCGTGACATGTGGGAAGGGATTATTCAAAGAACTCTTAGTTTATTTCTGTTTGTTGTTGTTGTTGTTGTTGTTGTTTTGTTTGTTTGTGTTTGTTTTTGTTTCTGGTCATCTGGTCTTGGGATTTACTAATTCACTCATGACTTCCTGTTTCTATAATAGCTGGAAAATTTCATCGGGTTTGTCTTACATCTTGCAATTCTCCAAATTCCATCTTTGCTTTTCTATCTTCTTTCCTGCACACTGCCACTGATGGTTTTCTGTTTTCCCATTGACTTCCTTTGGGTCAGATTTCTTTCTTCTGAATAAAGTGAAGCACACTTCAGTAGATTTTTAACTGTTTTCTTTTTTTTTTTTTTTTACTTACACAGCTAATTTCCTCAGCTATCAGCATATTGTTTTATATTAATCATATATTTTAATGTTTTACTCATTGTATCATTTCATCCATGAGGTTAAACTTCTAAGTTACTTCCATTATGACAAGAAGAATCCAGCTTTATATAATGTTCTGGGGAAAACCCAAGTAATCATGAAGTCTTTAGCTGTCAAGAAACCATGTTGCTCAGTCCAGTAAAGGTGCTTCTGTTAATTAAAGATCGGCATTTACTCCATCAATGGAAACTGAAGTGGAAATATCAGGAGATGAGGAAATGAGAGATTTTGCAGCATGAAGTGTTTAAAGCAGTAACCCTGAAGTCTGCTTTAACAACTCCCAGAGACAGCAAAAAAATTCAAAGCATTTGACAATGGCCTTTAAGCTGAAGGATGAATAGTGAGGGAGGAAAAAACCCCAAACCACACACACATGAAAACAGGTTTTGGATTTATAGATTGCTACAGGGTACTGAAGGTGCTTATCTTCTTCAATTTCTATGAATCTTTCTGTGTGAGCTTGTTCATCCAGATGGAGAATCAATAATGCTACTGATACAGCAGCTCTACAGTGCACAGTTGTAGATAATTTTCCTAAAGATTACTGATGACCTTTTGTTATAATTACTGAGAGCTCCACATATATTCATGATTTTTAAGAGTAAATAAACTTTTTATTTATACCTAGAAGATAATACTTTCTCAACATCAGCCCTAGCCTAGGAGATCCATTTTTCTAACTTTGCTATTCCTGACAACAGCTGAAACCCACAAAGACTTCCTTCTTCATAACCTACAGGTTTCTCTACCCTACAGCAATTCTGAGTACTTAGCAAGCTAGTTTGTAAGCCAGACGTAGGAAGGAAATATATTTACAATAAAATGAAATTGCCAATGGAATTCTGAAAACTACACAATCTATCACTTTCTTTCTCTCCCCATTTCCATCACAATATAATGAATCATAAATTAAGTTACCTTTTATTCTCTTGGAAAAGCTTTTGTAGCTACAAATCCAACTGGTTATAATACAAAGACAGCTCATTCTTCCTGCAAGTCTTTAATTCAATTTATGCCTGTGCCGCTGACTCTCAGCTAAAAAATGAAGCTTGGTGGTGAGAGTCATGGAGTTTTTGGCCATTTCTAAGTTTGCAACAAAAAATTAACTTTTTGAATGGACAAATATCAGTGAAATAGCTTTTTGTCAATTTGCTTTCTCTTTAGTAAGTCAGAATTCTGAAATGCTGAAGCTTTGCAGCACTCAACTTCTCTCATTAACTGCTTTGAACATGCCCCAAACCATGGTCTGGGCCTCAGGGGTTTCCCCAACTGTGTTCTGGTGCTCTGTTACCCCAGCATACCTGCACTATATGGGGGCTGGTAAATGCTGGAGTATATGCCTGTGATGCTTTGCCCTGCAAAAGTGAGTAGTGCAAGAGCTAAATCCTTTCACAGGCAGAGAGTGGTTGCTGTTTAGGAAAGATGAATGCTCCAGTATTCACCATGTTGCATCCTGAGCCCTCATCACATCCGTGCAAAATGCCATCTGTTCTCACGAGAAAATGGAGACTGCATTTGCAGCCAACCACTACACATGACTGCTTTCTACCCTGGCTCCCTTGGATACATCCCTTCCCTCTGGAAAGCAGTATTTACTAATGATTTTTTGCTGAATCTAGAGCAGGTAGAAATGGAGGCACTGACAAGAAGAGAATCCAGGTATTGTTTTTTTCCAAATAAAATTGGAAAACTTACAGCAAAACTGTTTTCACTGATTTTCATGCTGATATTTCAAGAACGATACTGGACACAAGAGTGAGTTGGCTCTGATAAGTTTTATCATTGGAAAAAAATTTTTCAAGAAATGTATATATGAAATAGCAGTCTTCCTGCTTTTACATTCTTAAGTAAAAAATTACCTTATTCACTTTGCAATAGCAGCAGTTTACAAACAAACATGAAAAAGCGCAAACTGAATGAGAATGTTCATAGGTTGTTGTTGTTTTTTTTTTCTTTTTTTTTTCCAAATTATTAACTGGTGGAAATTACCTATTTTAAGCATTGATTTTTGTTCCAATCAAGAAGAAACTCGTTTCTTTCCAGGCATCCTATTTCTTCTCCTTTATTGGTGGACTTACACAAAACTCCTTTCACTGCAGTCTGATATGTGCATGAGAGGACAAGCAGACCAATTTCTATGCTTCAGGTGAAATGACTGGGATGGCTGAAATGAATGATGATTACTAGGATTTACACTGTGAAGTTAAGTGAGCAGAAAATACTACAGCAGCAAGAATTCTTCAAGCTAACATAAGTGCTGAAACCATAGCTTTTAAAGGTCTCTATTTCATTTTCTAATTACGTGACCACTGCATTAATATCATTGTTTGTGCATTTAATGGTCTAAGTCTGTGAAATGCTAAAAGGTACCTATGCACAATCTCTTAGTGTGTCTTAAATGTTTAATTCAGAACCATGTTTCTGCACAACAGCATGGTATTTTCATGCAATGTAAGTTCACTTGTGACCTGAAACAACTGCTGTGTAGTGGAAGAACAGTCAGTTGTGATTTTTGTGGAAAGAGGAAGAGATGGAGACATGAACCTGCTAGAGCACACATGCAGATGCCGTTTCCTTCTATAAGTGTTGGTTGAACAAGCATATGATTCTCCAGTGAAGCTTTCCAGGCTCTGAATTTTCTTCAGCAGACATATGCTGTCTATTAGTTTAATCACTTAATATTTTTTTTTATATTTCAATAAAGTATTTCAAATCAGCTTGGCTTTGCGTATGTGACTCAGTAAGGGCTGTATACATGCCAGTTTCAAGTATAAAATGAATGCTGTCATCATTCTTAATGGAGACAATCAAAAAAGAAGGGCAATAATTCAATATATTCTCAGTGTTGCACAGCTTTAGTTTTGAAAAGGAACTTCTCAAAGATCCTATTAAAAAGCATTATTTCTTTTCTTTTAATCTGGAAATTTTGCGATTGGAGATGTGCAAGGTCAAGATCCCTCCCCTCCAAACACATTGTTTCCATGGCATTTAATTGCAGGCGTTTCTACTGTAAACATGTTCCAATGACTTATCTTCTGAGTGACCAAAATTAGCTGACTAGTTCACACTACTTCCATCTTTTAAGATGTTGTTTCCATGCCTCCTAAGAATGAGGGTATCTATCCTCAGCTTGTATTGCCCATCAGGAGAAATTCCCCAGACTCTCATATGCTTCTTGTAAGTTGATTATTTTATTGATTCATCATTCTCTGAGTATAAAAAATTTCTTGCAAAAAGCAAAAAGCAGAGTATACTAATGCCTCTTGGAAGCTAGAGTGAATTTCCTGCCATACAATGTTTACTCATTTACCTCAAATAATTCATAAGCCTCAAATTTAAAACTTTTATGAAAGTGATGATTGAGAGTTTCTCTGATGATCTTTATGATACACAGAGTTAGGGAACATCACATGAGCTAGCAATGTTTCTGTGGTTTTACCAATTTTTTATATCATTTCATTTTTTTTAGTCCAGATGTTTTGAATTTAGAAGCTGCAGCAGCTTTTACAAGAAGTTTTCTGAGGGTACAATTTCAAGATGTGGTTTACTGAATTTCCACTGTTTTGCATCCTGGTGAAATACTGCATGAGAGTCTACAAGTCAGAATGGACCAATGAAATAATATCTCTACAAACTTGTCCAAGAGAAAAATCAGGCCCTTATTTCATGCTTTTGAGACATCTTTAGTAATCCTGTTGCTTTCCAGAGGTGTGATATCAGTAAGAAAATGAAGTTTGTAAATAAAAGATTTCAGTAGCGATCTCTTGGCCTGCCTTGTCTTTGAAGTGATGTAACTTAAGTAATACTTAACACAACCTCATCTTGACTTATACTGAATTCTGACTAACTCCAACAAAACTTAAAAATAATAATTAAAAAAAAAAAAGACAAGACTTAAGAAAAATAGAACGAGTAAACCACTATGGGCTGGACTGGCATTGCTTGCTGAAATTCCTTTCCAGAGAAATTTATGCTAGCCAAAGGGAAGCTGACACAGTTACTGGTTGTTTGCTTTTTCAACACGATGGATCAACCTGGACATACAGAAATGAAGCCAAAAACACTGATAAATCTGCACTGAGCCATTCTACCCATTCAGATTCTGAGTGTCTTCCTATATAGTAGAAATCATCATAGAGAACATGCTATTAAAAATCAAGCCAAAATTAATGCTGATAAATGTGTGTTCAGAGAAAGACAGAGTCCCCAGATAAAAAATTAATAATGGCTGAGTGGTCTTAACATATTTCCTTTGATTCATGGGAGCATGGTTATAGCACAGGGAAATGCCATTGCTTTCAGATGGAACAAATGGCTCTGTATTGACTATTGAAAGCAACAGATGTTCTGCAAAGCAGTACTTCCACAAAGGGACAGTCTTGGAACTATTTTGTAAACAACCTAGCTTAAATTTTAATGCTTGCACTTTGAGGATGGCTGTGTGACAGAAGCTTGTACAGATGGGTCCGGGAAGCTGTGCAATGCAAAGGGCATCTAACTGAATTTGGAAAGCCTCAAGCAGCCTTGTGTGTTGTTTGAAAAAGAAAGTCTTGGCTATGCTTGCATATTTGTGTCTGTGTGTAACTCTCTCTCTCTGTATGTACATATGACAAAATGAGATTTTATTTTCTTCAAAATGTTCAAAACCAGGTATTATTGGTCAGTATATATACATACAAGTTTCTGAAATAATTTTTTCCTCATTTAACTGTTTACTTACATTATGTGCTGAGCTTATGAATGGATGCTCATAGCAGCTGGAAAACTCCAGTGATACTCTGAAGCTGTTGTATCTGTGTCCTCAGGGTCTGTCACTCAGGTGGACTTCCCACCCTGTGCAGCTTGCTAAGGTACATCACATCATCACAAGGTCCTCTCCAACTGAGCATTTTCCATAATAAGAACTGGCAAAAGAGAGGTGCCACTTCAGGGGAAACTGCTTTGAAGGACAGGTGTCCAGTAAGCAGCAGACACACGTGTGTAGGCATCTATTTCTTGCCAACTCTGTCTGTTTGCTGTCAGGGTGCAGAGAGGACTGGCTGATCCCCAAGGAGTGGGGATCCAAGGGAGAACCCATGCTCTCACTTAGAGTGGAAAGCCCTGCAGGGTCTGCACAAGGCTGGGCAGAGCCAGGTGCTGGTAACAGGGTCATTGACAACCCCAGCCACCGTAAGCAATGAGACAGGGCCAGGATCCAGCCATGGGCAAATGAAGATGGGACCAGAGACAAAGATGGATACTGGCACTGCTGCGGCATCATGGGAGCAGGGATGGATGGCCCTGGGCTGGGGTGAAATGGGACTTCTGAGCCCGTGGTGGGAGAGGGGGGAGGAGGTGTTGGGGAGCAGATACCCCAGCCCTATTGGTGCCCTCAAGGTGCTGGCGCTTGCTGTATCACCATTTGCTTTTGGAAATCAGAGGCTGTAAGAGGATGATCTTTTACTAACAGAAAGCAATATCACCGGACATATTTCTAATACGTTGTCTCAGAATTTACCAATTTTTTAACCATGAACAGAGCAGTACATAATTTTTTGATGAAGTTTCTACAACATTTTTTTCCTTCCTCCCTTCTCTTACCTGTGCAGAGTGGAGAAGCCCCAACCAATGCTGCAGCAAGACCACCTTACCTTTAAACCCACTGGAGAGAAACAGTCCCACAGGCTGCTAGGTTAGTAAGGCACACTGACATGGTCCCAGGAGAGCTGGCAGCTTTACGCCGTGAGGATCTTTGTGACTACCTATCATCCACACCTAAGTCTTTATTATTCTGAAGAACTTCCACCTGGCATACAGTATCGAGACAGAAAATGCTTAAACCCTTTTATGTTACTTTCCAACAAATATCCCAGTGAAGAAAAGAATAAATCTCCTCTGGAGAAGGTGACAGTCTACTTTTTGTGTATTTTTCAGATTTTCTTTTCATCTGCACAGGTAAAGACCATAGAAGGACTGATTGTTATGAAGTTTTGCAAACACTATTTCGCCTTTTGTGAAACAGAAGAAATTACTGAAGTTATAGATTTCTGAAGATAGTGATCTTCAGATTTGCTTATTTTAGCAGTTAGCATCACAGAGAGTCACATTTGCAGGCATGATCCTGCTTTTCTGGTACACATATGATACAGGTCAAGATTTAGCAGGGATCTTAGGCATGAGTTTTAAACATGAGAAATAGTGTGTTAATTGAGACTATATACGAGCACGCACAGTTGTCTGGCCTTAAATTTGGAGTTAATGCTTTCTTTATTGAAAAGAACATAAACCATACTTTTAATCTCAGTGAATAAGTGGACTTTAAGAATGTACCCATGTGCATTTCCAGTTTTTCCCACAGCCAGAGCCTTTAAGAATTAATGTTGCTGACTTAGGACCCCAGGAAAAAGCAAAGGCTTATTTATCTGTCACTTTTGAGTTAGGTGGATGAAAAATACCTGGCTGTTTTGGGTAGATCCCAGTGAAAGGAGGAACTCTTAAATCTCCCTAGTAAAAGTAGCATACATGAAAAATTGATTATTGCCTATTTTACTGATTTGAAAAATGTTTCTTGAAGTGAACCTGGTTATGGTCTTGTATAATACTGATTGAGTGCCAGTGAAGTAATGTACAGGTAAAAGAGAGAGAGAGAGAGAGAGAAAGTTAGACTAACCCCGAAATCTACATTAAAAAACACATTTTCCATTTCCAGAGAAAGGTTGTTTGAGGTATATTTGTGTGGATCAAGGAAAGTATTGCTCTGGCCCTTAGGTAACACATGCAGCAGTGGCACATTAGCTCCAGGGGCAGCTCTAACAATTTCTGTGCTAGGCACCTTCTCCTTCAAACACAGTAATTTGCATTGGATTCAGATCAGGTTGCATACTGAATGCAAATATGATCACAATTAATGCAAGGAAGGGGCAGGCATAATGGTGCACTTATGGTTATACTGTAAAATCCATTAGGTTTAGAGGAAGCTCCTGACATAAACAGCTTGCCTTCTTAAATAGCACTAATGAAAAAAGGAGGACAAAAAGTCATTGATAAACTGCGACCACCCCAATGTCCTTGCAATGTATTAGCCCAAAATAGCACATTGATGATATATAAATCTGAGGAGTTACGATGGGAAAACATGAAGGGTACAAAAGCATGCATATCCAAGGGCATTTCTATTATGCAACACACTACTGTGAGTCAATAGACTTAATACATTATGACACTGTCTGATAATTAAAAAGGAAGGGTTACTGAGGATTTTTGACTTTATTGATTTATGAATGAGTCAATGGAAACATTAGCATATTAAGAGTTCTGAGACCCAGAATTATCCTTCTTACATAAGAGTTTCCTGATAACCAGAGCAAGGTTTCAGTTTTCTTTGACAGGAGCAGTGCAGAGTATCCCAGATGCTGTTGAAGTCAGTGGGAACATTCCCGCAGAAACTAGTGAGCTTTCATGGGATTACACTGAAGTTGATATCATTACCTATTTGTCTCCTCTCCTAAGATGAATGACCTTAATTCTGGGCCAGGAATCTTAGCACTCATCCAGAAGATGCTTCCAACTGCTGCCCTAAATCTTCCCTAGCAGCCTCAAGAAGAGACTACCTGCCCGTGTGTCCTGGTACGAGATTCCTGGTACAAGAACTCCTTGTAATGCCTGCTGGCATTATCCTCACCTGGCCTGGGGATACTTGCTGGATCTGCTCTGGGCTCACTGGTCCATGTGAACCCAAATCTTAATTCTGCGAGTGAGAAGGTTTGACAAGGGCTGATGCCATCCACAGTCGCTTAAGGAAGGCACTGCTGTCATCAAAGCTGCTTGTGATGACCTGGTCTGCTTTAGCGACTTCTGCAGTGTGCATGGGCCTGAGGTCCTGGAATAAGCATGAAAGCTCTAGGTTTGGCTGTGGTTGCAGCTAACCCTGTGGATTAAATGAAGAATGAACAGATTGAGGAGGCACTGCCACCAGCTGAATGGCAGGCCTTGGTGCCAGACTGACGTGGGGTTTTGGCATGAGCCACCAGAGAGATATGATGAGTAAGAAATTAACTGCTGTTAATTGTATGTAGGATGCCATGTACTTTATTAATAACAGTTAAAATTAGTAACAGTAAATATAGCAACTCTAGTTCTGAATATTTTTTAAATTTTAAACTAAAATAAATTTTGGTTTAAAATAAAATCCTACAGAAGCTGATAAGACTTTATGCAACTAATTTGAGACATTCTGTAAGAACAAGGGCTCACAACTACAGCCTCAAGAGTATACTTGATTTAATGCTTTCTAAGTTTTATTTGCTTTCTCTCTGGGCAGATATAATTAGTGGCTCCATAACCCCTCAGAGTCTGATTTGCCTTGAACTTACACCATTAAATCATTAATTGATTATTTTTTAACTGCTATGTATCTATAATTCAGATCAAGAACATACTGCATAGGATGAGCTGCACTTGCAGGTAAATGCTGGGGCTGACTTTGTCATTTCCGCCTCTGCTGAGGGTTTTTTTTTTTTTTTTTTTTTGGTAACAGAAGGCTCATCCTGGCACATCTTGATAGTTTGGACAGTATCCCAGTGGAATTTCACTGTACTAGTTGCATAACTGAAGTGTATACTGTTTGGTCCAGTCAGATCCATGTGTGCATTCAACATGCAGCATAAAGATTCACCACTTCAGTATGTGCCTGACCTTAAAAGTTCTGGGAACTGAGACAATGAACTCTCCAGACTATTTGGTGTTTTGCAGCAGCTTGTATTCACAACTCTGCTAGTCCTGCGTAAGGGAACATCTCTGAATAGCACCAACTACATAAACATTATTTACTTTCCTAGCCCTTTCCTTTGGACCAGCCTTCTCAGTATTTGTTTCCTTAAATTGGCTTTGTGTGCTACAAGACATTCCAGGCACTCTTGTAAAAAGACAGGTAAGTGCCTGTCAACAGGAATAAAAGAACCTAGCTGTTCCCTGACACACAAAACAGGCAGCTTTTTGAATGCTTTATTAGTGATGCTCACAAATGAATGAAGAGCAATCCAGCCAGACTGACAATCTAAAACTCACCGAATGGCATGCCATTACTATGCAGACGTGAGCTATGCAAAAAGCAAGCTGAAAAACAAGGACTAATCCTACTGATGCACACAAGAGCTGGTATAAGAAAGCCCAAATCATCCCTATTCAGAAACAGTGAAATTGTCTACTTGTTTGTATGAGGGTACCTAAAATCTTTTTCTTTGAAGCCACATTTAAAATTATACCACAACTTTTCCTTGCTGAGGCTGTAGTTCATTTTCAATTCAGTATTTCATTTTACCGTGTATCCCTTCCTCCTCTATCAGCACTCTTGCCTTTCTCATACTTTATGAGTATTACTTTACTCCCCTCGTTCTGCTTTTCACCTCAGGCCCTTAATACACACTGTGATTGCCAAAACTTCTTCACAGAGTGTGGCCAGAAGTCATTCAGTGCTGTAAGACATGGCACTGTCCAGACATCACTGTCCACAGTGCTACACATTACAACATGAAGTCTCAAACTGTTTTTCTCATTCCTGTCCCTATGAGAGCTTGAGGACAGCTGGTTCAATGCACTCCTAACACTTTTAACACTTGGGGATGCAAGGAGAAAGGCTGGGAGAGGCAGATATTGCCCACCTTCAGAACTGTTAGGTATGACAAATTAATTCAGTGTATCTCCAGGGAGGAGGAGTTCTGCTATTTTTCAAAAACATGTCCCAAAGCAATAAAGCATTTTCCTATTTACTGATAATGCTGTATCCAACACTATCCTATGTTGCATTTCAATTTCAAGATGGGTTGATCACCTTGTGGCAGAAACAGTCAGTGTAGGATGCATTCTGCTAGAGTGAATACTGCCAGCCATCATGGCAAGCATTTGCATGTGGTATTTCTGAATGAGGCATCACATGCATGGCCCTGAATTAAATAGGCATGGCCATCTGTGGAAGTTTGTGAGAAGGCAGGAGAGGAGGCCTAGAAGTGGAAAGCTGACTTGAAGAAGTGGATTTGGAGACAATCTGAAAGGGAGGTGTAGGCTGTTATAAACCTTCTCCTGGAGATCTGTGTGAATCTTGCCATTCACTGCAGCAGATGGAGAGTCAAGGCATGGTAGGAGGGAAGCTATTGAGGGACGGAAGACACCCAGAGAAGATGCCTCTGTCACAGCACAAGGCTAAGGGTAGGCATGAACAACCAGCTGTCCTAAAGAGCCAGGCTTCTAAACACTAACCTTCCTGATCCATAAGAGATTTGATACATCTGGCTTACTTCAGCAAATGAAAGGGGAAACTGGAAAGGTGAAAGGTGGAGAAGAATAGGGTCTGTCAATTTCTTATAGATCAGAGGAGCTGAAGAATTAGTTTGCAAAGAAGCAGTGTAAGAGCTCAGGAGGACTAAGACCTCTGGCCCTCAGGGCATGGTACCTCTGCTGTAGTTATGCACAGATGCTCTCCCTGTCACTCAGGCTGGAGAAGTCAGACAGCAGGCCTGGCATATGTACAAACGCCAGTGCTCTGTTTATTTAAATATATACTTAGAGGGTTTTGCGTACTGAAGGATGCAAACCTGCTCTGTGCTACCTCCATGTTTGGAGTGGAAGAAAAATCATCTTGTTGAGATCCCAGTGTTCTTGCAGACTGGCTGTGCCCCGGGGAACTCTGCAGATGGCCCTTCTCATCTGTGACGGGACAAACCAGCTCCCAAGCACAGACGTGAAGCTGGCTCTGTCTGTTCCCCATGATGATGAGTCCTTGACAGGGGGCAGGTTCAGTTTGGTTCACTTGCCATGAGATGTTGCAGCTCATTTAAACCAACAGACTGCATGTACAGGGGGCTGGAAGCTGAATTTCTCTCCTTTTTAGCTTTCCAATCAGTTTGAAATACAAGGGCCTTTATGCTTTACATTTCTGTGCATATAGGTATGCTTGCAAATGCATTCATACATTTAGTGGACAGCAAATACAATATATCTGTCATTCTTCTGGCTGATCTTCATTTAATGCATTGTGTGAGAGGAAAAATATGTGTTAATGGCACAGTGTGTGGAAAAAAAAGTAGGGTGCTATGACTAAAACATTACCCTCTCAAGGAAGAAGCACTGCAGTTCCCATATGAAATATCTCATGATCCAGAGGAACCTCACAGATCTCAGTTTATCATTCATCTCTCAAAATATTGTACATGTAAATCATCTGCTTGAGTTATGTGTGATTCAGCTTGTGGTTGATCTTGTTCCTTACCTTGTCAGTTGCAATATGGACAGCTTCCAGAGAAATAAATACATTCCAAACTGAGTATTCCACAAATAATGCAAACTCTTATGTGTTGAAATTTGACACAGGACATAATTTCTACTAAAAATACTGTTTAGAAGAATAAGCAGAGAGAGAGAGCACATTCTACATATTCAGTCAGACATTGTTTTCTGAATGACTGAGTCTTCTTTGATGTATCTCATAAACGTGTTTCATTTTGTATATGAAATGATGTGATGTGCAACCCAGACTAACAGGCAGCCGGTTTTTCTTTTGCAAAAATCTGATTTCAGTAATCACACCTGGGATTAGAATTTCAAAACAGGATTTTATGCAGTTTTGCAGAAGTTCTCCTCAACTGAGACTTAGAGAGCACGACATTGAGTGCATTCTGTTGCCAACACAAGAAACTTCCATGTGGTCAGTAAGCTGGTAACTATATCGAAAAAGTAATAGTAAACACATGACTCAACAGGCATCTGCCATATCTTTTTGCCAGTGCTTATAAACCAAGTATTTGGGATCAAGCTGAAAAAGAAAAAAAAAAAAAAAGATATTTGAACTACTTCTGTCCCCAAAAATGTATTGCACAACCAGAGCTTTTTTTCACAGTTGCAATGGTGAGTCCTGGCTGCTTGTCATGGCTAGCGACAAAATGGCAAAGTATGAATCACATTAGAAATGGAGAAACAGAGATGCTGTGAAGTTGAGATTTTCCTCAGGCTCTTCACAGGCTAATGGAAGATCTAAGAAACAGCACCTGTTTAGAAGCTATGTAAAACAGCTATATGCCAAAACGCACTCTGTTATTAAAAGCTCAAAATCAGTAGGATTTTATTCTCTTCTACAGAAGTTGGATATATTTTTTCAGCTGATTTGAGGCCTTTTGGTCAGAAAATACAGAGTTATTATATGGTATAAATGTAATCAAAATAAATCTTGAGATGCTAAGTCTTTCTGTAGATCGTCTTCTCTCTTGCATTTAAAATAATGCAGGCTTGAGAAACATCTGATTACAAAATCTGGGCGGTGATGGTGGGGGCAGATCTTCCCTAACCAAGTACCCCCTCAGGTGTAAGCATGATTCTTTACATAAACTATCTATAGGAATATTATCTGTGGAGAACATCAGCTCCAGATACTACATGATGTACTTCTTAGCAAATAATCTGAGAAAATCCATGGGTGTTGTAGGATTCTGGGAGTATAACTAAGTAATGTGTGCATTCCGGTGTGAGAGAAAAGCATGCATTAATATTTGGTTGCTTGTCAGCAATATGCAAAAGATTTAACAAGGCTATGAAAGAGAACAAAGGTTATCTTTCATTTTTGCAAATTGATTTCAATTAATCCAATTAATTTTTATATCCCATTGTTTCTGGCAATAATGAACACAGAATTGTGCCAAATGAATCTGATACGAAAAGATTTGGCAGCTTCACCTTCAATAATTCACAGCAACATGCTGAACTGTAAGAACTGCTCCTTCTGTGGTGCTGTGGTGCAAATTAAAAAGATAAATTGGAATTTAACTCTGCTGAATAAATGAGCCCATTACCGAGGGTTTAGTTCACTGTCATTTTGAGATGACAGTTAGACAGAAGAGCTGTACTTTACTTGATATTAGGGATAAGTCATCATTCCAGAACTTTACAAGCAGATATGCCTTTTAAATGAATAATTTACTCATTCGCATTGTCTTAGTATATCTGGGCAACATTTTTCAGGCTGTTATCAGCAGAAACACAAACAAATAGGATGCCCTTGCTGTGGTAGGAGTCCATCGCAAGGTCACAAATAGCAATAAATACTCCTTCCAGTTTCTGTGCTTGCACCACTGTCTTTCTTCTGTTTCTTTCTTTATCTGCCTGGGAGGGTTATTTGAGCAGAATTCACAGCATTCACAGAATTAACTAGATGATCTTCAAGGTCTCTTCCAACCCAAACCACATGCAACATTCAACAAATCTTATAAGGATGGTTTTGAAAAATGGGTGCCACTCTGCCATCATCACCATGATACGTATCACAGATATCTGGAAAAGTCTTCTTATTTCCCTCATTTTCTGCATGTCAGCAACTGCTAAGCAGGTGATCTATGACAAATTGTGAAGAGTCCGTGTTTCATGGGAATCCCCTATAACAACTTCATATGTCATCTGGGATTAAAAGAAATGTCTGAATTTCTCCTCTGGAGGGAGCTGAAGTCCAGAGTCAAGGGTTTGTTTGATTATTTTTCAATGAAACAGAGGCCAGTCTTTCCAATGAATTCCCCAATTCCCAGGATAATTTCTAGAATCAAAAAGGAAGAACTACTCTTAAGCTGATTGAGGCAGTGTTGGCTAACTTATATACATCAGATATTCAACTTCCAATGCAGCTCTCAATATACCCACACTCTGTCTCTCAGTACCGTGGACACACACAGACTTAAAGCCATGACAGTTGATGGGTGAACAAGTACTTCTTACAGGACCAGAAAATTGCATTGCAGATCAGGAAAACCTCTGCCAGGAGTACAAGTTCTTCAAATGGAAGCGATTACCAACAGATGCAGCCATATAACATGTGGGGTCCTTCCTGGCATTCACTATAAAATCTCTGAGTACTTATCACAGTGAAGAGTTCCTCGTCTTTCATTTAGCTTTATATAGTCTGTCATTAATCTTGGATGGTGCAGTTGCATTTGGTCTTTTTTAATCACTGGAATTGAAAATTTTCCAAAGGAGAATTACAATTTTAACTACTCATTATTCCCAAGTCTCACGGGTCCTCTTTTTGAATGTTTCCCAGAATGCTCATTATATCTTTTCACTCTGAACCATCTTTCTAAAACCCAAAAGGTAGCCAGGACTATACATGAGCTGCAGGCACTGTGGCTGACCCATTAACCCACGCATTATTCCACAGCTGTAGCAGAGTTCAAGAGCACACTTGAAATTCACCTCCAATGTGCTCTCATGACTCCAGATAAACAAATCAATCACCTGCTTGCCTTTTCCTCGAAATTACAGTCACTACTAAAAGAAAAGGAATGTGCATAGATTAGATGTTTTTTTGGAGCTCAGCTTTATTACCTGGAGGAGAACATACCGTTTCAGGCTGACATTTCTTGCACATTCAGCTGTAGATGGGTTTCCTAAAGGTTAAGCTATCTCATCCCAAACAATATAAGTATGGATTGAAGAATGCATAATACTGTAGCTTGTGTAGCTCTCCAGTGAGACAGCAAGGCTGACTGAAGCAGATTTCAGAGGTTATTTTCTTCTGGTTTCAGAAATACATCAAATCGGAAACCTGCAAAGCAATGACGTGGGGCAAGTTACTAGTCCTTCTAGAACATTATGAACTGGAATTAGGTTCTGGTTAAGCTGACAAGTTCAGAGAGAAATACAACAATCAGTGTTCAGCCGAAACCGTGGATGGTCCCTTGTCTCATTTATGTGAATATCTATAACAGGACATATGCTCAAGTCTACCTGCAGAAAAAAAAGTTACTCTACAGCAACCAAGGTTCTTCAAAGGTCTGTAGTCACTGAACTTCTTCCTATTCCTGTTTTTTGCAGAATTGCAAAGAAACAGGGTTTTGCTGCTCATCTGTCATTTATATCCTTACACAAGAGTAGAGTGAAGCTGAAGACACATGTTCAGCCACTACTGACAAACAAACAAACAAACAAACAAAAAACCCACCACAGTTCTTGCAAACCTTCAGAGAGTGCTGTGGTCTCTACAGAATAACAGAATAAGCATACTAGGGGCACTAGAAGGTGGAGCAGGTTCTTCTTCAAAGATGTTTGGAGTGTGGACTTCCTTTCACTGACTCCACACAAGAAAGGTAAGTAAATTCTCCATACACCACTATTACCTCTGGGATCTGAAATCTCTTTTTGAGAGATCAAGATATATTGATCTAAGAATCATTTAGAGACAGACTCTCATAGGTCAGCTCCATTCTTTATGCCCAAGCTCTAGATGAGAAGCTTTGTCTACTGGAAAACTTCTCTCAACATCACAAATACTCCTAATTGTGCAACTCCAATCAATGGAAACAGCCAGCTGCTGAGAAGGGTCTTTGTGAAATTCACATGTGTATTGGGTTTATGTGGTAAAGGTTTGGTAGCAGGGAGGCCACAGGGGTGGCTTCTGTGAGCAGAGCCCAGAAGCTGCCCCATGTCAAAAAAGAGCCAGCTCCAGACGGCTCCAGAAGGGACCCACCGCTGGCCAGAGCTGAGCCCGTGAGTGACGCTGGTTGTGCCTCTGGGAGAGCAGATTTAAGAAAGGGAAAAAACACTGGGCAACAGCAGCGGGGAGAGAGGAGTGAGGAACAGCCCTGCAGACACCAAGGTCAGTGAAGAAGGAGGGGGAGGAGGTGCTCCAGGTGCAAGAGCAGAAGTTCCCCTGCAGCCTGTGGTGAGGCCCATGGTGGAGCAGGCTGTCCCCCTGCAGCCCATGGGGTACCACATGGAGCAGATCTCCACGCTGCAGCCCGTGGAGGAGCCCACGCAGGAGCAGGTGATCCGGTGGGAGCTCCCGCCCGTGAGGCACCCATGCTGGAGCAGGGGCAGAGAGTGACCACGAAGGAGCGGCGGAGACGCAGCGATATGGGCTGACCGCAGCCCCCATTCCCCGTTCCCCTGTGCCGCTCGGGGGGAGGAGGTAGAAGAGGGTGGATGGGGGGAAGGGGTTTTTAGTGTGCTTTTAGTTTCTCACTGCTCTAGTCTGCTAGTGATAGTAATAAATTATATCAATCTCCCTGTGTAGAGTCTGTTTTGCCCGTGACAGTAATTGGTGAGCTATCTCCCTGTCCTTATCTCAGCCCTTGAGCCCTTGTCCATTCTATTTTCTCCCCCTGTTCCTTTGAGTAGGGGGAGGGAGAGAGCGGTTGTGGTAGAGTTCGGCTGCCCAGCGGAGTAAAACCACCACCACAAATAGGCACAAAAAGCAATGATAAAGAAGAAAAGTATGTAAATAAACATTTGCAGCAGCATTTGATCCCCGTCCTACTGCTTTTTTGTTCTGTCAATATAAAACAGAATTCTCACCGGTAATACAGTCATACGGCTCTCTGCCATTCTTTATGCTGTGTCTGGCCTAAGAGCATATCAGATAATGGACTGGAGAAGATGTTACTGGGCTGCGGACTTTTCTGGCTGCTGTTACCTGTGAAGAAACCCATAGGAAGATGTCAGGCAGCCAAGTAGATGAAATTCACATATGGCTGTGTTGTGCCTGTGTTAGGGATGACCAAGAGTTCAGGAAGCATATCTTCTCACCTTCCTCCAAGGCTTAGGTGTAGCAAAAGGTCCTGTGTCTCGCACGGGAAAACCTCTGAGATCTCTGTGTTGACAATCCAACATAAAATAGAATGTAAGACAAATCCAAAGTTTCTGAGAATCCCAGAAGAATCTGGCATATAAAAAGAGCATGGAACCTGCCTGTTTATTCCTGTAAATAGAGTCCTCAAGAATGATTTATTGAAGATTTTTTTTAAGCATTAATTCTATGTAGCAGTGACTACATGCTTCCTCTTAGGCAATTGACAATCATGAGTAATTTGCCATTAAGATGTCTAGCTGTGAATCTATTTTGTTTATATTGGCTGATTCCCCAATAATTCTATCAAATTCTGCATAAAACCATAAACATATAATTTCTATATATAATGTGTAACACATTTTTACCCCTTATTATCTTTTTTTCTTGTTTTTATTCCATCCAACAATTGAAAGCTATGGAACAAACAGGAAATTCTTGCTTACTCTCTTCTTTCAGAAGTGCACCAGTGATTCAGTGTTGGATTAGAAGACCAAAAAAAGGAAGATTATGTCCCCTGAGCAAGGGATAACAAATTGTCACTGTATGTGGTACAACAGCAATTGTGCTAGAAAGCAAAATCCAAGACTGTTATCAAAGCAGGAAAGGCTGCATACAAAGGAAAACACTTCCTTTTTCAAAATGTTTTGAAATTATGTATTAGAACTTTTATATTTTAAGAAAAGAGCAAAACCAAGCAATTTAGTTATTATTGTGTTATTGAAAGAAAGCTGTAAGGAGTTGGGATCACACAAAACACAACTCCCATTTTATCAAAGGTTATAGAGAAACCTTGTCTGGAGGAAAACCTGTCTGAGTAGCAGCTGGTGTCTAGACTGTCTCTGTTCTCCCATACTTTCTTGTTGAATGTTGTAACCTTATTGATATAATTCCTCCTAAGCCTGATTTATTTAGGAGAGATGAAAAGGGAATGTTAGCAAGTTTAGCTTCATACAGATGACTATGGCACAGAGGTCTGTAGGCCTGAAGCTAAGCATGTGTTAGCATATATTTTTCTGAACTAAGGTTGATAAAGCCACAGACTATGGTTAGCTACCAATTTCTAGCACTCTTTACTGCATTTTTAAACCTAAGATACAATTTGTAACAACTTCACTTAAATGCCAGAGAGCTGCCAGGCTCAATCATGTTATGCAACTTTTTATTTGCAAACAAGCACAGAATAGGGTTTTATTTGTGTATCATTTGGGGAATATCTGGTTTCATATAGATTTAATGTGAAGCTGCATATTTGTCCACAGACAAGAAATTTGCTATTTGTTACTCATCATTCTTTAGCTTAAAATATGGGAATAAGAACAATACCTTATGAATCAGGTTCTCTCTCAGATGTCGGGAGCAGTCAATCAATCATGTTAGAACACCCGTTTAAAAAGAATGAGTTCTAAACTCTGTGAAAATCTAGTTTGAATAAGCAAATTTTTAACACGGACTTGAAAGGATCTGCCTTGTTGCCATGCTTTATGTTATTTCTGCAAGGTTATTCTACTGCACGAGTGTAAAGCTCATGTAAAGCTCAAAAGATCCTAGCCTCCTTGGACCAAACATTGCTGAACAAGAGCAGAGAGAACCACAGAGAAAAAGCTGCCCCAGTTCTTCAAGGTGATCTAACAGGGTACTTATTCTATGGGACTCATATACAAACAACTAATGAGTACTTCAATACTTATAAATGTATACGGGTCTCAGTTTCCTTTGTCCTAGCATTCTTGGTTTTGAATGGATCTTTAAAGCAAGTGCAGACTACTTTTACACTCTCTTTAAAGCATCTTTAAAGAAAGTTAGGCCCTAAGAGAAAGTGGGAGTATTTAGTACCCTTCTGTCAGCTTACACACCATTTCCTTTTTCCTGTTTCTGATTGTCACTTCAACCTAAAGACAACAAATTCATGCAGTTCCATGTGCAGATAATTTTATAGATTTAGAAAACCATAAAGAAAATTGCAGAGGGCCCAGGAACTTCAGAGATCAGTAAAATCACAGCAGTACTCCTGTACAACTTGTGGTGCA
The DNA here is from genome assembly GCA_013399475.1 of Chauna torquata. Classification (NCBI taxonomy): domain Eukaryota; kingdom Metazoa; phylum Chordata; class Aves; order Anseriformes; family Anhimidae; genus Chauna; species Chauna torquata. The sequence goes on along the minus strand of VXAL01007493.1, from coordinate 33,481 downwards.
ACACAGCAGGGGGTGCAGTCACATGAAATCCAACTTTGGAAGGAAGTGGGCAGACAGGTTTTATCGTACGCATACTTCTCAAATGCAAATATGGATCTCCATAATTCATAGCTTAGCATTCTTTAAGATTTATTTTTTTACCCTCTCTCTCTGTACAATCGTGCAGACATGCTGTCTGAATAATTGCTACAGTAGAGCTTGCATTTGGAAGAGAGATCTACATTATGCTGTGAGGCATCTAATAAGTGTCACACACCGTGAGCATTTCAACTATTTCCATTTCCAGTCGCCACATGGAGAACTTTCATAAACAACCTATTTCCCAAACTCAGACACCTTAGATAGGTGTTGTCTGTTTTCACTCACACCAAGGATGGGCAAATCTATTCAGACAAAAGTAAGTTCTGGGAGAAGTGTTTGTCAGAAAACCTCTGTCAGCTCTGCATATAGCTATTTGAGAGGCAGAAGAACGTCACCCAGTCCTTCCACTAAAATTGCTTATAAGTAACACCTCATAAATCAGAGACAGAGCAGAGCTGTGGACCCTGAATGGATACAGCACATTTTAAGCCACAGGCTGGGACTAGAAATCTGAAGAAGGAAATACTGTGGATAAGGACTCTCAGAAAAGTACTGCTGCTCTCAGAAAATGAAGTCATTAGGAAAAACACACAAAATCTCTTCTTCTGACACTGTCCATGGGATTTCTTAAAACATAACCTTTTGAAACCATGTAAGATTGAAGAATTATATTGCAAATGAGCGAGAGGGATGTCTTACGACAAATTGAGGATTGCTTACATGCCTTTCTTAGTAGCCTAGAACAAATCAGCTGGAGCTTCATTTTCTTTCGGTAAAGCTGTCCTTCTCTTACAGTCACAATAATCTATCTTCCTGTCTATAAGTAATGTGAGGAGGTTTAATGTGTATCTCTTGAGCGATAAATAAATCCACCTTCTCTGTAGGATCATATACACTCCCTTCCGATACAAGACTTTTTTTTGGAAAGGAGTATGTTATTTGTGGAAAAAAATACCTCTCAGAAAGAACAATACGGAATAAAAGCTGACCTTGAAATAAGCAAGGACGTTTACAGTTTCCAGTGATGAGGCAATACATGACAGATGAAAAGGATGCCTGGAAAAATGGCTAGATGGTATTGGATGGCTCATACAATCTCTCTGCAAAGCAGTTGTCAAGGGTCAGCAGCTCAGTTGAGTTTTGGGGAGCAGGGAGATATGGGAGTGTTCATAAGTCCCTTAAGACATTCACTGTGTCTGAATAGAACCTATTTTCTATTTGTGTGTGGCTGGTAACCAGCTGAGAATAAAATTGCTGGGAAAGTAAGCATTAGGTTGTTCTCCTAGACAATCCACTTCCTGGTGAAGCATTGTTCTCAAAAATAAACCAATTTCTACTTTTTAACAGAGATAATTTTGGAGCTTGGATGATTTTGCTTTTCAAGAAATTATTATCTGTGGAAAAAAAAAAACAACAACAAACTCCTTACTAAGATGTGCTGATGATGGTATATCTATTTAGAGTGCTATTAAAGCTGTTAAAGAGCATCTGATTCTCCACTGCTCTGCACAGAGTGCACCACTTTTCTGGTAGTGACATATGCTGGTAGCATGGGGTATCCATGTGCACAGATGTAATGACCACATGGAGAGACTAGATTTTGGGCTGGGACAACCAGCACATTGCCCCATCTCACCCTTGGCTACAGTGCATAGTCCAATATGAAGAAGACCTCAAGCCTTCCCTGACTTGCTTCTCTGCTTCTTCCAGCCCTCAGGGGCCACCATCAGCGCAGACTTGATGCACTGTGATCTGAGCAGCAGTAAAACCACTTGCCTTCTACTTTTTCCCCCTTTCAGGCACAATTTTTACCTGAGTAATGCAGTTACATCATATGCTCTTCTACTACTGATTTCAACAGCAGACACAGAGGGGCAGGGGAACCCACTTCATCTGCCTTGCAGGAGTACAGCTTCAGGATGCCTTGGAAGGCAACCATAGTGCTTTGATCTGTACAAGAAAGCCTTGGTGGACTACAGAGGCAGACAGTGTCCCTGCCAAGGGCCCTGTGCCCCATTCTCCACTACCTTGGTGTCTTAGCCCTTGAAGTACCAGGTGAATACAAAACAACAGGCATCCCACTGAGCAGGGAGTGTGTACACTTAATTCAAGACACGGTGATTTGCAATGCAGTGGAGGAGCAGGACCTCTATCTTTTTGAAATGCTTCAGCTGGCTGTGATTACATGTCTCTTCTAAACTTCTTGTTACAGTCTGAGGGGAGCCAATGACTTTCTTTGCCCATGTTCTTGCCAGGCAGACCCTCAATGGGCTTTGAGCTGATCTGGGAGGAACATGCACCATGAGCTCAGCTGTCATTTGACTCTGCATTCTATTACCATTTCCAGCATTATCTGCTACCTGCCTTCCCAGTGCCTTACGTATTAAAGAAGATAACTTGGCACCGCTGGAATAAATATAGCACACAGCTCTCCTGTCAGGGTGCTTACTTCATTAGTCAAAGACAAAAATGTTTCTTATAGTTTTTCTCCGTGTAATTTTCCTGAAAGTTTTTCTGCTGGAGACCCTGTATATGTAGTCAGCCATAGCATATAGTGTCTGGAATAATTTTTGAGTTCTCTGTAAGTAACCCTTTCAGCAGCATTACTTATTTCAAAGGAAGAAAGGAATGATATCAGGAGGATTGACAGCTGAATGGTGCGTGGTCCTTCCACAAAATGTTCAGCTGGGAGGACATTCACATAGGGTTTTGGAGTCAGTGAACAGTGAAGTTTTGGAGGCAGTAGCAATGTTCTGCAGCCAGGCAACAACCACAGTTACTAGTAAATGTGCTAATTTGTTGCCAGAGCAAATCTAGGCAAGCTGCTGAAGAAGAAGAGGTGAATCTTGCTTGTGATTTCTGATGCCTCTGCTCCACATTCATCATGTGCCTGGATCACAGGCCACACAACTACTGTGGTGCCATGTCTGCAGGGAGGCTCTGTACACTTGGGCCCCTATCCCTTCCATTTCTACCCTCAGTGGGTAGAGTATGAAAAAAAGACTTTTAACAGCTTGGAGGCTGGTTTTGCAGTTGCATGGTATAAGCCAGGAAGAAAAACTTTGCAAGAGCAGTTTATTTCCAATATTTCAAATTGTAACAAGGTTTAAAGGATTGCTTTGTCTAAGTTATATGGTCTCCTTTCTACTTCTCTATTTAGATAAAGTAAGCCTGGAATATTTCTTTCTTTCTTTCTTTCTTTCTTTCTTTCTTTCTTTCTTTCTTTCTTTCTTTCTTTCTTTCTTTCTTTCTTTCTTTCTTTCTTTCTTTCTTTCTTTCTTTCTTTCTTTCTTTTTTTTCTTTCTGTTTCCTTCTTTCCTTTTCTTCCAGTTTCTCTTTCTCTTTCTTTTCTTTCTTTCTTTCTTTCTTTCTTTCTTTCTTTTTTGTCTTCCAGTTTCCCTTCCCACTAGAAATACAGACACTATCTACTCTCTTTTTCCCATAGGACTCTACAGATGACTGAAGAACTCACAAATTTATATCATCAGAAACATAAAAGCAGTGAAAAGTGAGAAATAAAGTTGACATGGTTTTTAGCCAAGTTGCACAAAACTCTTTCCCTTGTCTGTTTTTGTTGACTCTTAATTAACTCAAGCACATTCCAGACACTCAAGGCTTGAGAAAACTCCACAAGTGACTTTCTCAGTCCTCTAGGAAGATGGTAAAATAATAAAAATAAAAATAAAAATGGAGAAGGCAACAGATTATATCTCAGAAATAAGAAATGAACAAAAAAGAAAGAAATCTTAATTCACGTTCTTCTTTATGCAAAATTAAGTGGAAAGAAAGCAAGCAAACTTCTTCTTCTTTTGTGTGTGTATATACAGCACTGAATGACATAAAGTGTGATATCAGAGCTCAGGAAGATTGTTAAATAAATCTTAATATAGAATACATTCTACTTTCAACAAAATAATTATGATTAATGTTACTGCTCAGGAAGAGTGGAAGGTTTTTTCTCCCCCAAAAGATACTGTTGTATATTTAAAGAAGTAACTCCTGCATTTAACCAGTATTTTCAGAGGATCACCTTGTAGAAAAATACTAAGAAACAAGTTGCTGCAAAACTGGATAATATGATTTATCCTGCCAGAAGTGGGTTACACTGTAATTTATGATCAGTGGCCTACATATCATGCTTAAATAGCTGCACTCTCTCTTCTAAATAATAAGTATTAGGGTCACCTTTCTTTCTCCTATTCTGAAAGGGTCTGCCTCTGTTTGGATGGCTGGTTCCTGAGCCAAAACAAGGGAATTTTTTTGATGCTAATGCAAGAGGGCAGAAGATAGTATGTGAATCCAATTTTGAAGATAATGAGTCTGCTCTCCACTTCCCAGAGCTGGCAGGCTATTTTCAAATAGAGCTGTAACAGCACATTTTTCTCATCCTCTGTCCTTTACAGGGATCATTTGACCTGGTGTACACTTTGCCAAATGGTACAAGTTGCAAGAGAGTTGGGACGTATCCAGGGTGTTGGAGAAGGTGTCAGGTGGATTTTTCTCTCACGGTAGATAATATTACCAGACAAATTGTTTGGGACTCCAGACGGAGAAAGCATACAACCATAAGAAGAGTTAGAGCTGCATGCTGGATGTGAAATGGTGATGACTGTAGGTGCCATCAGAGAATCAGTAGGAGGAAGGTGAAGAAATATTTTCAGATTCAAATATTTACTCCTTTTCTTACTCTCCATTAAGCTTTGATATCAGGATTTTAGAGAGATCATTCTCGGGCAAAACTAAGAGACAGGGGTGTCCTCTGCATAGGTGGATATTTACTCTCACGTCTGCGATCTGCATCCCAACAGCCTTTGCTTCTCCTCATGGTCCCCTTCATTTCTTTTAAAAGTCAGAATGAACGGTGAGAGGGTGGAGATAGAGTTGCTATGAGCCATAATTTGGCCTCACATGAATACATGGCTCTGCAGTTAAATGCTGCTAAATTCCAGATAGGAGCAGGAAAAAGGAAAGGAGCAGGAAAAAGGAAAGGAAAGGAAAGGAAAGGAAAGGAAAGGAAAGGAAAGGAAAGGAAAGGAAAGGAAAGAGATTAAAAATGTACCTTGAGTGTTATTCCTTGTTGAGTGTTCCACAGACAGTTTCATGGGATGTTTAGCATAGGCATTTTTGAGCTAAACTCTGCATTCATATTTGGTTTGTTGCCAGTTCACATTCTGTCGTGCCTTTGTCCCCTCAAAATATCACATTCTATTTTCGTGTATTTTCTAGTATCTCTTTCAGAGATTAGTCTAGCAAACTGCCGGGTATCTATGGATGTAACTGCTGTACTAGAATAACTTCTTATGTGAAAAACTAAATGTTCACATTACATACTGCTGACACACTATTAGCTCCATGCATTACTTACCCTAAAATGTCCCAGCACTTGCTGTGCTAAATAATTAGCTATGCCTTTTATTCAGCTACACCTAACTGAGGTGTGATAATGTGTAGCAGGGACTGCTGGTAAAAGGAAAACATGTAGATTAAGGAGATGCTGAGATTTGAGAATGTTTATAAACAGTGATTGTTAAAAAAAGATTGTTCAGAAGCCCTGAGTTAGGCAGGCAACTTGTCTGAAAATTCAGGAAACATCGACATTTCCCTCCTGGAGTTACAGGTTAAATAAAAACACTGACAGACAGGCAAAAATGAAGTACCAAACCAAGCTTAGTTTTATGAGGAGAACCTTTGCTAACCAGGATAGCTTTTCATGTCTGTGATTATGACTGTGAAAGGGTGGATACTCATGCATCTGGCCAACTCTATGCTCTGACCTCTTACTTCACAGGGGGAGGTGTCTGTCTTCATGGGAGATATGGTCTGAGATCTAGGAAGAGCTGCTAGGCTTGCTAGCATTGGACTGAGGGACAAAGAAAACATCTTGTGTCTCCTCTCCTCATGATGTAATGCAAAGTGCTCTGGAAACTTTTGCTAAGGTCAGCTCTCTGATAATCATCTTGGGGAGAGCCATAGATGTCTGATCTTCAGTGCAGGACTAGAAATGATGTAGAGCGTCTTCACACCTGTGGTTCCTGCAGGGTGGGCTGCCAAGATCCATTCTGTCTTTGGTTGGCAAACATTTCCTTACACAGAGGATGTCAGAGGAAGTGGTGCAAAGCTGAGTTCTCCTGGCATAAATTGTTCTCCCACTGCTGTTCGAGTCACTTCAACACTCCAGTGGAGAAGTCACAGAACAGGGTTAAATCAGACTCTCTGAGTAACTCCTCCTCACTGAGTATGCAGGGAGTCATCTTCCAACTCAGGCAATGAAGCCAGGTATTTGAAGTTAGGCAATGGTAACAGCCCTTGTCATCACTCTCATGCAAAGGAGGAATTTCTTCCTGTCTGCACATGCTTCTGTGGCACTACTAAATATAACACCTGGGATGATGTGAACACATAACCCAGGTAAGCATGAGGAGACCTCACAAACTAGCCGAGCCATAGTTTAATATCACTGCAAAGCATGTGTGCAGCATGCTTCACAGCTGGCAAGAACACATCCCCTTCCCCAGCAAGTTAAACCCTCAAAATTAGATGTGGTGCCAAGGACAGCATCAGAACATGGAAGGCTGGGAACAGTAAGGTTGAGGATCCTTACAGAATGCATGCACGGCTGCTTGTAAGTGATGCTGAGCTTGGCCTGTGGTATAGTCAGGAATGGTAGCAGCAAAACGGTTTGGAAGATTTAGTAGGGCATTTCAGCAAGAAGTATCAAATTAGAAATGGAGAATTCCAGAAAGAGCTGCTGGAATAAAGGTTTACATTGTCTACAGTCCTCCTCCTCTCCTGCTGCATAGATTGGCTCTGAAGGTAGTGTAAATTTTCCTCCTTTGCTTAACAATTGCTTATATTAACACTGAGATCATACTGCAGTCATGCTCCTGAATCTCCCATCCAAATCCTTGTTTAATATCACAAGCAGGGTTTCTGCCAGTGTTTTCTCAAGAGAGCAGCTCTATTTCATGAAACAATTAAATTTAAATTTGTTTGGTGGCCTGAAAATCCTAAACTGCATTTCAGGCTTATACACACGGTGGGAAGAAAATGATTCCTGAGAAATGAGAGCAGAGTAAAGTTAGGGATAAATACCCTAAATTGTAATCTCAGCCACAAATCCTGTTTCAGGAGCAGAGAACAGCCAGATGAGGTTGTGATCCAGACTGACAAGGAGCGAAACTGGCAGTGCTGGTTTACAGAGCCTAGCACAAGCATGTTAATCACAGTCAGTGAAAGAAAAAAAGAAGTTGCTAGACTGAAGTGACGAAAATCGGACAACAAATTCTGATTTGCTAAAACAATCCATAAGAGGCAGAGCTCTGTCTTAGGGAGTAAGGTCACTAAGATGCAGAGTCCTGTGCTCACTTACATCGTAGCAAAAAAATGTGTAAGAGAAAAAGATAAAATCAATAGTATATAAGAATTAAGAAAAAGAGCATTTGACAGCAGTAAGTCCTTTCATTCTGGTTGATTTGAATGCTAGAAACTAAGGGAACTGCACAGGGATTTGAATGCTAGTTGCATTACAACTCTTTTCAGTTTTAAGATAAGGATGACTTCCGGACCCACTGTCCTGTTTTCCCATTACATTCACATCAATGTATAAAAGCAGTTGTGCAGGATGAGATCATGGCCTGATTACAATATGAGACAAGCTGTGCGAAAGCTGTGATAGATTTTAACAAGTGGATAACAAAGATAGCAACGTGCATGAGATGTGGTTATGAGTGGCTAGCTCAACAGGAGAGTTTATTTTGGGAGAGAAAACAGAGTCAGCACCCAGCTACAAAAATGAGAAACGGAAACCACTCCCAGAGAAGACCAGCTTGGACTGGAAGTCTTTTTTTTGTCCTCTGACTGAGAAACGTGCCTGAGCAAGGTTGTACATTTTGACTTGCTCCATTGACACCAGACTTCCCAGTTCTTTATCTTCTTTCGGGTTTTATGCTACTTCTCAACATTACAACTCCAGCCAGCTACATTTGGAATTAAACTATTTTTGGATATCAGATTTTAGAAGAGTCTTACGCTATGTCTTGCTAGTTTGTATTCGTCTTCTGCAACACTTTTTGAACAAAAAATTTAATAGCAGATTCTGATGAGGTTAGACTGTGTATAGCTCTGGTCTTCTACGGCACCATGTCTGACATTTAGCTTTCCTTTGCTAGTGATATCTTATTCCCATCTCTGATACATTTCCTACCAAGCTCCCTCCCTGCCCTGATCCAAAGGAGCAATGCATTTTCTCTTGTACGTGGCCTGAAGCTTGGTCTTCAGCAACAACTGTATTTCCTTGTAGAGGTTCAGTGGTCTAATTGGCCTGTTCAATGGAAAGGATGCCTAGGTTCATCCGAAAGCGGATTTATTTATTTATTTGTGTGTGTGTGTGTGTGTGTGTTCTTGTCATATTTTGGCTTATGGAAAGGACACAAGAATGAGATAGGTTTGCTCTCAGTGCAGCTCCACTGCCACACTTCTACTGCTCTTGATTTGTGTCAGTGGAGAAGTGCTGCCACAGTAAGACTGGATGTGAAAGGCTCTTGCCAGCGCAGTGGCTATTTCCTGAACACAGTCCTTGTGAAGATGGGAAACACAGTGAGAGAGACCAGATCTGACTGTGAATTCTTCTGTTGATTCTTTTTTTTTTTTTTTTTAACTGCTGAAACTTTTCTTTTTGGATGTAAATGTTCTTACTAAAAACCCTGTGAGGAAACAATTGCCGGGTCTAGGGTAGCAGTAATACTTGGCTGAGAGGAGAAAAGGGAAAGCCTAACCTCAGCTACAGAAAACAAGAAGCCTGGGGCAGGGATGAGGGGGATCATCCACCAAAGATTGCCCAGCTGGACCTAGCAGGGACAGGCTGCATGTCCTTCTCCTCCTGCGCCTGCTTTGCTGAATGGGAGGCCGAGCACCCCTCTCCCCAGATGTCCCTCGGTGCCTTCTGACGTGTACTGTGCGTCACCTTTGAAGGGCAGCAGTTCCTGCAGATGGGGAGAGCTGTCCTTCTGTGCTTTCCTGGGGATGTTTGAGCAGATTGCATTCTTCAGGGTGGTTAGTTTTTGTCCCGAATTACAAAGCACAGCTTTACGAGGTTACTCAAACAGTGGTCTATCCAGAGGAAATCGTGTGTAACTTGTGACCTGACAGCATTGTGGCTGACTCAAATGGGTTTTGAAAGCTCACATGTGGTGTTACTGAGTTTGGCTTTTGTTGTCCAATAAGTTTCATTTCAGTAGGCAGTGCTGAAAATGTTTCTTCAATATGCTGCACCTTTAACATCACATGGGAAAACAAGAACCTTTTAGCTCCTCCCTCCAAATTCCTGACATTTATTTAAATATCACAAGAAACATCAAGAGAACTTTTATTATTATTATTATTATTTGCTTTGCTCTATTGAAAAGCCTTTAGATTTATGACTGTGGTGGTTTAACCCAAGCTGTTGGATAAGCCCTCACCCAGTTGCTCACTTTTTTCCTGCAGTGGTTGAGAGAGAAAACTGGGATGGCAAGAGTGAGAAAAAATTATGGTTCAAGATAAAGACAGTTTAATAAGTAGAAGCAAAGCTGTGCATGCAAGAAAGTGAAATAAGGAATTTATTCTCTATGTCCCACTAGCAGGCAGAAGTTTAGCCACTTCCTTGAAAGCAGGGACTCAGCATGAGTAGCAGTTACTTGGGAAGACAAACACCATAACCCCAAGTATTTCCCCTTCCTCCTCCTTTCCCTGAAACTTTATTGCTGAGCATGATGTCGTACTGTGTGGAATATCTCTTTGGTCAGTTGGGGTCGGCTGTCCCAGATGTGTCCCCTCCTGTTGCAGTTTAACCCAGCAGGCAGATAAGCACCACACTGCTGTTCGCTCACTCCTCCCGCCCCCTCCACCCCCCGAGTGGGATCAGGGAGAGAATTGGGAAAAAAAAAGTAAGCTTGTGGGATGAGATAAGGACAGTTTAATAGGAAAGAAAGGAGGGGAGGGGGGAAGAAAGAAGAAGAAAATACACAAAACAAATGATGCACTGCACAACAGCTCTCCACCAGCTGACCGATGCTCATCCCATCCCTGAGCAATAGCAGCATCCCCCCTTGCCAACTCCCCCCAGTTTTATTGCTGAGCATGACGCCACATGGCACGGGACATCCCTTTGGTCAGTCTGGGTCACTTCTCCTGGCTGTGTCCCCTCCCAGCTCCTTGTGCACCCCCAGCCTCCTCTCTGGTAGGGCAGCGTGAGAAGCAGGAAACTCCTTGGCTCGGCCTGGGGCCATGGGAGGGGACCAGGTTGCCAGGCCCTGCCCTGAGCTCCCATGGGGAGCCCCCGATGACCCACAGGGAGCCTCTGGCCTGCACTGTGCTGCTGCGTGGTAAAGGACTCCTTCACCATTTTTTTAAAAATTTATTTATTTATTGTTTGTTTGTTTTCTGCTTTCTACAGCCAAGCTGTGTTTCTTGTCCAAGCACAAACCTTAGAGATGAATCTTTCAAAACAAGTACCAAAAATAAAATCATACTTCAGGGTGAAATAGTGTTTACACTTATGAATATATTGACTAAAATGCCAAGTTTCAAGAAAGAAAAAAATTCAAGGGAACACAAAAGACTCAGGAATAATTTGTAGACAGAAATATGGAGTATAATTTAAGTATGAATAGGAAAATATTTGTTCTAATGAAATATGGTGTGTGACTATTTATACATGATGACCCCTAGGAAATATCTTACAAACAATTGCTTTAATTGCTTTCTTCAGTATCTCCTTTTTTTTTTTTTTTTTTTGAGCTTTTATGTCTTCTACACTGGATCTTGTTGCCTCTTTGGGCTGAACATTTGAAACATATCATTAAAATATTCCTTCTGCTAGATCTCTGAGGCTGAACACTCACTCTCAGCAAATTCCCATTAGTGCTAACATTTTAAGCGCTCAGCATTTTGTTGCTGTGGTGACTTTGTTCTACCATGTTACAAGTGTAGTTTGTAAAGTCGCAGTGTGAAGGGTCGGGCTACTTTAGGTTGAATTCCCAATTAGAGTTGAATGTTGCCCAATTTTCTAACTGCCCAGCACCTGAACCAGAAATGACCTCTCATTCATGTTTTTAAGCAGCCATCTTCAAACCGTTTAGTATCATTCACCTGCCCTCACAACATGGATATATAAAAGTTAGGGCCAGGATTTTATTCCAAATTACAGGACCTGCTCATCAAAGCCTCTGGTTACTGTGACCATTGTTGTACACGCCCTATTCTCAGAGAACAGATATCCAAAATGCTAAGCTGCCATTTCAATTAACAGGAAAAAACCATGTTCCATTTCTCTTTTGAATGAACCATTAAAGATGGAATTGAACAAAGACAAAACAATCTCTTTTCACTGATACTAAACAAATCTGAAGCCGATGATGAAATAAAATCGACAAAGCAATGAAATAGGAAGAAAGAGAGCTCTGACATTGGCAGCTCAAAACCAGGAAATACTCTAAATTTTAAAACTGCTGTAATTTGACAGCTCTGATGAAATCATGGGAGTATGTATGCACATTCAGCAAAAAAATATAGTGATGAACTCTGTCCTGACAGGCTGCTGCTTGAATGCATACTTGATTAATATTACCTCCATTCATAGTGGTACTTGATGTGAGCAAATGAATTTCAAAATAGCAAGATAAATGCTTTCATAATTCACTATTGCAGGAAGGATACTGTGCAAAAGAGACCTAGAAAATTAGTCCTGCAGTAAACACAGTCCGTCACTTTTCTAACATTTTTTCTTATTGTGGGATACAGGTAGTATTATATGTTGCAATTATCACTGGAGCACATATTTTATATAAAATGCCTGTTTAAGTTTTAAAAATGTTTTACTGGTTTGTTGAGTAGGGGCTTTATCTGAAAAGATACTATCCTGTTTTGTGAGTTCTATGCTATCACTTATTCATACTTTTACTTACCATTGATTGTAATCCCTAAATATATTATTTCCTTCTTTAACAGCTTCATCTACAGGAAAGAGAGTCCAGCACAAGAGCTATCCTATCAGCAAACAGTAATTTTGCAAGGAGCAAGGTTCTAGGAGTAAATTCTGTGACATGTTTTAATGCAGTTTTCCTTGTGCTCCTTCCAATATTACTACAAGCAATGTTTTGTTCCTGTTTCTAGAGATCCATTTACAGCATCAGGGAACCTTCAGCTGCACTTCCCATCTCTTGTAATTTTTATTCCATAATTCAAGCTGCTGTTATTTGGCTTTGCTCCTCTTGAAAGCTGTCAGCACTGTCTCTGGTTTCAACTAGCATCATAATTTGGGAGGTACTGCACTTTTGGCTTAAAGGAAAGGAAGTACATGTAGGGTATTTCTATATTCTAACACTTGGATGCAGGATGGCAGCCCTTTGGCACAATTGCAGCTGGGTTTGATTTGGAAAGAACTGCGCTGAGACAGCTCCAGACAGTGCTGGAAATTCAGCTCACAAAGGGCCTAGAAATGGAGGATGTGTTGCCTTTTTTGTGCTGTGTTGCTATCTCCTGGCCAAGGTGAAAGTATGAAACAGTTGGTGAGAGGAACCAAAACCTGAAGATGATGTTCCTACAGAAAAAGTATTGTGTTGTTACTCTTGAGATTTTTACCTTGCAAATCATGGGATAGTATTCAGATGCTTATGCGTGTCTAGCACTATTTGAGATGACTTGGGGCACCTGAAGAGAGAAGGGAGGTTCACGTATATGTATTTGTAGAACGTATTTGTAGGTTGGAGTAGTTGTCTTTTATCTCTGCCATTGCTGCTAATAAGAAAACTCATTATGGATTATATAGCATTTTACAAGCGTGCCTTTCGGCATATGAATTGTTCTTACCACGTTTGCTCTGAAAACTTGCTCCTTACCCTATGTGACTAGTGGCCTGGAGGAGAGGAAGTCTGAGAACATCAAGGCATGGATACCTTGTGAGTGAGCACTCATGTACATGCATGTTAGCCTTAGAAACTGAAAGATGCTTTTTTTCCCATGTCAAGAAGGATAGCTCAAAGTGGAGATTGCTCATGTTTCCTGGAAACAAGTACACTGTGTTACAAAGGTTGATAAAATGTTTTCATCTCCTTTATTCGTAAAAATACATTTAAACACATTTTTATCTACTCTTCCTTCTAATCTTCATATTGACACAGTCTCAGTGGGAGATTGGTTATGCTCAGGTTTGCTATCTGATTGAACAAAAAATAATGAATTGTTCATTACAGAATGGCTCATGGACAATGAAGCTTTTCTTTCTTGTTTGCTTATTATAGTTATACTGTATTCTCATGTCATGTATGAGAAAATTCAGGTGTGTTCATTTCATTTCTCTTCTGGGAACAGAAAAAGTTGTTGCAGTTTTTGTATGGATGTGTGCTAATTTCCTTTCCCAATTTAGTACAAAGTGGTTTGGAAATAGCTTTAATAGACTGCTCTGGGAACTGTTCCCAGCTAATGAACACTATTAAGTAGCCAGATCTAGTTTTAGGATGATGGCTTTGGTAATTCTGTGTAGAGGAATATGCTGGTTTTGCTTTGCAGTATAATTAGTCTGTGGATGAGGCACACTTGCTTTTATTTTAAATGTAAACCATATGCTTGGTTTATGAAAACCAAACATCTGCCATAGAGATGCTAAAATATGTATCTTAAAAGATCTGCTTTTGATATGCTGCTAAGTACCTTAAGGTAAATTAGGAGCAGTGCAAATTGCTATTTTAACTCTGAATTTATGGTTGTTTGTCATTTAACTCATACCTCTTGTCAAGATCTATACTTCTGACATGCACTGCTCACTTGCTCTAAAAATGTGTCTTTTGTATTTCTGAATCATCTTTCTTACATTAAACAGAAGACTTGCCTCATTCCCGGAATGAGTAGATCTCATACCTCTCTCTGCTTAGTTGTACTGGGGTTGATTCTTCTTGATCATTGCTTAGCAAAGTTTACCCTAGAAAGGGTACCCTATTTAAGGCCAGTTTATCACCTGTCAATTACTGTCAGAATAAGAGATGCAAATTGATGGAAAGATCATTTAAATCTCCCCACATGTGCTGAAACTGCCTTAAATTTTCTTTTTGCATTGGCATTTACAAGAAAAATGCTAAAATATACCAATAAGGTGGATGAATGTGAAGGTTAGACTGCTCTGCTTGTGGTTTTCACTGTACCAAAAAGCTTAATTCTGCAAATGGTGATACCTTTTCCTAATGAGAAGCACTGTTATCCTATGTCTTTCCCACCTGTGTACTAAGCCTGCCTGAAGTTTTAACTTTCTCTCTCCTATTTATAGTGACTAGAAAACACAATTAATACATTTTATAATTGTATTGCCTAGTTACTTCACAGAAAACCCACTGTATTACTTTAACTTTTGTTAAAGTCAGCAACCCACTGAAAGAACTTGGAGCTGTATTTTCATCATTTGGTTGTAAAATGGCAAGTTTGGAAAGCAAACTAAAACATACATGATGGCTTTTTGTCACTGAACACTCTTTAGCCAATAACTGAATGCTTACAAATTCTTACACAGAGTAAGAATTAGCAAGAGGGTAAAGCTTGCTCCTTTGAGACCCTGAAAGTGAGGAAGGAAGATTTTCATGAGTTTGCTCTAAAACACTGCACTCTCCACCAAGAGCTGCACTTAACGACATGTCTGTTAAAAATAGAAGTGATTTTTTCTGAGAGTCAGAGATGTGTTTCATGGGAGGAACTACTTTTAAAACTATATGTTGCCTGAATGGAGGTTGGATAGCTGGGCAGATTAATAGTGTTAATTCAGTTTCTATCTTTACACTCACATTTTTTATTTTTTATTTTATTTTATTTTATTGTTGATTCTATTTGGGGAAGAGGCAGGAGGAGAAGAGTAAATGTCTTTACATAAGGCTTTGAAAAATAACCACCAAATTACTGCAGTGAAATATTTATCTTGTCCAATGAGCAACACTATGGAACCATCTTTGATCAGAAAGTGCAGATTCTTAAATCAAGAATATTTCACAGGAATTACAGTAAGAAAGTTTGGAAAATAAATTTGTTTCAACTTTATTTTCAATGAAAAAAAGTGTACAGTTTTGTATGCTTTATGTTAATAGTAAACTTTAAATACACACCAAATTAGCATAATTATCCATGTATAATGTTATGCCATTGTGTAAGTGATTCAACTTTTTAAAAAGAAATCCAATATTTTGGTCTGAGGGCATTTTGAGTCTTCATTCTGTGGAAAATTTTGACTCTTATTTCAGTACGATTTTAATTGCAAGGTCTCTTTCAGAAGAGAAACAATGAACAGCTCCACATGTAAATAAAGTTTTGTAGCAGATGGGGTTGTTACCTAGAAAGAGAAATATTCTACAACATTAGACGTTTAGCCTGTTTGTGTTCACATATTTGGTAGCCTTAAAGAAAGGCATAAGCTAGTACCGTTAATCTTGGGAAGGAAGTGTTTCTTCCCAATACAATGTTTTAAGGTTAAAAAAGAGAGGGAGAGAGAAAAAAATTAAGACAAATCAAAAACAAGTTTTTCATTTTTGCTCTCCCAGTGCCTCTTTTGAGTGCATAAATTAAAACATGGTTTTATTTTGTCTTAGCCATTTGTTAAGGAAAAAGGAAAGTTTAAATTCTTGCCTCTGTTCTTGAAAAAACAGCAAGAAACTAGTACATGATGGAGTAACCTTTTCATCTAAACAGCTTTTCAGTGCTTGTGTATGTTTGCAGAAAATAACACTTTTCCCTAGCATCTGTCTGTAATGCCATCTGCTACTATGCTTTAGGCAGCTTTGATTGTGTAAACTTAGCTTTCCAAACAGTTTGCCAAATGTAGTGCTTTTGAAAATGGATCCTCATTCATCCCCTATTAAGACATTTGATGGTGTTCAGTGGAGCCAATGCAGAATGTACCAACTTCAACTACAGTGAACACGTTTCTTGTTTCCTCAGTTCTGTTTGTGACTTCACATGTCACAGACAACAGGATGAGCCATAGGGACAGATAACAGTATTCTGCCTGTCACTACAAATTTGTATTAAATACACACTAATAATATCTTTTAATTTCATTATTGGGTTTAATTCCTGTTTCCGCAGTTTAACATCTTTTCCTTATTACTTTAATATCTCACCACTCCTGTCCCATAATAATGAGTGCCACAATTAGCAACAACCACACACCTTTCTATGTTATATTGACCTGAAACAACATATAAAGTCTTCTCCTTTTCTGAACCACTTGGGTAACCTTTCCTTAGGCTGTACTTGTATATCAGTTCCTCTGTTGACTGACCTTAAACTTTATGTCATATAAGTTACCTCCTGCCTGTCCCCATTGCTGCTTGCAGTATGTTTGAAGACAGCCTATCTGTACCCGTGTGATACTTGATACGTTGTTGTGCAGAGTAAGTGCCTGCGGGGTGTATCCCTATCTCCAGAGTGATAAACAGTGCTGAGTCTTTCTGAGAATTTTCATGTGGTAGGTTGTGGGGCAAATTCGTTAAAGCTTTTTTTCTTTTTTAAACAGTTCCCAGCTTAGAACATCCATCTTAAAAGCCTTTTTCAGCTTATGTCATTGCTGTGTTAATGCACACCATATTTTGATATGCTTGTAGCATTAGGAAGGACCTCAGAGACTGAGCCAGTCTAGTCAGGCAAAAGGTCTGCCATGTAAATATCATGTTACTGAAAGATTTTCAGGGCTTTACAGAGGCAACGTTTGCAGAGACAGGTAGTATTTTTTATTTTTAAGCTGATAGAATTTGCAAAAACACCCAGGCTTTTGAACACATCAACCCTTCTTGAGCTCTGAAGGAGGAGCAGCATCACACTTCAAGATAAGAGCAAGCTGGGAACAATTGAATTTAAGTTAATTATGTTAATCCAGTATAAAATTTGAGAGGAAAGAATGATTGACACCTTTGGAGCAGAGAGGGATGTTAGCAAGTGAAGAAAAGTTCAGATCTTTAGTCAATTATGACACGGAAAGAAAGGCAGGTAGTTATCACCAGTGGAAGTGAGAGGTTACCAGAGGTGAGAGTAGAAGTAAATAGTAGTGTGCCAATAGTAGTGTGCCAAAATAATCTTTTTGTGTCTGTCATTTTTAGTATCCATCAGAACTCTGAACTGAGTTTCCATTTTCATCCTTTGGGGCTTAATTGATAATTGTCCCAGAGACTCAGAACTGAAAAATGAGAGGTGGTCCAGTTTTGAGAAGCATCTCCTCCCATTAATAGCTAGGCAATTCTGCCCTTCACTAACTGTGTGAGTTCATCCTCATGAGTGTAATACCCCTACTACCAGGACCAAGAAAGATGTCTTGGACCACAGCAGGTGAGTGAAATATCCCATTCGGCTTTCATGAGATGTCTTGCGCTGTGATCAATGCTAATCTCCAGCCCCACTGTTTCTGACTGAAGAGGGTCGCAGACACTGGGAAAGACAGGTATTATTTTGTCCTGTATATAAACTTCTCTCAGAGGAACTGGATGCCTCTGAGGAACCTATGCAAGGAGCTTGCCTCATCCTTCTGGGACCAGAATATGTGAATGAAATAGCCTGAGACTATACCCACACAAAAACAGCTCTTACTCATGAGAGGCCAGGGAAGTTGGGGATACCTCCTAAACATGCGGTCAGTGTCTGAAAGCTGCCATTTCATTGAGTGCTGCTGTGTGGGTACTGAAGTCTGCCTGTACTTGCACTCCGCAGATCGTAGTTCCACAGTGGACACAAGAAAAGTGGCAGCTGAAGTGCCTACATACCTGGAAGCCAAACATATCTAGCTGGCCCAGGTGCCACCAGTCCTGGCAAACGAGCAGAGTTTTTAACCTCTATGGGAGGACGGTAAGAAATTGAATGAGAGATTTTTGCTATGTAGATTTGTTCCTGATGTGAGAACTAGCAAGATATCTTTCTACCCTGTACCTTCATAGTCAGCATGGAACACAAAAGTGTCTTTTCTTAACTCACAGCGTATGTCAGGTCTGTGGCTATACTGGGGTAGGTATTGTGCAAAGACATAAACAGTATTTACACTACAAGAACTTCTTAAGAATGGTGTAAATCACAAGACAGCTTGTTATGGCAAGCACAGTGTAAGAGACTTTCTTCTGATTCATCATATGACAAAATAAAAAAAAAGAATTTAATATATTCCGATTTCAGAGAGAGCCTGATTTATACATTTTTAATTCCTACTATGAAAAATAGGGGAGGAAATCTGAAAGTGAGCAAAGATGTAGGAGCTGATGGAATCAATACATAGATCAGAGCGTAGAAAAACTCATTGAACTCTGATGAGTTAACATGATTTTAAATGTAGATGTTTTGAATCTTGTTAGAGTACCAAATTTCCCTTCAGAAAGAAGCAACTTTTAAATTTCATTGAGAGAGAAGCAAAATAAATACAAGTATATTAAAGTAAAATGGATCATCTATGAGAAGTCTGTAATGCATTCTATGGAACAAGTAAATTATCAAATATTTGCCATTTGAAAGTGATACATGCAGGGTAAAAATAAGCAGCATTAGAATTATTGTTAGCACTAAGAGCTATGGTAGCTGATGCTAGTGTTTCCTTGGACCAGTTGTTCTTGGGAACTATAGTACTGGATGTGTTGGAGCATTGCTCTACATACAGAGGAAAATCACAAGAAGTTCTGATCAAATGAAGCTGAGTATGTTCTTCAGAGGTGACTGTGCAGCCTGAGAGAGCTGAGTGAAAGGAATGGTGATCTCATGTAGCCAAAGAATCAAATTCCTTTCAAACCTGACGACAGTGCTATTACTCTAAACAGTGATAGGTTGAATTACTTGCTGCTTTTCATTCTGGAGGATCCTAATCCTGCCCTGTACTGGGAATGTAAAATGAAGTGGTATGGGATAACTGGGCATTAATACTCTAATTTCAGGAAGCCCATCCAACAGGCTGTTAGACAACTATGTTTGGTTGAGTCTTTACAATGGCGTGCAGAAGTAATTTAGAATTTCTCTGTCCCTCCAATGTTCTGTGGAGAAAGGAGCTGTTACCATGTATGCAGAATGCCAGTAACACATCTGATCTTTCATTGAATACAATAAACACAGAGAAAAACTACCCACATCCATATACATTTATGAAGAGCATGGTGGAGGCTGCAGTGCATGGCAGGGAAGATGAGACAGCAATAGTGCATTTCCTGGAACAAAATGGCTGGGTACTAAGTAGAAAACACAGAAGCACACTCAGATCTACAATAATAATAGCTAGTAATAGAAGGCGTGAGGGACCCGTGCAGGGAAGGATGATGCTGGTTCACCTCAGTTTGGCTCAAAGTGTGCAGAAAACTTTCTGGAGTTGTAAAGCAAAACTAGGCTTTGTTGGCAGAGAAGCAGAAACTTAGAACTTTAAGGACTAAGCAAGCCTCTAATATTCCTGGTACCTCCATGGAAACCTGTCTCCTGTGAGCTCCAGTTTCTCTGAGTTGTACTTAGCATTTGTACATTTCATTTCATGTCAGTTTCCTGAATGAACAGTCCTCTGCTATTTTTAGAAGAAGGCTTATCTTCTAGAGTTAGAAGAACCCAGGCACACAAGGAAGGAAGCCATTCAGCGATTCTCTGCGATTCCAGATGTCAACAGCATACTTTCTTGGAATTCTTTACACTGGATGGAGTGTGTGTGTGTGTGTCTAAATTTTCTTATGTTTTCCCACAGTGATTGAAGATTGTGAATGGCAATTTTTGGAATGAAAAATGGAATGCAAAATAACCAGAGGTGCCAAGAGCCCTGAGGTACAGACAGGTACCATACGGTAAAGGGGTCAGACTTTACATTAGCTTAAAGAAATAAATAATGTTCTGATCTCAAAGGGGTTAAGCAGCATTTACGTATGCAAGAAAGGAAGTCATCTGGCTATGAACTTAATGGATTATTCTTTTCTGGAAATAAAGGGATAAGGAGCAGAAGGAGAAAAAATCTGGGACTATGGATATCTGAGATCAAAGCCACTGTTCACCTAACATCACTGGAATAATCCACCTTCTGCTTGATCTTGCCAGCCTGCCACAAAGCATCATGAATTATCTTGGGGGTGGAAGCAGCAGATGGTGCCGTGTACGGAGCTGGCAGTTGGACCTCTGGTCCTCCTATGATGGATGTGAGCTGGACTTTGCTTCGTATTCCCAAAGGCATTTTCCATCTCAGTTGCAAACTTATACTTTTTTAAATGGAAAAATCAAAATATTTTCTTCTCAAAGTTACTGTCTTCTTTCTTCTCCAACCAGACTGTTCCTATTATGCTTTTTCTAGCCTTTTACTGTGGTAAAGAATGACATATCTGTCTCATTATATCAAATTTAAGAAGATAACCAAGGAGTATGATGGCTTTCAGATTAATACAGGCTGGTGGGGGTGTTATATCAATAAGGACATTCGGACAGCAGATGTCCTGTGATCCCTTTTGTACTTAATGGTTGTTGACACTTGCAGAAAACTGTTCCTGTTGACAATCACATCAGCTATTCCAGTGCTGAGTTCCTATGAGTGTCACTGAGATGCAGCTCATGACACCAGAGCAAATGACTTGTACAAACAAATATTTGAATGCCTATTATCAAGGATCCTCTATGCCACTCCTTTCCTCTTTCAAATTTATAGAAAAATGTAAATTTTTGGTGGATTTGATCAGCTGATAACATCGTAAGCTAGCATCACATTTACTGATGTTAATAAACCATGGTTTCTTTAAATATTGGTGATAATTTAGAATAAACTTCTCACTGTTTTTCAGAGTGAAATAATCTTCAGAGTCCCCTGTGTTGTAGGTTATAGGATTGAACGGTATTTTATTGTCATCAGGCTAAATTCTCCTGCTTACATTTATTTAAAACAGTCTGTCTTACTCCAACATGCAACAACTTAAAAGATTTCCCTTGATATCAAACCCAGATTAATCAGATGTGAGAACAAAGAAGAGACCTTCTGGCTAGCTGCAAGCAGATATGTCCTGCTGTTCAACATTTACCAGGAACATTAAAGATATGTCAAGTGAGTGAGTGCTAGCTCACTGC
The DNA here is from genome assembly GCA_013399475.1 of Chauna torquata. Taxonomy (NCBI): domain Eukaryota; kingdom Metazoa; phylum Chordata; class Aves; order Anseriformes; family Anhimidae; genus Chauna; species Chauna torquata. The sequence continues at coordinate 12,349 of VXAL01007493.1, read as the reverse complement.
CTAACTTTAGTCTAGGTAAAAGTGGCAATTGACACAAATCACTGCATTAAATGAAACTAGCTGGATACTTCTGTGGTGAGCAAGGTTGTGACGGTTTTACCCAGCTGAGCAGCAGAACTCCACCACAACCGCTCGCTCACTCCACCTACTCAAAGGAACAGGGAGGAAATACAATGGACAAGGGCTCAAGGGTTGAGATAAGGACAAGAAGGTTGCTCACCAATTACTGTCATGGGCAAAACAGACTCAACACAGGGAGATTAATGTAATTTATTACTATCACTAGCAGACTAGAGCAGTGAGAAACTAAAAGCAAACTAAAAAAACCTTCCCCCCATCCACCCTCTTCTACCTCCTCCCCCCGAGCGGCGCAGGGGAACGGGGAATGGGGGCTGCGGGCAGCCCATATCGCTGTGTCTCTGCCGCTCCTTCGTGGTCACTCTCTGCCCCTGCTCCAGCGTGGGGTCCCCCCACGGGATGCCGTCCTTCCCGAATGGGTCCTGCGTGGACTTCCCACAGGCTGCAGCTCTTCAAGAGCTGCTCCAGCATGGGTCCGTACCACGGGGTCCATCCTTCAGGAGCAAACTGCTCCGGCACGGGTCCCCCATGGGTGGCAGCTCCCACCGGATCACCTGCTCCTGCGTGGGCTCCTCTCCATGGGCTGCAGCTCCGGCCTGGAGCCTGCTCCTGGGGGGGCTCTCCATGGGCTGCAGCCTCCTTCAGGCCACATCCACCTGCTCCTGCGTGGGCTCCTCCACGGGCTGCAGCATGGAGATCTGCTCCATGTGGTACCCCATGGGCTGCAGGGGGACAGCCTGCTCCACCATGGGCCTCTCCATGGGCTGCAGGGGAACTTCTGCTGTGGCACCTGGAGCACCTCCTGCCCTCCTTCTTCACTGACCTTGGTGTCTGCAGGGATGTTCCTCACTCCTCTCACTCCCAACTGCTGTTGTGCAGCAGTTTTTTCCCTTTCTTAAATCTGCTTTCCCAGAGGCACAAACAACATCGCTCATTGGTTCAGGTCTGGCCAGCGGCGGGTCCCTTTTGGAACTGGCTGGAGCTGGCTCTTATCTGACATGGGGCAGCTTCTGGAATCTTCTCACAGAAGCCACCCCTGTGGCCCCCCTGCTACCAAACCTTTACCACGTGAACCCAATACAATGGTCTATATCATATTTAAAAGGATGTCTGCAGTATAAAAAAGTCTAAAACACTTACTGAATTTAAAGGTCATCTCCTGATTGGAGATATGTATATGCTTGGCAGAATTTGGCAGGAAGGAGAGAGGTAAAGTTCTCTTCTAACCAAGGATCTTTGAGGCTGCTGGTCTGGTCTTCAGTACAAGTGAGAGAATACTGAGAATTGTGTCATTTATACTTGTCAAGGATGGTCTCAGATATTGGTTTAGCTGTGACATATGATGCCTTTTCCTTTTTCTTCTCCTCCTTCTCAAGTGACTGTCCAGATTCAGACAGAGTGGGTTTGTTTATGAGTTAAATGCAAACTAGTCAAATGGGCAGAAAAACAAAAATCAAACACAGGATAATTCCAGTGTGCAGCATTAAGCTCTGTAAGTTCTATAGCTGCTGCATCGTATGTAAAATGTTTGGTAAAAACTTAAGTGACTGAATTAAATCAAATCAAAGAAAATGGGTGCATGCAACATTTTACCCCTCTTTCTTCTGGCTTTTGATCATTTCCTGCTCAGGAAGTCTCTGTGCATAATGTGATTTCTGTTTTAGTTACACTCAGTGGATCTCTTCCAATACTTGTTCAGATCCACCTGCTTGAGTCCATGTAAAATTTTACACCACATAGGTTCTTTGTTAAGAGGTTCCCCATGAAGATTTTCATTGCATGAAGATTAACCATTCACTTTCTCCATGCCATGATTGTGTATATTCCCCTCAGCCATCCCTTTACTATACTGAAGAGGTCTAACCTACAAAGTCATTCTTCATGTAGAAGCTATTGCATATTTTTGATTGCCCTTCTCAAAAGGCATGTTTTAGGAATGGACCTGGGGAAGGACCAGGACCGGGAACCAAGGAAACCATATATATACATAGGGGTATTCTAATGTCCTCTTTTCGTTGCCCTTCCTTCCTTTCTTCCTTTCTTTCTTCCTTTCTTTCTTTCTTTCTTTCTTTCTTTCTTTCTTTCTTTCTTTCTTTCTTTCTTTCTTT
>VXAL01007491.1:110224-133508 GCA_013399475.1 Chauna torquata | reverse complement strand
AAAGGTATCAAGCAGCTTATGCCTAGTATAAAGACAAGATTCTCAGTATTGCTTGATCTAAAAATGCCCAGAAGGATGTTACAACTTCTAGCCAGATTTTTCTAAAAATGAAAACCGATGCATTGTTTATGGAAGAAACAGGTCTTCCCAACTGCTTCAGTTAACCCTACACGACCAGTGGGCATGCTCTCCTGTTCAACATTCCTTCTTGTTCTTCCCTAATCACACTGACTCAGGTGGCTTTGTACTTCAAAGCTGTCCCCAAACTTTGAGATAAAAGTTAATGCATCTGGTCTGGACATATTAAATAAAACTTTTTTTTTTTTAAATTAAATGAGCAATAACGCAAGAGAAATTTGCTCATCAATTTATAACAGAATTTTACAGGTCCTATTACTCAGATCTTTGCTGTGAACTGAAACCAGCCAGAGTTACTAGTTAATAATACTGTACTGCCATCTTCTGTCTGATGAAAGGACTACACTCAAGTAAGACCAAAAGTAAGAAACACTGGTTTCTGATCATACGAAACATTTCCATCCTTCAGCAGACAAGCCCTAAATTATTACACACATGATCTGCCTTTAGATGAATATTCTTCCAACTGTTCCAAAATAAGGATGCTAGTAAAAAAAAACCATCAGATTAATCAACAAGTGATTTGCCTTTTACTTTACATATTCTGCCACGGATGTGAAGAAATGAATTCATTGTGATTTACTGTAAGCATAACTGACTATACACTTATGTATGATTAGGAACAGGAACTAGAACTAGAAACTGGTTCAAAAAAATTGGTAACATTTATAAGCAAGTAACAACCACAAGTTTAGAAAACTTTTAAAAATATGAACTGCTCCAGGGATGAGGTAAGCATTATTACGCAGTAAACCCACAAAACAGCTATACGGTAACAGAAACAAAGAAAACCATTCTTATAATAATAAAAAAACATAAAAGTTGCGCACCTATTCTATACAATTAACTAGCTGGAGGAAACGACAGAAAGTAAGTAGGTAGAATGGCCACCTGCTCTAAAGTTTTCTACTCCAGGCTTTAAGCTGGGGCCCCTACTGTTTTGGGCTATGCAAACACTTTAAAAATCACAATAAAAATGAACCATTTATGTAACTCCTCACTAATTTAAATATTTCTATTTCTCCATCAGTTTATTTGAAGTCTGAGTAATTCCACTTTATCCCAAAATATAACCTTAAATCATCCATTATTGTACAACATTCTAGCACAAATTCTCCTCAGATAGATACCTCGAAGTATACATCACCATAACCAACAATATGGTCTTATAAGTGACCTATGCAGCAAGCTCTTTCATAAAAGGTAAATCCTTTAATATTCCAGACTAAAAAAATCAAATATAACTTACAGTAATACTTCCAAGTCTTTTCCTCCACCTCATTAAGTAGCCAAGACATTCAAACAATTAGCCTGGGCGTTACTGGCATACTGGTTATTTACAATCATAGCTAGATGGTTTTTATATATTCTTTGTAAGAATTAACATTAGATGTGTTTACAAAACCTAACCAGGACCTCTTCATATCGAAGGCTACCATGTCAACAACTCAAACATTTAAACTATCATCTCTTCTTTGCAGATGTAACTGTAAGCTTCCCACACCTGTCTATTTTTAATTCTAAATTTTGTCACTGTTTCAGTAATATACATTCCTTTCAAACCTTCCTTTGCAACACTCAAATGCTTTTCACTGTGAAATAGGTAAGCAGCTTGTTTTTCAGTAACTGATTGTTCCTTGCTTTCTACGTTACTATTTTCTCATATTCACAATATACCTGAAGACATCAGCTTATTCTCCTGTTACCTTTTTGTGCCTCACTACTCTTCTCTGTCGTGATTGCTAGCTGCATGTCTATGGTTTTCCTACTTTTCTGTAATAACTGCATTTTCTCTCCCTCTAATCTGCTTAGAGTTCTGGTTTTGTTTACGTACAATCTTTATCTTACTTAGATTGATACGAATGACTGAAAACACTGCTTTAACCCTTAAGAGGGTACGTAAGACTGAAATACTATTCTTGGGTCTGCTGTCAGGCCCACACACTATAGAGCTGAACATTCACTCCCCACCTCACTTCAATTCCTTACTAAGACGGTGTCTTTAAGCTCTTGTAAAATGAAAATCATATGATTCAAGAAAGAACATTTTTGAGCCCTAGATAATTGAATGCTCCAGAAAGACAGGATGATGGAAAAATATCAGAATCAGGCCCATTATAGAGTTTCAAATTTCAAGATAATGAGGCACCTAGATGTGGCAAAGAAGTCAGGAAAACAAAACAGTTGGCTTTTAAGAAAACAAAGAACTTTCTTGCACATGCTTATTACCTTAAATTTAGGAACAAATCTGGCAAATTCCTGGTGCCAGTTGTTAAGAGTAGAGGCAGGTGAAATTACTAAAAAAGGTCCCCAGATGTTCTCTCTCTGCAATACACATATTAAAAAAACAGACATTTACAAATTAACTGGGGGGAAGGGACAAACAGTTTCATACAGCACTGCAACTTCTAAAGAACAGTGGCTACATAAGAGGGAGCTACACACAACATAACAAGACTTCCTTCCAGCAAAGCAAGGCGATACAGAATCGAATAGAGTAGACCTAATGTTTAACTCGGACTTCTTTCATAACAGCAAAGTTGTTCCCAGAACAACCACCACCATTTCCAAACTGGCTTGCTCCTTTGTTTCTGGAAGCTGCCACCTTCACATTACTAACAGCCTGTTATTTGGGAACGAAAAAATTTCAGGCAGCACTGGAAAGCTTTGCTCCATCACATCACATTAAAACACCCTCTGGTGAATAAAAAAGTTGAGTCACTAGGGTATTGGTAGTTACAAGCTGGCCTGCACAAGGGAGAGTAAGAAGAATTAAATGCCCTATGTAGGCTTCCAAAAATCTCTAGTTGCAGTGCAACAGGGAGACAAGCCTATCTATCTGTTGTCCCTTTCATACAGATGAGCTCAAGAGCCTTTGGCTGTGCATACCCTTCTGATATCATGGCTGATAGTTCTATCAAATGGGTATCAAAAGGATTATAAACAAATCCAGATAATGGTCGTTTATTTGGTCACTACTCCAGCTACTTCTGCTCTCAGTACCATTGGCTTGTATCTCCAATTTAAGGCAAGTGGCTGGATGCCAATCAAGACTCTGATTTATTTATTTTAAATCTACCTACATGTCTCTGTCTATATATTTCTGCATAAAGAAGCAAGCTCCCATTGCTTTTTTTATTTTGTCTGTCTGTCCTGGCACAGAAAAATCACTATGTTTCCTTAAAAAAAAAAATCCAGTGAAGTATGGAAATCCATGCTGATTGCCATGAAATTCAGAATTTGGGCTTCACTTCTACAAGTCTCTCTGATTTGTAAGCTCAGTGAACCATTAAGTCTGCAACTTGCTCTCTCATCAAACTTTCACAACCAGTGCATATGAAAAGATATTGTCCTGTGAACAAACGAAAATTCTATTCATATATTTATATGTATTTAAATATATATGTGCACACACATATATACAGCTACATACACACACAGCCTTTAAAAGGCACATCTTTAAAACAAAAGGAAATGTCATAGCTAAAATGCCTTTTAAGACACTCAAGCATTATAATCTAGAATTCATTTCAAACGTGAAAAGTATGCATCTTCTATCAAGCATGCTGAACCAGGAAAAAGCTGTAATCTACTTACCTCAGCCAGATGTGCAAGGAGAGCAATACTTTGTACTGTTTTACCCAGACCCATTTCATCTGCCAGGATTCCATTGATGCCCTGCAAAAGATCCATTAACACCTTCACCTTACTACTTTTTGATCCATACAGGCCTTGAAAAATGCTTCCCACTGAATTTAGGGGAAGCAGCCCCACTATAACAACACTGAAACACCCTATCATCTTTTAGGACTTCCACGAAGATAAAATTCATCTCAACCGCACTTTCACTCATTTCTGGGCCTGATTCTTTTTTTCCCCTCAGCCCGTCTGCATGTCATGATCATACTGCGAGCTGGATATGCACACAAGGGCAATGCTGCCTGCAGTTTACAGGCTGCCCAAGGCCTGAAACTGTATGCAACTTGGAGCAGCAGCACTCTCCTCAGTGTATAATCTAAGTGGAAACAGTTGTATAAACATCTACATAAGGAATCTTGAAATTAGCATCCTATTCAAAGCTGTTATTTCCTAAGTCAAGAATACCGATAGGTGGTTTACATAGTATTTTCTTTTCTTCTAAGGACAGATACAGTACACGTGGCCTATTTTTAAAACCAGTAATTTTTTTGACGAAGTTTACTGTATTGACTTATATATCCTAGAAGTTTGAAAAATGTGCAAGAGGTACCAAGATACCTGCTCGTATAGGTTGGCCAGCCAATTCATGCCTTTCAGTTGGTAACCTTTCAGTTTCCCATTGAAAATAGTAGGTTGTGGAATATCTTCCCCTGCCCGGATAGACGGATTTGCTAGACTGTAGCTCTCTCCAAAGCCAGTACCAGACTTGTTAGCAGCCCGTAAGGCAGCTGCCCGACTTTCCTTTGCATCTTCATCAAATGATCTGGTCTAAACAGGAAGAGGTAAATATGCATAAGATGATGAACGTATTGACAAGACACTGTACAGTAAAAAGCTTTACATTTCACGTTACGACATAGGATGTTTGCCAGAAACTAATGGAAAACAAACCTGCTCCCACATCCCAAATCTTTATCTTTTGTTTTTCTACCCGTTTAAGCACAGAAAGGGGCAATGGAACCAAATTTAGATCTGGCACCCAAGACTAAACAAACCTACTTGACTTGGCTGCTATTAAAGATCCTGGTACTGGGGCCTCTACCAATTACTCTCTCTCCTTCACGGATCCAAAAACCACATACCCGGGCCTGATGAATCTGGTAAGCATCCTCAGCATTCTTCAGAGCTTGGGCCTTGTAATAGTTACTATCTGAAAACAACATCTCCATGTTAGAACTCTGCAGAATTAACCACCCAAGTTAAAAAAAAATCAGATAAATTCCAGTAATTACGTAAGTGCTTCTTATACAGAATGAGTTTTGTGCTTGATTTGTAAATTTGCATAAGAATGTACATAGTACAGTAAATTTCAAGAGCGCATAAGAAGGATTGTGCATGAATTGCTTACCATAATCTTCCTGGGTGATGTTGACCACTACTCCTCCACCAATATCAATCTGCCTTTGGGTAGAGCTGTCTTCAAGTTTGCGTAGGATTTCCTCCTGTATTCCATCATGTCCAATATCTCGTTTCCGACTCATAAAATGGGCATATAATTCAGTTTGTGTGATCAGGAAGTTAAGTTTTCGTTGCTGCCTCTTAGCCTAAGAGAAGAGCATTTACAAAAAAACAAAACAGATGAAGGGAAAAAAAACAGAATAAATGTTTAATGATTAAAATATAGTTCAAGAAAAAATGTTTTAATCTAATAAAATATCAACAATAAATCTATCTAGATTATATTATGCATCACTGATATAAAAATGCTAGAATATTAGTTGCAAACAAAAACACTGACCACCACCATAAACACCTATATTAAAATATAAAATTGTTGTAAACAAAATATTCTTTTAAATTCAGCAATCATGGCAAAGAACACCATAATGTCCTAAAAGAAAGTTTAAAAGTTTTGTTTACATTGAAAAATTGAAAGATTTACAAAAATAAACAGCAGTACAGAGGTCTACAGTAAAAGAACCAAACAGTTAAAAAAACCTCTCAAGACAATTACAGCAGGTAACTGCAACATTCTGTTATTTACTAGTAAAGAGAACTGTGAAAGAACATGTGAAATGCATACAGCCGAGATATTACCATTGTCTGGGGTTCAGCAAGATGGTGCTGATACTCTATTCATTCTTAGGTTCTGGCTAAAAAACGCTACAGTAAAATTTGTTTTATTAGTTTAAGTCAGCTGAAACTGTCACAAAATGTTTACAAATATGCAGGAATTGAGAGGAACACTATATATAAAGGCATGATCTAAGGGCTTAAGCATAAAACTAAGCATAAGGTATTCTCAAGATTCCACCTCAGCTCATCACTGCACATGTAAGGTAACAACTGTAAATCCACCAGAGAACTTTAGCAAGCAAGTTTTTTTCTTGAATTCAACCCCTATCACTCTCTAAGAGAGCCCATGAATCAGACACTTGGCCAACACAAAAGTGATCACAGAAAAATTCTCAGCTTTGTATGCTCCAACAGTTCTGCTAACATTTTCTGCAGGTATCATACAGAAGGCATGTACAAATCATGATGTGTTCACAGCAGAAAAAAAGTGAATGAAAAGGTGGCTTGCCTTCTGGATTCAGAATGACGTACAAATCATCACAAAAGACTAGCACTTACTAACCCCAAGTTATGTACGTGTCAGTGAGATGCACGATGCTTGTCTAATCCCTTCCTCTATTTCACTCACTTGTAAAGAATTTAAGTAGTTCAAAGGCTTCTTATCACCTCTGGCTAACATCAGAAGAATTATGTAAAGAATTTTAAGATAGCAGAAGAAATGCATGGAATACCACTGAAATGGAACAAATATCTGAATTCAATGGCCCAGATTTAGAAACTCAAATTATCTGGTTACTTCTGTGTCTCCTCAAGAGATTAATTATCAGCAATCTGTATTTTTGCTGTACCTCTCTCATCTCTTCATCCAACTTGCGTTGTTCCAGAGCCTCTTTCTCAGCTCGTTTGCGATGCTCTTTTTCTACCTTTTCATACTTCTTCCAATACAGAAGCATCTCCTTGGTAAGACGACGTGCCCGTGGTAGAGTTTCCTTACAGTTTTTCTGGGCCTGGATAGCAGCTCGACGTACCTCCCTCATGCACTGATGGGCAAGCTAGGGAGATTTGGATACAAAGGAAAAGTGGGAACATTTAAAGAAACCCAGCAATACAAAACATCAAGTTTAATTACAACCAAGTCTGATCCTTCAAAAAGAGAAAAACTACAATACTTTGCTGAGCAGTAATGCTTTGGAAATGGTGTCAGAGAATGTGAACTTCAAAAAACTTCCTGAGATGCACACAAAAGACAAAATCTGAATATGGCTGCAGGATGGCACGATAGTTAAAGAATTGATCTGGTGGGTAGGTCCTTGAAAGGGACTCAGGAGACCAGAGTTCAAGGCTTGCCTGCAACTCCGACTCATCTATTTCAAATATTTTTCTGTTTTTTGCACTGTTTTAATAAGGCTGCTGCAATGGCAATATTGGTAGCACACAATCGTATTCACATGTTAATACACTGAAAAGTGGGCGAGTATCCTACAGTTTTCCTACCATCTCATAAAGAAGCATAATACAATGTCACTTTTCATTCTAGCATACATAAATTAATGTCATTGTCATAATGGTCAAAATTGCTGGGTTTGATGTGACAGTTGTATTTTTCCTCCACTAAAATTTGGACATCAACAATTCCATCCCACAGATTTCAAATGATCAAACAAAATGAAAACAGAAAAAAAGAGTGCAATTTCAAAACCATTACGTCTGCTGCATCACTCACTAAAATGCAATTTGTGATACCTACAAATACAACAATCACACACTATTTGCCCAGACATCAAAAAGAAATCCAGTCTCTGGTAAGGATGCCCACAGAAGAACCTACCTACAGTGAAGTCTTGTTTTTTCTGCATCCCTTACAGAGAAAACGTTCCCTTTTTTAATAATGCGTATATGGAATGTAACGTTTCCTATGTCATCTTGCATCTGATGATTCTCAGTCATATAAATGAATCAGACATTTGAGCGTAACACTTGAAAAATTGCTCAGAAAACCATTACCAAGTGTTCTTACAGTAAAGCCTTCTAGCTAGAATCGAAGACACTTCTCAGAGGACACTCTGATGAGGAGAGAATTTCTTTTGCAATCACTTAAGCAGAAAATTTTTCTATTTTTAATCTCAGCTCCTATATAAGTTTATGTAAATTAACAGATTTTATACTTCCAAGAGCCCCTTTGATTTAAACACAAGTGCTTAAAAGCGCAAATTACAGCTAGTGGATGGGCAGTTCAAAAGCCAATGAAGCCTACCAAAGTCTTTATTTTATCAAAGATCAGTAAATTAGAAGTTAATAAACTAAATCTTATGAAAGCCAAAAATACTTCATGAAAGAAATTTACATTGCTTGTTTCCTCTGTTGCTTATGAAACACAACAAAATGACATCTAAAAAATGAAAAGCCTTGTACAAATTACTTATATACAGTTCCTTCTCCTATAATGCCCTGCCAGTATAGTCAGTATTGTAAGAAATAAGAGGTTACAGTTTGCTTATTACAGCAAAGTATCAGCATAAAGCTAAACACTTACCTTTTTGCTGTTGGTTAGGAAAAGGTTGCGTGCTGAGGCTTTTTGTTTGTATGCCTATAAAAGAACATCATCTTCAAATTACTTAAAGGGTAATAGCTTCACAGTATTTTCAAAGATCATTTTAAAAGATCATAAAGACTATCCAGTCTTTAGCTGTTACATGTGTCAACCTCAGTCATGCACTCTATTGTATAATTCAGTACATGTTCCGTAACTATTTTTGATTTTGATGGAAACATCTTTCATCCTTTACTGTCAAAGGCATGCATAAATGTATTCCAACTCCTGAAGGAAGGATGTAAACCATCTCCTTTTCAGGATGATTTCTTTAATCACTACTTCTGCAAAGCAGGGTTCTCCTGTCCCACTGTCATCACTGAAATAATCAAAAGACATTTCCACCGTTTCCCAAAGACATTAGCAGTTATGTAGATCCTGTGCTATTCATGTGACCAAAATCAGTCTTTTGAGAAAATAAGGTCTAGCACACTGCATATATACTTTGCCTGGCTTTTAAGTTCATAAAGGATGATACAGCCATCAGTCATACTCAACTCACTAGAAATTCAAAGTCTGTTAACTGTGTATTCCAAAAAGCAGATCGTAAGATCCACTGATCACATTTCAGAGCACTGGTGACAGTGAACTCAGCTATCTCATATGTCCCTGCAGCTTGTCCTGTAAACAACACAAAGTTTTCCCTAGGCTGTTTCTGAAGTAAGTTTCAAAAAACACGCATGCTGTAAAGATTGAAAATGCCTCTCCTGAACTCAACATGAGATCTAGATATTGGTTTGCATTACATAGCTATCCTGCAGATTAGTAGGAGTGTTGCTTGTATTTACTGTACTGTTCATAGAAAAGGGCTGGATAGTCAAATGAAAGTAGTGGTAAAGCACTGCACGATCCACTCAGATACCATTGGTGATAAGAAATTAGAACTACACTTCGCTTACAGGTAACAGAGTATCAGTTTGGCCTTTGATGACCACCAGAAAATCAGCTCTCACTTTACTCTCACTTTCCAAGTGTCAACTCCCCATTAAATTAATTTTCTATCTCACCTTTTTGTTATCATCACTGATGTAAGTGCCACTGGCCAAACTCACCTTTGGCAACTCCTTTTTAACAATGCTAAGCCACACTTTCCGCCGACGAGCATTAAGTTGCTCAATAGTCAAATGCTTTTTCTTGGACCCAGGTGGTGGTGTATCATGAGAAAACTTGGCAAAAACTTTGGTCTGGTGATGGTGGCGTCGTGGTGACTCCTCTGAAGAGAGATCTTCATCCCGTCTCCTCTTTTTCTTTACTTTTTTCAACTTGCCTGCATGGCAAAAATGATCATGAAACCAATTTTTTTTTTTTTCCTATTTCTGGGACCTTCCACACGTAGTCTGACATCTGTCCTAACTAAGCTATGCTAGCCAATTTATGCATGGAACTAACAAAAAAGCCAAACTTATCCATGCCTGCCAGTTCTAGTATGATCCACTTATTTCTTTATTGTTTTGCAACTAACTTCTATGGCATGTTTCCCTGCATGAGGAAGCATGCCCTAGGAGTTAACGTATCTGGGATCTGCTACAATGCTTCTTGTTCTGTGGTAAAATTTTATTTAAAAACATGTAAAGGTAAGACATTTGAAGTTAACAAAATCAGCATTTGGTAGGATAAGTCTCAAACCATAACTGTCATTAGTTGAAAGAGACTGGCAAGTTATTGCATGTTATTATTGGCATGTTATATCTCTTACTGCAGATAGAGCTTTCAGAAGAAACTACCATCTCCTGTTATCAGATATTAAAAACATTCTTGGAGAGTATGCAAAATCAGGGATGCTACAAGATTAGAGAAGGAAAAAAAAATACAGCACTAAAGGAACTTGCAGATAGACAGGAAGGAAGGAGGTAAGCCCAAAATAACCTCCTTAAAACACAGCACAAGCTTAAGAACTTGCACTAGAGAGAATTCACCTTACACTGACAGTTCACAGCCTTCTCCTCCTGCTTCCTTACAGCTCTACAGATGCTGCCAGCTCAGTCAAGAAAGGAAACTGTACTTCCTGGCAAACATGCATCTGAGAAACTCCAGCTGAGAAGTTACAGAAGTAATTATATTTTAACTCACGTTGGACATCAAGCCTGAGTTCCCTCTAATTTCCAGAAAACAATCTCACTTCCTATCATTTCTTGTTCACTAGAATTATGCATTCAGGAATAACTGTATCAGATACTGGATAGCTTCTTATGTTTTTCAAGGAACTATTATGTTTTCAAAAAAACTGAACAAATGGACCACAATACACAACAATATTTATGGATTCTGAAATACTGCCAAGCAACGTTGGAAATTATGAAGTATTTATCGCATGACACCTTCATTCTAGATCCAGAGGTCCACGAAGAAAATCTAAAGCCATTAACTCTCAATTTACACTACCCTTTTTTCACCCTAGATCTCTAGAAGCCAGACGATAAAACACAGTATTTTCTGATGATTTCTCTTTGACAGAACTGGCTATTAGCTTTCCATCCAAAACTTAAAAAGATTTTGAGCTTTTATGTTTACTCAAAACAAATAAAACAGGAAAGGAGTTTAAATCATAGCAACCGTTTAAAAACATAAGGTTAGTGACTTTACCTTTTAATTTTTTCTCCTCCTTAAACTTCTTTTTCTTGGGCCCTAGTAGGTGGCGCTGCTGCTCGTAGTAAGGATCATGTGTGGAAAGCAGTCCTGCACTGTAGTACTGATACTGCTGCAACTGAAGTGGATGTAAATGAGCACACTAATGGAAACCAGATACAGCAGATAACAGACAGCAGGTAAACAAGTTCACGCCTTGATAGTAAATAAGAGATCAGTAAATGTACTTTTCCATATTTAGCACTGTTATCAAGGATTGTAGAGCGTCCAAAGTGAAACCACCTGTCCAGAGGCAGCCCTCAAGTTCTACATAGGGAACCAAACCCATCCAGATAAATAAGACGGGAAGAGCAGGCAGTGAAGCTTACGCTTTCAAAACATACTGCTCTATCTTTTTCCATACATGTGCTGCCCAGCAAGACAGCATGCTACATGCAGCGGTCCAATCAAGGACTTCCTATTTGTTTTGCTTGCATTCCCGCATCACATACATGTTCTACTGTATCATAACAAAGGATAACAAAGGACAGATTTATATAAAAGGCATTTAAAAGATTACCACATAAACAAACAACTTGAACACTCAGATTATCTAATAAAAGTATAGCTGCCTCAGCAGCTTGCAGATTACAAAAAATAAATAGTATATTCAAAGCATAATTCAACTAAAATATTAAAGAACTACATACAGGTTACATATAAACATGAAAAGTATGACCTACGTGAAAATTGGGTGTATGAATGTTTGTGTAGTTATGTAATATTTCAAGAAGCCAACACAATCTGGGTTTAAAAGTTAATCAGAAAGCAAAGGAAAGAAGACAGAAGCAAAGACTTAGGTGGGAAAACTATTTCCTCACTCTTCTCGAGAAATTTCAAAGCAGTATGAAACAAGATGGTAAATTCTTGTTTCATACACGTCCTCTGATAGCAGGATAGGATGACTTCCTTCATCTGAAACCCATTTTCTGGTGCAGTTCAAAGCAGCAATTAAAATTTTTGCAAAAGCTCTTACAATTCAAAGAAATACATTACTAGAATCAAAATAGTCAAAACTCGGCACGATATTAAGAAAAATGTAGAAATGCAGCAGATAATATTTTCTTATACGGAAGAGGAAAAAAAAAAGGAGAATATGAGATGAAAATCTAAAACAGAAAAGAAAGGTAAGAAAAAAAAAATAAAGTCAAGTAAACCCCCCAGAGAATTACAGAAAACAGCAAGGAAGAAAACACGGAACTCTCAAGAATGTAAACATCATCTTTCTACTTGCTACGTCAATGATGATGCAAATATACTCCTTTAGGTTTAAATACACAATTTTAGTCTTGAACAGCAGCTACTACCCGTATTGGAATCTAACCCACAGCATCTCAGTTTTGATGTATTATCTGAATCTTACATTCTAGCACCCTGTATTTGCTCTAATGAATGCAATAGAGTGTTGCAGAAGCTATATGTACACTTGTACCTCTACTATCTACATAAATTATTGAGAGATTCTCAGCATAAGGGATCAACAGCTTTTCAATCTGTACATAATTAATTAAATAACCCTTGTCTGAAACTGACATTAGATTGTTCTAGTCTACCCAACAGTAGTGTATTTTCTAGTCCACAAAATATTATAGTTTTTCAGAAAAAGGTAATAGCAGTTAAAATTATGCAACTAAAGGAAAAGAATAAAAATCAAGGAAACACAAAAGTTCTGGATTTTTACCTCTTTGTCTTTGCTATATTTACTTTGATGTAGTTTTTTATATTTGTGTAATCGCAGCATATTGTGAAGCTCCTCCCTTGAAAGAGAAAATTCTTCTTCATCCTCTCCATCCTCATCACTTGGTGAATCTGTGTCACTGGAGTCATCACTCAGAAGGATACTCTAACAGGAATAAATGCAGACTAATTTACCAATCACGAGTCTCTATACTGAATTGTTTATTTATCCAGAATGCTCTTGAGCCTTTACCTAATAAAGGGCTGCAGACCTGGCCCAACCACAATATTTAGCCTTTACAAAGTGCCCTCCATCTGAAATGCCTCAAATGGAAAATAGTTTTCTGATGTACAGCACTGTTTAGGAGCTAATCAAATACACATTTTCTGATTTTTGGGGAGCTAGTTTTCAGTTAGTTTAATGAAAATTAAGACATTTTAAAATCCACTGCAGCTGCTTGTGGTCTCAGAAGGCTCTTTCCAGCAGTAAGAAAAAACAGGATATAAGCAGGGGCATTTTGTGATGCATGGCTGCAGGTGCTGTTTGTCCTGCTATTCTACCACTTGCACCAGGTTTGGCTCTTGCCTGACCTCTTGGCAACCTGTTTTTGCTAACTATGGAAGGCCGCAGTACAATGAAAAGGCAAAGATGGCATAATGCCACCAGTCCACTCTCTCTTTCCTTCCTCGTTTGGACCTTGTACTCAGTTCATCTTAGAAACAAACTTTCAGCTCAGTCCCAAACGTTCATTTAATGTACTTCATAATAGCTCACTTTAATTTGGACAGTACGCTAAAAAAATACTTCACATTTCTGAATGCATACTCACTGTGAAATTCAACTAAAATGCTGCTGCTCACCTAAACTGAAATTCCTACTGTCCATTTTGCTACGCAACGGAAATGAAAGCTTTAAATCTACAGAGACTATAACTATTTTGTTCTACCCAAGATCTAATACGATATTTATTATCAACCATCACATACTTCTTTCTTTCGCTTTCTAAGATGAAAAGCCTCTGTAGAATGCATTTTTTGCTTTGGTGAGTGTTTTTATAATGTAGAAACAAAAAAAAAATCAAAAACAAATAAACAAAAACATTCATTTCTTCTTAGCAAGGGACACTAGACTAGCTCCAGTTACTTTGAAAAAATAGTGCAGCAAAAAAACAGACCAATATAGTACAAGACTAAAGAAGTCCTTTGAAGCTCTCTTTTCAGCAACATAACAAATATTAATACATCTCTATACCACCTTATGCCTCTTCTTCGGTGTGATATTTTGCATGAATTAAATTGCATCAGATCTTTTAGGGCAGCTCCTAACACATTTGTCCAGCTTCATAAGCCCTCAGCGGTACATGTAAAGTAAAATTAAATGGGCCACTGACATGGGAACAATTAAGGTTGCTGTAAAGTTACTGTATTTGGCAATTACTTTTATACCAGTACATTTGTGACCAGTGCTCACCTTTCTTTTTGCTGGCTACTTTCTTATATGTTTGTATCTCCATGATCTACACTAGATGACAAGACAGAATCCCTCATTTACCACTGTCTACAGGGTGTTTAACTGGGACTCTTCTCAGATTTCTTAACAGCTGCATTTCTTTGCAATATTCTTACCTTCAGCCACTTTCTGCTTTTCTTCAGTTTAGAAAAGTTATACAAGCTCCCTTTTTCGGACTTTGGCTCTGTTTAGAGAAAAAAATAAAAATGAATTTCTTAAGAAATAATGCTTTTCCGAGCTAACCCCAAAGTACGCAGAGATTCACTTTAGTGGATGACTACCTGGCTGCAGTACTCCATTCAGGGAATGTGTGTTCAGCATCCCGGAATTCCCTACTCCAGAAGATTCCCCAAGCAAAGAGTTTGGAGGCTCTTCCTTAACTTGCATCAGGGGATCCCCAGATTGAGGAAGCAAAGGATTGTCATCCAATCCATCTTCACTTTCGTCACTGCAAGAAGATACATAATATAGCAACAATTAAAGGAAAATATTCAAAATAGGAGATGCCTATGCAACTTTCCTTGCACGTGGCCATTTGCCTAAAGGTTTGAGAACCGAGACAGCGTCAGCTATAATTTTACACATTAGAAACATTGCTGTTAATAATTTCCCTCTCAGCAGCAGTTAATGATCAGACCAGTCTGGCTATGCTATCAACCTGCACCCTCAGTCTCTAACTAGACATTGAATTTGAAAAGCATGAACTAACCAAGAAACATAGCATCAAGTCAAACCAAAGCACTATATTGTCATTCTCAGCACTACTGTACTTGTGAAAGATATACAGCATATTTTTTTCTACTCCTTGTATGGATCTTATTATATGCCTGTAATACACCTGTTATTTATTACTCACACAGTTTTCAGTTCTGTAAGTCTACAATTCCAAAACACTGATGAAATTAAATGTAAATTGTTTTGGGACAGAGACATACCTTGATGACTCACTTCTCAATGGTACAACTTACTGTCATATAAATGCATTTCACTTATGGCTATGTGCCAGTTCCCTGAAAAATCAACTTAATGCTTGCTCATCGTACTTTTTGCAGGCAAAGAAAGTTTTGGCTACTCAGCTATGATGGAGTTTTAAAACATCTTGCTAATTTGTACCTGGGCTGGCAACATGCTGAATTATCAATGTGAGGTAAGAAGTACAATGCAAAATCTTCACTGAAGGGTTTATAAAGAACAAGTCACTACTAAACCCTGACTATGGTGTTGCCTGGGAACAATATTATAAAAATGCCTGTCTTTCCTTGGTATTTCCAGTGAAAAGGTTTTGGTACCTGGATATATTCCTGTTAAAGATGGCAGACGTCTGTCGTAAAAACTGATCCAATTGCAGAGCCTTCTCCAGATATTGCAGATAAAGGGGTTTTGCCAGCTCTGAGCAGCTGCCATCCTCCCTGGCGCCCAGCTCTGAGGCCATAGAACAAACTTCTCCTCATGCACAGATGCCTCTGAACACGCAGCTGTTGAGAGGAAACAACAATAAGTATCATAGCCACCACCTCTGAGAAGAAAGAACTAGGTGAGTAGGCAAACCTACCGCATGCTACACCAAATGCTAATACTTAACATATAACCAAAGAAGTTCTGGCAAAAGGCTGAGGTTGCAGTTAATAGGTATATTCAACAAACAAGCTGAAATTCAGACTAAACTTTCCACCACAAAATCATGAATTTGTGGATGACGTTTGATAGGAATGAGCACTGCACTGACCTAGTATGATAATCCAAATGCTTTAGCAAATGAGGACATGAAATGAAAAGTACAATGAATCCAGCCCTTGAACATGTAAAGCAAACCTTCCTCGCTATTAGAGATAATATGTTTAACTCTGAAAAAAGGCCACCCATGAAAGTCAAACGAGTACAATTATTTAGTTGAATTATATATATATAAAGCTACTTTCCTACTGAAAATACTTTTATGTTGTTTTTATCACTCAGTTCACAGCTGCAGTCTACAGAATACTTGCAAGACCTTTCCCTTACTTAAAAGCAACGCTACCCTTACAGCACTCAGACTATAGCTGTTACCTGTTGCACAAGGTACAATGCTTGACCATAAAACATGCCATTATAAAATTAAACTGTTATCTTAATTAAAGAAAAAAAGGAATGCATAATTAGCAATTTATTACATACTTTTTCCATTTACAAATTTAGACCGTACTCTAGCTTTGTTTTTTCAACTAATAAAAATAGCCTTCCTGACTTTCACTTTTCATTTGGTCGCAGGACTTTGGATTCTCAGCCCCACCCCACCCCCAGAAAAACACCCCACAGTATTTGCATCATACGTACTTTCAAAGCAAAGCTATCATTTTGTTGTTCTGTCAACTGCAGTTTTACTTCATTTGCAAAAGATGTCATTATCAGTTATCACAGTAATTAACTCCTTCAACTGGAATTTCAGTTTTCTTCAATCACAAAAGACGTCATGATTGATACAATAAAGGTAAGATAATTTTAACTGATTTCTAAATTCACGGTTGTAGCCGTATAAATGAAAGCGCTGTCAATGCCCTAAATATGATATTTACTAATAAATAAATGCCTTTAACTAAAGCTTTTGTTTATGATGGAGGACAAAAATAAAAATAGTTTTTGAAAGACTGAGATTAAATGTTCTTCTAAAGGATTCTTCTGGTTTGTGTCTTAGAGATACTACAAAACCTGAAGCAAACTTCATATTACTTTACTGCAAAACATTTTATATTTAACTACTGAATTGCTACTGAGTTGTTTTAAGCTAACATGAGTGAAAACATAAATTGAGCATCTGCTCTTCAAATTGTTCTCTCCATGCATACAGTCCAAAAAATCAGCATCTTTTTCCAAGTCTTTTACCCTAAAAAAATTTCAGAACAGATTTTAAACTTCTGACATGACAAAAAAATTATAAGGGATTACCCCTTGAGACTAATAGTTGTGGTTGAACAGGAGCAAATTTTATTATTTCTTAATAAACACCTAGCCTTAGATTTAATGTCTTTACTCATACAGAATAAACAGCAGCATGCCAGAAACTGTTAGACAGGATAACAGCCCTCATTTAAAGATGACTTTTAGACGGAAGCTATCTAGGTTCAATTTTCTATATGCTAGATCTTCTTACACCTGACAGAAAGAGAATGAATGGCTTCTGTTATGAAATATCTGTTTCAAGTAGAGGTTAACAGACAGAAGAAAGCACCCAAAAGCCTTCTCTACAAAAAAGGGATTAAAATTCATGTTTTCCAATAAACTTTTACCTATGTGTGTCATACCCTTTAACACACATCTGAAAACCGAAAACCCACCACCTAAAATCAAAGACTGTCTTCCAACACACAGGGTAGGGTCATGAAGAAAGTAAAGAGGTTAGAAAACGCCAGGAAACGCAAAACTTGTGCCTCTGACAGAAGAAATCAGTGTGGGAGGGGATAGAAAAGGACACCAAAAAGGTAGAGTTTTCGTACACATCAGAATTGATATATATCATATGAGCAGCTTAACAAAAAGGATATATAGTAAGGAGCAAGATTCAATATCTAGTACCATACCAGAAAAAATGTGGTGATCCCTTTTATCACTCCTTTTCAAAACATATCTGTAAACAAGAACTAGCATATGTCATGTTAATACTGTATTATTTTAGTTTCCTAGCCAAAATACCATGTGCAACCATTGGTTAAGGATTTTACTCAGAACCACAAGGCATCCTTCACCTCTCAGCTCTCTGCAGAAAAGCTCTTTCCCCAGACTCAACATTTGGTAGCGCTACAGGAAAGAAACTTGCCTCCTGCTCCTAGAAAAGGGCAGTAAGCACCCACGACCTCAGTCAGACTCACCATCTCTTGAAGATACTGAAAAACTGAACATGCTCTTTTTCACCCCAATGAGCCTCAGACTAACAAAACTACACAAGCTCAACAGCAAAATGAAGGGAAAAATAATAAAATAGATTTGAGGCCAAGTCTTTAATTGCCAGAGAGAAAGCACGTCAGAGACATAACAGTCATTTTCCCGATCTAAAAGGAGTAACTGGCTGCTTCTCTGGCTGCCCAGACGCCCCTGCCTAAGAGCTGGGTCTACGTGCTGCCATCCCCGCCTCTCCTCTGCACCAGAGGTGGTGCTCATCTGGCTTCGGGATGTCACACAGCTCCAGGAGATAACCCAGCAGAATATGATTTCCTTATCTGTAAGGCATAAAAGGCCCCGTGAAAAGATGATGCCATCAGACGCGTTTACTAACTCAGATTTCTTCAGGAGTGGCTCATTCCTACTGCACTGGCTTCCCAGGCAAATACGAAAGCAGGAGTTCATACCCTCTATCTGCAGTGACTGCACCCATTCATTCCATATCTTAACACATTAAATTCCCTCGTTTTGCACTCGGGACACACTAAGCACCTGTCTCATCTGTACGTTTTTTCCAGATACCTGTGTTCTTCACCATTACTTCCCAGATCAGGAAACCTTACATTTCCATGCTTAAAGTCCTCGTTGTGCTGAGACAGTAAAAGCACTCTTCATTTCACCCTAGAAGAAGACAGGCTTTTGCTTGTCTTCCTATTTTAATTGTCTCAAGAGGCTCCTGTACATACAAAGTTAATTACTCTTGTCTTCCAAACACTTACTGGTTTGTATCCTGCCTACTGAATAACCAAATAAACAGAGGCGAGCTCAACAATATTCTTAACTATATTAACAATGCCCAAAACAAATCAAGTGTTATAGAGGCATATTAAACAGAGAACGGTTCAGGCATCAAAATCAGCCTTTCATTTATTTATATACTAACAGTCATACAGGACTTCTCTGCTGATCAAAGTAGTAATATGGAAAGCTAATTGAGAGATTCCTCTTTATTCTCTATTCTTTTGCTCCCATTCTAGGTTTTAAGAAACAAAGATTTCCAAAGGTGAAACCTGCTTGAATACTGAAGCGAGAGAAGATGGGAATAAGCAAACGAGATGCACCCGACAGCCTTACCCACTACAGTAGGTAACGGCGTTCAGGAAATTGCACAAAGACATTTTTTCAGTGGATTTATAAGGTGATGACATTCTTTCCACTTTTCTTTGCTATTCTGGAAACAAACCTACCCTTTTGCCTACTCAGGTTAAGAAAGACCAGAGAAACACAGATTTTCAAGATGTTTTTCATTACTGGTGGTAACATTTAGGTAAATATTGCGTTACAGGTGGTAAAATGACCGGATGCTGCAGAGCAATCCTGCCATCACAACCTTCTTACTGATGTAGTCCAAGTTAGCACGAAATTTCAATACCAAATTCAGTAGTTATTTACTTTCTTTCTTCTCCCTTCAGCTCCCTGAGACTCGTAACAGTCTAGAAAATGAGCATTTGGGAACTAAGCAGCTGCTGTAACTGTCTGACTCGCACTTTCAATCCTTTAGTGTTCTTACCTAATCAGAAGCTCACACAGAAACTATTTAATTGCATCATGTGGCCCTTTGAATTATTAAAGGCACAAGTAAAACGCCACCAGAAGGTTCTGAGTGTAGCTACCAACTTCACAGAAATAACCTTCAAAATGGTATTTTTTTTTCAAAAGATCTAAGTTCATTTTTTTAAGATGCCTTCCTTGTCTTTCTTTAAATCACATTGCTCAATTCAGTGTTAATGTAGCTGTGGGGTTTATTCATTTACTTTGTTTTTCAAGTCTGTCCATCACAATGTCTGGTCAGCAAGCAAACACCCAGCATTGGAGAAGAACCTTTCAAGGACATCCTCAGAAAGCAGAGTTATGCTTTATAACAAGGTTTCTAAGTTTTATACCCACCAACCTGCACCAACCAACCGGGAAAAACACTGCTTTCATGAAGCAGCTTAGCTTTGAACAGTGGACTCTCCCAGTTTAAATGAACATCTAATGGCCATTTCTGCATGAAGTCCCACAGGTTTTTGCTACCAATATCCATTTAAAGGAGGAGCCCCATAATTGGCAAGCGCACAGTTCAGAACTTCTGCCTAGCTGCAAGCTGGAATGGATTTTCTTTGTGTGGTTTCTCCAGAAGTCTTCTTTTCTTCGTTCTCTCTTCAGTCACTGGCATCTCTACATCTTGGGTAAGGCCCAGAAGATTACTTTTTCTTCTTTTTACACCTAACACTGGCATCAAACATGATAGTAGATAATGACAGTATTTGCACTCCTGCGGGCACATACACAAACACAAGCTACCGTGCAGGTATAAGGTACAGCACGGCAGCTAATCCACAGTACCTGTTCTTAGCCTACGACTAAGTCTAAATGCAAGGCAAATCAGCAAGGTAAAACTAATCCAGACGGTCTCAACTGCCACAGTAAGTGTATGCATATGAAGTGCTACCAGCTAGCAGGAGAGCACACTTACTTGCTCAAATATTTCAGCCTACAATAGCAGTTTCTCACCTCTCCTCCCTCTAACTAGTATAAGCACATGGACAACACATGCAAATGGACAAAAAGCCCAAATCCCAGTTTACACATGGGAATTATGTAGTTCTCATATCCCTGTTTACATCATAGAAAGTTTTATCCATAGAGCAGGATTAAGAAATAAAGCCAAGGGAGCGAGAATACAGCCTTCTACACTGTTTTGGTTCCTTCACAATTTTAGCAGTTTTCTGGTTTTCGTTTCTGTTTTTTATTTTGTTTTGTTTTTCCCCTTCTTCTTCTTATGTGGTCTTTTCAAATTTTGCATTTTGACACCAACTTACTAAAATTTTCCAAACCAAAATGAACATCTAAGAAACTTTTTTTTTCTCCTTGAAGGAATTAATGAATCAGACAGACAACTCACATCAGAACAGCAGAACACTGTAAGGACATCCTGTAGTAACATCTCCAGAATAACTCCCGACACAAACATGCACATCCACACAGATGATAAGCCAAGATTTATCAGTTAGGTATGTTTTTGTCAGATTTCCTTATATGCATGTAATCTCTAATACAGGCAATTATGGTGGCTTAAAACATCCTGTAGAGGTATTTTGCTCAGAAGAGAATTAAAACGTGAGATGGGAAAGAAGAGCATTTAGTTTGCTTTGATAAACATATAGCCACACTGACAACCATTCTCCATGGTACACTATGCTAGGTATTAAAGTAAAACATAATCCCCACATAGTCTTTTTATGGCAGTAAGTCTCTTAAATATAACTTTGATACACAAGAGACTATTGCTTTTCATACACCAGATAAAAGAGTATTTAATATGAACCTAAAGCTCTCAGTCTCCACTAAACTCAAGCTGGATGAATAAACAACAAGCACATACAACTGAAGACAAGTTTGCATATTTTTGGTTTGAAATGATTAAGAAACTATTTTAATTGCTTTTCTGAGTAATGAAATTAGTTAAAACTAGACAGTGTTCTATATATAGCACTTTGTTGTTTTGCCTTAGTGGCAAGGTTTTATATTGCTTTCCAAGAAATGAGACAGCATTTCATTGATCTCAGCTCCACTTTTTAATTGCTTTTAAACACAGAGAAGAGCCAGTGGGGCACAGACACTGGATTTTCTAATTGCAGAAATAACGGTCACAGACTATTAAAAAAAAAAGAAAAAACTATACAGCTGTACAAAAATCTTATTGGAAGCACACACAAGTGAATCACAGAATACCTTTAAGCATACCAAATGCGAAAGTTGGCATGTCACAGCTCTGCTTCCACGTTTAAACTACTAGGAAAACGACCAGAAGAAACAAAGCCATCTAACTACGTAGTTGTAGAACAAAAGTATATCTTGCCCCAAAAGGGGAGCTGCCAGCACTTATGGAGACCTCTGACGGTGCTTCCAGACTCTGCACTACGCAAGAGCACCAGCTGTTACCCTCGTAATCTGACGTTGCTTCACTCCTCTCTGTGTACACAGAATGCAAACTGCAGACAGTTTGGTTTTTGCTCCCTTCGTCCCAGCCCATGAAAAGGGAACTATGTCCAAGAAAGCTCTAAGAGAACCATTTTTGTCTTGCCATCCGAAACAATCCCTAGCATAT
Source organism: Chauna torquata (assembly GCA_013399475.1). Lineage (NCBI taxonomy): Eukaryota > Metazoa > Chordata > Aves > Anseriformes > Anhimidae > Chauna > Chauna torquata. The sequence goes on along the minus strand of VXAL01007491.1, from coordinate 111,248 downwards.
AATTTAGCTTGTCAAGCAGCATACTTGCTACAGAATTTATAGCTTATTACCTTACACCCAAGTGGAGCAAAACTTGCTGATTTAAACAGTCAAGGAACGCAAGGCAGGATTTTAAGCAACCTTAACACAGTACACGCCAGAGATGGCCTAGAAGTGAATTAAAGGAAATATTCTTAAGCACTAGGAAAAAGTTCAAGGTACAGGTCTCTTTCTTGTTCTTTTCCCTCACCGCTCACCACCTTACCAACCAGAGGATATTGCAAGCTATCCTTACACATATGAATTAAAGGAATGACAATACAAATACAGAATTTCTGATTCATGTAAATTAAAAAAAAAAAGATGAGTGTTGATGATATACAGATGTATTAGGTACGCCGTACAAATCCATACAACAGATTTGCTTGAGAGAAAAGTAAAGTTCTAATAACACGTATAAAGAAGTTTCACTATAAAAAGGGGGCTTTAGTTGAATCATTTTGTACACAAAAGGAAAAAGTAATCTGAATGAACTATCACAATCACAGAACAGCTTGAGCTGGAAGGGACCTTAAAGATCATCCAGCTCCAGCCCCCCTGCCACGGGCAGGGACACCTCCCACTAGACCAGGTTGCCCACGGCCCTGTCCAACCTGGCCCTGAGCACCTCCAGGGATGGGGCATCCACAGCTTCTCTGGGCAACTTGGTCCAGTGCCTCACTGCCCTCACACTGAAGAATTTCTTCCTAACGTCTAACCTAAGCCTCCCCTCTCTTAGTTTCGAGCCGTAACCCCTCGCCCTATCACGCAGGGGGTCCTTGCCCTGTAACAGCAGTGCTGGGGCCGAACTTCACCACACGAGACCAGCACCAAGGCGCCAACAAGACCGCCTGACGCTAAGGAACAGCGATCGCAGGAGCGGCTGCACCGACGCGCTGCGTCTGCGGCGCCCCAGGACCAGACTTCGCTCCGCAGCGCAGGCGCCCACCGGCGCCAACGCGGGGCCGCGGCGCGGCCGGCGCACGCCCGGGAGGGCCCTGCCCGC
>VXAL01007491.1:65153-108999 GCA_013399475.1 Chauna torquata | reverse complement strand
CGGCAGCGGCACGAGGGGGGTAGCGTGTGGAGCTGCGTGCGTTTTACGACATCCAGAAATGAAGAACTGCCCCGGAGGAGCTCGGGACAGCCTAGGCCTGAAAGAAGCTTCGAGGACGTTTTGCAGCAGAGACTGTTGAGGCGTCAGTTGTTGACCACAGCTGTCTCCCCCAAACCATTAAGTAGTACCTTTAATCCCTGCATTAATGATTTACAGTGCTGCAGCTTACTTACTGCCTAGAGACGGGAGTTTGTACTTCCTTACTAAGATTTCCCTCGTCATATCGCGCAGCAGTACCATGGTTACTTGGAAGTAAAGCAAGACCATCTCTCCATCCCCAGAAAAACTTCACTAGAGCTCTTAACTGCATACATCTCTAACTACAACCAGCAGTTACACTAAGGAAGAAAAGTGGGCAATTTTGCCACACATTACTACCAAGCTTAGAAAATGAACCATACCAAGTGTTAGCACAGAGCAACATTACAGTGTCTTAGGGATCATTATAAAAATATTTTAGTCTTTTTTTCTTCTCCTTTAAAAAGGTTGTCATTTTCACTCTTATTATCACTGAGCGATGACTTCAGTCCCAACTTATTTTTCTTTATACCATTCCCAGAAGAGAACAGGGGAGAGCTGCAGCCTTGTTTACCCAGGAAGGTTTTGCTGATTAAAGCAATGCAGTGGCACAAATGTAGCATACTGTTATGTCTCTTTCTGAAAATCCTTCTTCTGGTTCCAGCCAGAACTTCTTGGACTCTTCCAAGAGTGCAGCTCAGTCTCTCATCAGGAAGGGTGCCTTTAGAGCTTAGTTTGTGTCCTGCACACAGACACTGAGACCACTCTTCTGCACCCCAGAGTGGATGCCTTCACACCTGACTATCCCTCCCCCTTCCGTTATCTGACATACCACCATTTTCCCTGTTTCTTTACTAACGGGACTGGGTGGACTCAGATGATTTCAGTTGTGGAAATACAAAGCAAGCCCTTCTAAGCAGGCTCTGAAGAGCCTGTATATTCTACATCGTAACTCACTGACTTGTGGGAATGCATCACTGCTAGGAAAATCTTGTTCCAGATGAATGACATCAACTCCAGAGCTGAGAAGTGGCCCAGTGCGCTGCCAGCATCTCCTAGCAGACCAAATGAAACAGACAATTTCCAAATAAAAAGATGTGAGAAACTTGTTTCAAACCTGTTTTATTTTTCTAAAGTAAACTGAGAAAAGGAACTATACAGTTTAATTACAGAATACTGTTAAGGTTTTTTTTGTTTGTTTTTACATACAGAAAATATACTGACAAAGATCAAACCGTGGAAGTTTTTTCTGCCACTCCCAGAAATAAGTATTATCTATAGTTTCAGAGAGACTTATTTAAATACCACTGGTCTAGTACTTTTTGGAGGGGAAAAAAAAAACCATACACATTTCCCCTAACAAAATTTAAAAAATGCACAGGTACATCATAATCATCTAGCCACATCCCAACAAAAACAGCTCAAACAGGTATTAGTACATACTCAAATGCAGACCGCATGTCCCACTTGCTACCTGGCTTCATTATTACTAATACATTTGTAGCCTGATAGCCCAATTGTTCTTAGACTGCAATCTGGTTGGGACAGTAACCATTTTACGTTCCAGTCTACCCCCATTTCATGTCGTTTATCAGTGTTCACCAATACTGCTAACCACAACCCTGAGAACAAAACCTTCCTTATAGATGAATAAGATGTTCCCCCACCCTTCCTGAAGCATTTGAATGGCGAAACACACAGTATTTTTCATGTATTTAAATACATAAAAATGTATTGATTCAGAATTTCAAAAGCTAAGAACAATCTTCAACAGTTCTGTGCTCGCAAATCAAATATAATGATATGCCAAAAAATGGTGCAAGACTCAGGCACTGCCTGCATTACCTCTTGTTGTGACAGAATAGTACTATCAGTTGAAGTTTTACTTTTTGGGAATACCAGCCAAAGCAAGTATACTGGGAATAAACTATTTTTGCCTTTATACCTTACTTTGCTGGGGAAAACACTAGACATCTTTTAAACTAATTTAACTGCTCCTCCCCCTCCTTTCAGAACACAGACACTTGTCTGTACACACACATTACTGTTACAGCCTTATCTGCATGAGGAGTTTGATACAGCAGTGCTGACAAACAATGGTGGAGCACAACATTATAAGCAGAACGCTTCTTTTGTCAGTTAGCCTAAGATAACTCTGACTTGGCAGAAGAGTCCTGTTTATCACTACACCTCTGTCATTTTTGCCAGCATAGCTGCTCATTAGGGTGTGATCTTTTGCACTCCTGTGCATGACTGTTGTTTAGCTATGCCAAGAGACTTATCTGTATATAAACCAAGCCCACATGAGTTGGCCAGAACTTTAATTTTTTATTTTTTTATTTTTAATTTTTCCAAGCAAACCCTTTCTAATCTCAATGAAAGGCATCTTATGAGCTCCCTATTTACATATTTGGTTTGGGTGAGTTTTACATACCTGCAACAGTTGACAACAAAAGAACCAATACAATTTAAGACACTGGTCTGAAAATGTTAAAAAAAAAAGTCACAATAGCAAAAACAGCTCATGAAAAAATGGATCTCAAAATAGATCTTGATAAATCAGATACAGCAGGAATGCCCTAGGATTAGAGAGACCATCATTATTTCCCCTCAACAATCCATCCATTTACCTGTCCTTCTAAAGCGCTTTTGTTTGGCGCTTCTGCATGGAGGACAGTCCCTTTTCATTTGCTTGGATGTCCTCAAATACACAATCTGAGCTTATCAAGTCACCTGTATCATAGATTTTTACAGCCAACTTGCGGTTGGTTTGAGGTTCTCCCACAGACTTGCCACTTGATTTTGATTTTCATTCTTTCCCTGACAAAGTAGATCCTGATTGTAGAAGGATGTAGTTTGAGATGCTGCTTCATCTGGGGGAAGACAGTCCCTGTCATCTCTATGGGTTCCATCCCTCTGTGGATCTTTTCTCTTATTTAATTCCATGGCTGGTCTGATCAAAAGACCATCCTCATTCATTCTGTAGTCTTTCACTGCTTTCTCCCTTAGCAGCTTCTGGATGCCTGCCAGCTGACACAGCTCCTTTGGTAGCTCTGTGCACATGGGCTGATAAGGAAAAAAGAAAAGAAATAGAAATCAAAACAATACATATGCATACACATGCTCTACTTTTGTTTGAACCAGCTAAGCGTGTCCTCTGCAATTAGCCAATGAAACAGAATAATCATCTCGCATTACATCTACAGAATGCATTAACGACCTGCTTATACAAACACTATGGGGGGGGGGACTCCCCCCTCTCTTTTAAAGGGGACCCAAACAGAAAAATATTACACCTGCTTTATTGTTTACTCCTTTATTATGCAGATCTTCAAGGTTTAAGTAATATTTTGCATATAGGATTTAGATTTCCCCTGAGATCTCTTGCACTATGAAGTTGTAAAGCCCAAAAAGAGGCATGACCAGCTCAGGTCTCCTCGTAGGAGCTACTGCAAAGGCAACTTTTCTGGCTTTTCTTTAAAACCATCGTATTTCTGTCCTAAGAAAATCCTTATGTGGAAAAAGCCAGCATAGTTTATAAATCAATACAACAGCTGCTTAGGAAGTACATGAAAGGAGATGGACTCTTTGACTCGGTTCTGAGCAGTGCATGGGACACTATACAAAACATTACATTTGAGGGTCTATCTGCTTTTTAGCAAGGACTGCAGTGCTCACCATGTTTGTTGGAACAACAAAAAAAAACCAACTGCATTCATCTGTAGAAAGGGGAATTACACATAAATAAGGAAGCTTGCTAACAAGTAGTAAGAGGCAGCCAAGCAAATTCAATTCTAGCAGGTAGCATGGAGACAACTCCAAGACAACGTACAGGCAGCACAGAGTAAACATTACTTAACAGCAAAACATTACAGAAAGCGAAATGAAACTAGCAGGACTGCAGAGTAGGGGAACAGAGACTATTAAATAATCATCCTTCAGAACAGTAAAGCCCCATCCAAATGAAGAAAATGGGAAGGATGAAGTTGCAGAACAAGCAAAAGGCAGGCCAGAAGAATTAATAATTTAGCAAAAATACAACAAAACAAAACAAAACAAACTTTCCTTAAACATGAGAAGTGCACAAAACATCAACCATGCTGCTGGCCAAGTGAAGATCAGAACATAAAAGCAGCACAGGAACACACACAATACAACATATTTTCCCTTCTGCATTCAACATGAAAAAAGTGTGGAGATTCTCACTCCAAACACACTTGTTATATACCCAGAATGTTTCAGATTGTTGCGTAAGTATTTGCACTGATACTTTAAGCACAAACAGCAAGGTGCATTTCACCCAAGATTCCACAAAAGATGAAACAGCTGAACAAGCAACTGCAGTAACTTGTTTAAAACCTGCCTTGATATCCAGGGATTGGAAGATGGTGTATGTTTAAAGACAGTCCAGGGTAAGATACAGGAAGCTACACGCTGGTCAGTCAGATGGCACACTGGCAGAAGCACTAAGAACAGAATGAGTAAATATACAAACAAGATACACTGGGAAAGAGTTATCACAGCTTTTGTAAAGGGAAGACATGCCTCACAAAACCTGTGTCTAGAGTTTTGCACAGATCCAGAGGAAGGCTAAATAGCTCAGACAGGATTACAGAAAAAAAGCAGAGCAAGCACTTACTTGAAAACACCCAACCTTCCGTTCTGTTTAGCCAGAACAATTTACATCCAGCTTCCTGACTGCCACAGTATCCTACAGTGAGAGCTAATTCATGCCCTAAATCACTTAAAGCTAAGTTGCACAAAAACTCAGGCTATATGCTCATAATGATTAATATGCATCATGTGCAGTCCCAACTCACATGCCAATTAGAAAGGCTTCTGGCTCAGGCATGAAATTTTATTTACACAGAGAACAGAGTTTATGCCATTACGTGCCATGAACACGTTACCTGGTATTGTATACTGCACTGCACCTTATCTACTGCAGCCTTACCTGAAGTACATTGGGAAATCAGCTGTGCTGCACAGGGATAATGCTGGTGGGCAACTCCCCTATGGTACCAAAGCTCTGCTTGTGAACAGTCACCAGCTAAAGTGCTGCACTTCTAGGAGATCATTTGCTTCTTAACACCGATGCGTTCCCAGGCAGTGTTTGCTTCTCTGAATTTAAGTCTTACACATCAGAATGCAGCAATATTTCCAAGCACCTAACCACACACAATACAAATCTACAAAGAGAATTAGAAATTTAACACATATAGCTCCTTTACTAGCTCTTTTCCAGAGACAGAGCTGCAGAGGCACAGAAACCCATTTTACTTCATTTCTGCATCCACAAGGAGAGCAATTACTCCTGGCAGAAAGTCATGCTGAAAATACAGGAAACAGCAGAGACCTTCAGGTTGGGAAGTCTGGGCCGAGTTCTCTCTCAGTGGTGAGGGAAGATTATCACTTCCAGAAAGATGCAGAAAAGTGCAGCTGAGAGTTTTGATAATGAAGCACTGGGGTTCAGAAGTTACTGTTTTACATCTGTTTTGTAGGTAGAAAGTCAGCTGCTTAGGAGGGAATGTCCACTAGTCAGAAGACTCAAACACTCCTTGAAGGTGATGACACAGGAAACCACATAAAGTGTCAACATACAGGGATATCCATAACTGTGAGGATCAGTAAGATGCCTTTCCTTTTCATTTGCACCCACAGCCATTCTCTCCTCCCAGTACTACATCAACAAGGGTACTGCATTACCATATGTTTGGGTGCTGTGGATCACTGGGAATGCTTTACTGTTGCTAGCAACTGCTGACAGGATGCTTGACATCCATCTTTTCCACGATCCTTTCCTGAAAGAAGCTCTAGTCCATAGAGTTGCATCCTGCCACCTTTATAGCACATCTCCCCCAACCTGGTGTACCAGATCACAGGCCAAGTCCTCATTACATCTTCCGTTACTGCTGAAACAACTATGAAATGACAAAAGACTGGCTGGCTGTCCAGAAGCAAAGTGGAAACCTTGCTGAAAGGGCTGCCCATAAGGACTCTGGTTCTTTGCCATTTCCAGCAAAACATCTGAAAAACCAAGGGGAAAAAAAAGATGGCTGAAACCTCTGGTGAAACCAGGACTATCACTGGTGACTGCTCTAAACGTTCATGAAAATTATGACCTCTAAGTCAAAGATAATCTTACATACTACTTGCACGAAATATGTAACTGCTACTTGTTCTGCTCATTCAGGTTTATTGCTGTGAAAGCTATAAAATATCATTAATCTATTTCCATTTGTACCCGCTTATCCATGGCCTCTGATGTCCTAGAACTTTGTTCCGATCCAATTCTTTATGCAAACTTATGACAAAGGAAAGCACAAGCCTCTGTCGAAATAAGCTGCAACAAAACAAGAACACCCACTAACAGTCATATGTTTTCAAGAAACAAGGCAAAATCAGACAAAGGTACGTGCTGTTACGCAGACGTCTGAAACAAAGCACTCCTGAATAGGTTCCAAAGCCACGTATTTAGCCAGAAAGTGCTTCCCGTATTCTGCCACTACTGGGGGCCTATTATAGAGGAACTTCTCACTGAAGAACAAGAGATTCATGTGGAAAATTGACTACAGAGACTAGGGGGACACAGGCCCAAGAAAGGGTAGGGACAATGACATTCATCAGCCTTATTCACACCTGTCTTTCCTCAGCTCTTACTGGATGCATAGAGCTATAAGGGGATGCAGCAACCCGCAAAGGCAACTGAGCAGGCTTGGCTTTTCCTCCTTGATCATGCATGTTCATTTTTCCTTCCTGCTATTTCTGAGAGTAGGACCTATCAAGTTCTGCTCCCAGAGGCAGAATCCCTCAATTAGACAAGGAAAGGAGGGAGTTGCTAATTGCCCCAGTAGTCATTGTTCCACATTATTTGTCATTACTCAGTATTATTCAAATCACAGGCAACCTCAGACTGGAAAGCCAAAGCATCTTTTTCACCAAGTATATCCTGATACTGTTGTATCACACAATAGTTGTTGGCATGCTGAATTTCGGGATGTGGCAGTGACCCAGGAAAGATTAGGAGGATGCTCCATGCTAGTCCAAGCTGAGGTTCAATGTTGTCAACCCTGATCCAGGAGCTGAGATTCAACATGTGACAGCTGGAGATGGGAAGTAATATGGATGCATATTCCACCCAGCTTCAGAACTTCATTATAAATGAAGTCTCACAACTGAAACTGTCTGTATCTGAGTACTTGTTTCGCAAGCATTGTTGTTGTGGGAGTATCATAAGTTTGGGGGAATGGGAGAAGGAAAAAAGCATACTCCTGCGTGGCATGTCACTCTAAGATCAGAAGTGGTGACAGCTGGCAGAACCAGAGCAGGCCAAGAAAGCAAGGCTTTACTCATTGTTTAGTCAGGGATGACATGCTCTAACACCTTCGTAGCCCAGAAGCACAGCACAAGGCATGTCTACATAACTATTCTTCCCTTTGGCAAAACGTTGAACACCCGCTGTTCTGTTCAGAGAGCACAATCCAAAAACTCAAACAGAATAGAGAACTGTTAACCTGACTACCGTTTAAAAATTCGACAAATAGCCCAATCCTAAGCAGAATTATTTTGTACTCTTTTCACTTTTTAAAAATTGTTCTTTTCCCTTGTATCTCTCCTATTTTTGCATGTATTTGACACTGGAAATTCAGATGTCAAGCTCATTTTTTTTTAATGAAGTATAAACAACCTTTTTTTGAAAACTCTCCTTTCAAAAGAAAAGGTTTTCAGATATGATCTATCTGTGAAGCAACTATGACCTCTTGTGGTCATCTAAATTAATCTCCTCTTAAATCCTTAATGGGATTTGCTGCTCTGAGCCCTTACATAGTTCCCAAAGGATTCAAGTCTGTGCTCAACTGCTTTGTTAAACCAGGGCAAAGAAATAGATAATTTCATTCTTTAAGATAGACCTGCATTCACTCTTCCTAACAAATATTTCAACTGCAAAAATGAGGTAGTGACATGATCTAATCACAAGTTAGTTCAGTCTCCTCATGATGAATGAGGATGTCTGGCCATTTACCTTTTACTCTATTTTAGCACCAGCAATATCTTACATAGTTATTGCTAGCCTTGCTGAGATTTCTTCACTGAAGACTCTGAAAAAGACCACACCAATACCACTGCCTATTTGGTTTGTATGGAACTGTTCTTTCCATCAGTGAAGTCAAGTTCCTTAACCAAAATTCCCACACTCCTCCCCTTCTAAAAACGGAGAAGGAATTACAGAATTGTCCACCACACAAAAGCCACTCCAAGATATCTGGACGTGCATTTGTGAGACAATACTACCGGGTCTATGTAACCAAAGATGAAAATTGTTACTTGACTTGATTTTTTAGATAACTCAGAAGAGAATAAATTGGGAAGAAAAAGTACCTCGGATGTTTTTACAGAAATAAAAATCTTTGGGCAACAAAAGACAACATTTCTCAGAAACGGCAAGTATATTCAAATAACTCAGCAGTAAAGACAACATGATTGGAGAAAAACAGAACAAGTTTTGGGGAGTAAAACCCCTTACCAAAGCAAAGGAACTCTGGCAGCTCCAGCTAACACCACTTTACAACTGCCTGTTCCTCTTCACATCCACACACACATACACCCTCCACTGAGCCCAGAGGTTCTTAGTCTCAGATTAGAATGAGCAGAAGGCACTCGTATCCATGCCTTAACAGCTGCAGCTCACCATCCACAACACTAACTTAAGGTGGATTTGTGCTAATAGACTGACTCACGCAGCTAGCTAGATGCAGACACCGTCACTCCTGCTGCTGTGCACCAGAAGCAAGACACGTGGCATGAAGTAGGGTGTACAGCTGCAGAAGAGGAGGCTACTTTACGTACGCCCTCCAGAGTTCATCCATCAGAGCCTTAGATCATATTACAAACCTGAGAAACAAGCTAGGACATACCTACCTTTACACACCCAAGGTGATCTCCAGACCCATTCGGATAAGCATTTAAGTAATCATGCACCACAGCTGTTAGGTCAGACATCAAGTTATCCATTAGAGATGAGTGGAGCAGCAGAAGGTACATAGCCTTCAGAGCAAGTACTTTAAGCAGAGAAGCTGGAAAGGGTCTCAAGAACCATATATCAGGATTCTCCTGTGTATCCCAGTACAAATGAAAACAGTTAAGTAGCGAGAATTATAACAAAGCTTTTCACCATGTTCTTCTGCAGTTTAAACAATATCACCAGATCCTGATCTCTATTTCAGTGCTACTAAATGCTTGCAGCTTCTAAGACCATCTGTGTACAACCCTGTGGATATCAGAGAAGAAGTAGTCTGGGAGGAGGAGCTGCTTCTTAAACAACAGAAAAACCAACATGCACCTATTACAGTGTTTAATGCTAGGTCCTCTCTCACCTATCTGTCTGAAACTAGGTAGGATTCCTAAGAGCTGAGCTGAAAGATCAAATTGGAAAAAAAAGCTCCCATCAAGGGAGCAGGGAAAGCAGCCATGGATAGTAACAATTTCAGTCAGCACAACTGGAACTAGCAGAACATGAAAATAAGCCCCAGTTAAGCAGCATGACCATGATAATGTGAGCAAAAGTATCACCACAGTTCTTTACACTGGTATACTTACTAGATACATATTACAGAGTCATTTTTTACTTTTCTTCTTCAGACCAACAGGATGATTTGTGAAAGTCAAATAAGAAGGCAAGCCTGTTGCTCTTTGGCCTAGATTTGCCACACAGAACTCTCCAAACTGAAATTTTGACAGACACTATTAGAATTCAGAAACTAATGTAGAAATAAAGCTGTGTTCAGATTAGAGATTTCACTGACAGCTATCAGTTTAAAAATAATTGGCCTTAGCAAATTATAGTAGTATCAAAAGACATTTAATCCAAGCTTTCAACAAAGACTTTAAATCAATGAATTTGATGATTTGATACAATCAATGTACAAAACTGCTCAGATTTACTCAGGAAGTTACAAAACTAGTATGAATGGAGAAAAAATGGTCTGGCAGAACAGAGTTGCCCTTCACTAAAGAAATCCTGACTGCATAGTGAGATATCATTAAGTATCTGACTGCTCCCATATTTAGCAGCTTCTTTGGAAGTCCTCCCTCCAATCCCCTCAGGTAAAAGAAAGGTCAGGTGATTAAAAACCCAACAAAAAAATGCCACACTTGGCACCAGCATATTTTCACAGTATTTATCAAGCTTACATTCCCTAAATCTTGGGAACTTGTAGCCCATTAAGATTTCCTTTGCTTGTCCCCGTCTGAAAGACTAACAAAAAGAAGGACAATAGAGAATGATGGTATGGCAAATGCCACTGAACTGCACTGCTGCTCTCATTTTTCCATTCTAGCAGTACTGGCATCAAAAGTTTCCTCTTTCCTTACTTAACTCAGGGTTCATTTTAACCAATTTGTTCTGTTGGAACTAGGTTTCAGAATTAGTCAAGTATATTAAGATATCCAGAACATTTACCAGTTACACATAACTTCTATTGTGCAAGCTTCGTGGCTTTTCAATACCTCGATTTCAAATGAACTATTAGGAAATACTAGCATAAGCACTGATGGCAGCTGAAGCTTGCGTCTGTCTCCCAAATGACTATTACAAGATGTCCTTACCTACAGCAATTTGACCACTAAGTAGTGCCATGCTCTTAAAGAGACATTTGAAAAGGGGCACAGCTCACAATTCGGTCTTCATAAGGTGCCTCACTGAATCACTCACCAAAGCCACTTGCTGCCTGCACTTCATGAGGGCATCCCATTTGGAAGGTATCTTCAGGTGCTGCATCAAACACTCCAGCAATGTGCAGACACAGTGTGGAAAGTAGCCACCTGTTGCCACTGAGAACTGCAGAACATCAGCCAACTGTGATGGAAGGGTTCAATATGTCATGACCAGTGTCTGTTAACCAAAAGCAAAGAACATGGTGGTTTGACAGAGGGGAAGCATATTAGAAGTAAAAAATGCTGCAGCCACATTAATCCTCATTTTGACTGTATACAGTTGCAGAGTAGTCTGACTCCTTAAAGCTGTTAAGTTACATAAATGGTAAATTAAGGTACAAGAATGATTTATGTAAGTTGCTATATATTTTACTAGCCAAAGGCTCCTTCTAGCCCAGTACTCTTTTCTCCAGACACCATATCAGGAGCAGTATCAGAAGAGAGTGATACTTTCCCTGATACTTGTAGCTTTTTTTTTTTTTAAATGAAGTAATGATGCAATGCAAGGAAAACATGATGAAAGAATATGCAAGCGGTCTAAAACCTTTTGAACTAAAAACTGATTTTGCCAGCAAGATTCATCTTTGACAGCACGCAGACCCAAAATGGAAGCAGACAACTGCCTACAGCAGTAACTGTGTGGCATGTTTGCTTGTTTCCTGTCCTTGTTTTATGCCTTTTACCCTTTGCAGTAAGAGCAGGAACAGGCTCCAACTCTTGTCCCTAACTAGGGAACACAAAGATGAGTGGTACTACTGCAATGAGTGCAGAGAGGTGATAATGGAAGACAGAAGCCTGGAAGAGAGTCTACTCACCAGTGAAATGGAGAGGAAAAAATGAAAAGTCTACATCCACCTTCAAAATCTAAGACTGTCATTAGAACCTAACCCTCACACTTTCTCTCCTATTCAAAAGCCCAGCCTCTGACTCTGGTCCTCTGAAATCCCCACTGACCTCTCATAACCCTTCTCTCCTTTCTACTCTATTGAGAAACCTTGAGCCAGCACTCTTAACACAAGCATCCACAATCCTGCCAACAAAACCTGGAGTTTACATGTCAGCCCAGTTTTACTGCAAGAGTTATAGCTGCAGCTGCTGCTCGAGCTGTTCCACCAGGCGCTATCCATGTGCTATCTAGACCAGTCCACACAGTGCTTTACAGCACCAGCCCAACCCCTGCAATGGTGACCACAGGATTCTAATTTCGTGTAAGTGGCCAGAAGAAGACAAAGTGCAAATTCCAGGACCATCCCCCCAGTTCCTAACTCATCTATAAAGTCTTTTGAAAACACATCTCTTTTCCTGTCCAATATCAAAGGCAAACAAGCTGGCATGATTTCTTACTGACTAAAGCTGCCTCTAAGGCATCAGCTGCCTTCTCTGGGAGAGAAGCCATGTATTTACTACACCTATCAGAAAAAACTGCTAAGCTAATCCATTTACTGAATTCCCAATGAATGAAAGCTTTTATTAAGATATTATGAGGAAAATGAAAAATGTTAGCACACCACGAGTAGAACAAGCAATCTTGGACTAAGGAAAGAAACGATGTCAAACCTCCTATGCCCTGTAGTTGGACAGAGAATCTAGGACTGCCTATACTTCTGGCTAGGCTGAGTACATCGCTGTAGCCCAAAGAAGTCTGCAACCACAAGCTGAAAAGTAGAGAGAGGAACTGCAATAATTCAAACTGATGAGTTCACTGAAGAGAGGAAAAATACAACCCAGATAAAGCTGACCTTGTCTGGATTGTAAGCACAAATAACCAGGTAAAGAGGGAGTTTCCGTCATTCATTACTCAACAGACCTTCTTACTGTACTTCTGACCACTAAAACCTTATCTAGCTTTTTGCTCTCAGTAGCCAAATGTAGATGAAGAGGAACCTCAGGAAAGACCTTCTGAAGCAGTCAGTTACTTTTACTCAAAGTCAAGACAAAGATGTTCAAATCTATGGAGATACATTCCATTCCCCTGGAAGGCCAGAGAGTGAGTATCTAGTAAAATAAAGTCAATGCTTTCCAAACAAGAAGAGAACAGACTTAAATATTTAAACAAAAATGAAAGAATCTTTACAGTCTATTCATGAAAAGCCTGAATGAACAAGATCATAAAATAAACCTAACAATTACAAGTGTTTTAGCTCTCACTGAACTCTCTGAAAATCTTAGTCATTGCATGCTAACAGCTTGGATTCAAGGGCAGAAACAGACTACTACATGCTGAAGAGGACTGTATGTGCACTGATCTGTGGAACCAGACAGCAACAGCGAACACTCCACTTGTACACTTTATGATTAAACTCAGCATGGACTTCTGTCTTATGGACAGTCTCAAATTCTCACATTTTCTTTATTCTTTCAGTACACACGTCTAAGAATAATTGTAGTATTTCATTTCGTACTAAACAAATGCACAGCCAACAACACTTTAAAAGAGGCAGGGATTTCAGAGTGTGAGAATGCTCTAATCTCATGATGCAGCACAGAAGTGTCAGAGAAGGCAATGTTACGGATATAAGCGCTGACAACTATCAATTGCCTGCTCACCATGCAGCTATTTATGCTGCTACAGCCCAATGGGAACACACACACACCAAGACAGTGGAACATGAAATAGCAATACCGGACTTCCACAAACATCATCAGTAAAGTTACTTCGACAAGCGATGCTCAAGTACTTTATGAACATCAGAGGTCAAGACAGTCAGTGAACATCAAAAACCTTTTACTGGCACACACTACATGTATACTAAGTATATTAAGTTACTTATTGCAAGCAACAAACCGTTGCAGCAACTGGCCAAAAACAGAGGTAAAGAATACTTTTCAAACGATGCAGGCAGAATCCCATCTAAACCAGAGTTCTTCAATCCATTGCTGCGTTTTTCAAGCAGTCCCACTTGCACTTGTGCACATAAGCCTGTTCCAATTTTAAGAAGAGCTCCTCAGTGTTAAGTGCTTCACAAACAGCATCTATGAGAGTTTGCTCATAGGTATTTCCCAGTTACTGTCTCCAGAGCAGATGACAGCTTAATTCTGCAATAACGGGCACACCTTAAGGCAGTCAGAACCAAACTGTTTCCCTAGCTTACCTATATTAGAAGTAGGATTCAGGCAGACTCAGATCAATGGATCAGAGTAATTGAATCTAAGCCTAAAGATCTATCAATACAAGAACAGCATGCATGTCATCTCGTACCGAGGCACTAGAAGAACAACTTTATGTACCTCAGAGGCCCTAGTGTGGATAGGTCTGGTTAGTTACTTCCACTGTATCGGTTACAAGTTCTAGTCAGTACAGTTGCATGGTCAATGCAGTTAGCAGCACTCCTAGGAATTTTCTCCTTGACCTTTTTCATGAAGTCAAGTCTTAACATTGACATTGATCGGTATTTGACTTGTAATAGAATATTTTTAGAGGCAGAAGGCCAAACTAAGATCAGAGATGGACTGAAAGAAACCTCTGCTGTATGAAATTTACTACATAACTCAGATTAGGACTTTGAAGAGCTACTACAGGCAGTCATGTGTATGACATGAAAAGTCAGTGCACAGGCAAGGACAAGAGTAATACACGCATGCCCATTATGAAAGATCATTGCCATTTATGTTATTTTCTTCTCTGAAAAGGCTCTAATTTTACTGTTAGTCATGCAACGTTTTAACTACCACACTTACTAGAGCCAGCATCAGCAAAAGCTAAGATTTTTGTAATTATCTGGCCTGTACTCTCACTTCCACAACTGCGTTTACTAACAGACACTCCCATTCCTGGATAACTGTAGCCTGTTTCCTACATTTGTGAAAGGGTCAGAAAGTGTAACAAGGAATATAAAGCACAAGTCTACCTCGTTCCTGTTAAAGTCACAGTAGCTTCAGGTTGTGCCAAGTTTCATCAAGACTTGTTAATACATCTTAAAAAACATTAAACTTACTGCTAATATTAGATATTAACAATCTTTTAAAATGGGGATTTAGAGATAACCAAAGCATCTCTCATACGTTGAGCCTTCTCTTGACTAAGCTAAAAGCTTCTTCAGTGAAGAACTAATGTTTTTAATATATTCTGGTCTAAACAAGACAAGCTCTAAATAATGCTATCAGCTTTGCCTGGCAGTTCTTCTTACCTAGAACAAAAATACACTTAGATGGCTCAACTATCACATTCTAGTGACGCTAAATCTTCCCTGAGAGAACACTCTGATTACGGCTGAATTTTCTCTTGTTGAAAGTTTTGTTCCCAATCAGAATATCTGAAGGGTACCTGCGTATCAAAGACATTGAAGAGAAGAACACTGTACTGGTGAAAGAGGCAGTCTGAGATCCAACAGCAGTCATGCACGACCTGGAGCAAGAAAGAGCTGTCAGACAAGCCTGTGTCCTGCAACTTTTCTGGTGATCGTTACATCTATATGCAACCCCTACTGCCTCAGATGTCCTCACACCCCTTCTATCCTTACCTTTAAGATGTTTTTATCTTCCAGCACCATTTGTAATCCATTTTTGAAAGCTTGAGATCCCAGAAGGAAAATATCAAATAGAAAAATACGGCTCTTTGTCGCTATCTACAGCAAATTGAGTTGCAGAGAAGATGTGAGAGAGAGAGAGAGAGAGAGAGAGAGAGAGAGAGACAAGAACAATGGATTTGAAGGTAGGAGAAAGTGCATTGTTACTTACAAGACAATCTCCTGTATACAGGCTTACATTAAGGAGAGCAGGTTCAGTTTCCTTAATGCTAATCTATGACAAAGTCTTGCTTTTTTCAGAGATGCTCAGAGAAACTCACAATAATTAGAAAGAATGACCCAGTAGTCTACTATATACATTTAAAGGCAGCATTTTGAGACATATTAGGAGCCAACTCTATCCAAAGTACTTAGCATAAATTCCTACAACTACCATGGTGACATTTCTAAAGAAACCCATCAAGCAAAATTCTCATGCCCATGACATTCCTCTAGTTGTCAAAAACTGCTACCAAAAAAAAAAAAGACTGTTTTCCACCACAGCATTCCACATAGGCCATAAAATTTAGACTTTGTCAATGCTCAAACTCTTGATGGTTTAACAAAGCCGATATATGAATACAATTTAGCCATGCCAAAGCAAACATTCTGTGGACACTTACTTCTGCAAGTTAAGTTTGAAGTATGAACTCCCACACTAATTTTTGTTTTGGATTAAACATGCTCACTTCCAAACCTATTTAAATATAAACCAGGATGCTTTTGAGTATATTAAACTGTACTCCTTTCCATCCCTTCCTTTTCAGATATGTATAATATCACAGCTAATCAAGGTATTTTATCGTCTTTAGATGGACTTTACACCTTCAGTTATACTGGCATTGTGATTAGGTACGTCTTTCAGTTTTTCAATAGACAACAGCTGTATTATTGTTATACCTCTACCTCTATTCAAGTAAATAAAGATACCAAATCAAGTAAATTATAGTTACATACAAATATATATATTATATACAAGTAATTAATTACGCCATTATAAGGCAACTTAATCTTTCTATAACAGGTCTTTTATGAAAGACCTGATATTTCTTGAAGAAAATCACATCCCTTACCAGAACAGTTATATCAGTAAGTCGTAAACACAGGCTAATCCCCAAATGTTTCCCAGTTTTGCCTCTATTTAGGGGCACATCTTGGGAAACATCTGCTTCTTACCTGAAGCCATGAGAGTTTTCCATGACAATACAAATTAACACCTTCTCCAGCTACACTGACAACACACTGCTGTTTCAGGTGCAGCACCTGATGAAAAACAGGAATAATATAAATAGTGCCAGAGAATGATAAAGCACAGGGTCAAATAGTAAAGTTGGATTTTTATGGTCATGATTCATATTTAAGGTAAATACAGAACAGAAACACAATGAATCCCAGGTATATAGTGATCCAAGAGAAACAGACACAGTATCAGTCCAGTTACAGATAGACAGCTGGGAATTACATGACTAGAAACAATGATAGATTTAACAGAGATCATGGATTAACAAAAGAATATAGACTCCCCTGATCTCCTCTCAAGAAATTCTCATACGTAGGTTTTAGGAATTTCCTCAAGATCACAAAGAAGGAGTTCCTTTTAGATAAAAATGAGAACTCGTGTTTTAAGGTATAAAAGATAAACCTGTTACTCTCACAGACACTGGAAGTTTCCAATACAATGAAAATAAACTAACCCATACTGCACATGCAACATAAGAGCAGCACATAAAAAAGACAGCCTCTTTTTCAAGCAAAAAATAGATTCCTCTGTAAGCAGAGAAATCTTGCCCAGTGGCAAAAGAGTTTTTCCTCTGTATGTGCACTAGATTTATCACAATAAGAATCCAAATCCCAGCTGATATAACTGCAAGACAAAATGGCATGGAGGACATACAGCACTGATGGTCTAATTCAGACCTAATGCTGTTAGGTTTAACAAATCTATCATTGGTTCTGAGTTCTGAAACAAAGCCTTTCTATCACGTCCACTGATGTTGTTATGCATGAAGCCCAGATCCAGACATTTCTGAAGTTCCAAACACCCATAGAAACAACACAATCAATTCCCTCTCCAAACACTAACAAATCCTGATGTTGTTCCCTTTCTAAACAAAATAATTGTTCACTAACTAGTAATACTGACCCCTCACCCCAGTACCCAGGTGATACAGATTCTGAAAACAGCAAACACACAATATCTGCTGCAAACTCATGTGCACTGCACTCTTTCCCTGCATGTATGCACAACTTAAACATACTTCAATGCCATCAGGGATACCATTTCTACTTTGACTTAAAGAAGCCAGTTACTACTTATTACTCGATTTTCACTACACTCTGCAAAAATGATTTCCAGTAAAAGATCTCATGGAGTGGTGCTCACCATCCTGCACCTAAAGGAGCTACTGACAAATAGAACAGAACAGGCTTAAAAGTCATATATTCTGCATAAAAGCTTTAGCTAATACTTACTGCTGGGCCAAATTTCTGCTGGAAGCAATCAACAACTGTGTACTCTACCTTCTCTTCTTCCTCCTTCCCTAAAATGAAATTATTAAAAACAAATAAATAAATAAAAATTTCCTCTGGTTGAATAAACTCTGCACAGGGTATGTACTGCAGTTATATAATCAATCTACTACTCTGGTTTAGCTACTCAGCTCTTCACTCTCTAGTTCCTGAACACACCCAAACAGATCATAGAACAGTTTGAGTTGGAAGGGACCTTAAAGATCACCTAGTTCCAACCCCCCTGCCACGAAACACCACCAACTAAGTGACCAAGAGGGCTAACAGAGTTTAAGACAAATTTTAACATTTTTGAACACCTGCTTAACAATGCCTAATGAACAGCTAAAGAAGGGCTCTCTTAAAGATTTTCCCTTCCCTTTAGGTAAGATGCAAACATTAATAGCATGCATCCATGACAATACAAGGACAATCTTCTAAACTCTGAAATAACATTCAATTACAAGATCATAAGACAAAATTTTAAAAGGTTCTCCCAGAGCATGTCGATCTTGCTCATTTTCTCCCCCACTTCCCAGACAAAAGCAACTAACCTTCCTTTAGCCCATACAGGCCTTACGTGCATGTCACGGCCCTATAAAAACAGAGTGAGCCAATTACATTTTTATATCTGTACCTGTGGATGTATATACAGCAGGAACCACCCAGCCAAATCAATGCAAGCACCTTCCGAGCATAACAGACAGCACAGTACCAAAGAGCAAAAGTCTTAATGAGCTTTCACTTATTTGTCATGCCGCATACATTTCAGGTAAAGCATAATATTAAACAATCACCAGAGAGGAACGCTCACTGGCTGAAGCATTTTGGCTTTTCCAAAAGATCAGTTATGCTGCTCAGCCACTTTTACAGTTGATGAGAACTACAGGATAAACATTCTGGAAAGCAGACTAGTTTCCTTCTGCTGTTGTGCACATATCTGCAGGCAAAAAAAAAACCATGTCTGCAGATAACAAGCTCTATGCTTATCTGTCTGTGACCACTGTTCTTTCAGAATACAGCCTGTCCAGACACAGGCGAGCCAGGAGACCACAGCTCCTGGGGAAGATACTGTCTGACAAACACAAAGTAACTACACTGCTCGACTAATATTCACCTGAGAGGGAGTACTTTAAGCTATTCAAGGTGCTGAGCTGGCTCTCTAGGGAAATGCACGGAGAACTCCATAGGCCACAATCTCTTGGGCCTGTGTCTGCTCCTTTGTTCCCCTCAACAGCTGAAGTGTACCTGCAGGAGCAAGGCAACCATACATATGCAGCACAAAAGTCAAAACATTACACATTTCACCAGTATGGATATTTTAATAAGGAAAATTATTTAATTCAATGCCATCTACCTACATCCGGCCAAAGAATGCTGCACATGAAGCAACTTCCTAATCCCACGTGCATGATTCTTAAGGGAGAACTTGAAGCTACCCAACCATAAGCTTATTTTGCCCACAGGATCTTTATTTCACACGAAATTTCAGATTTATTTTTGAAAGTAAAAGGTGAAAACAGAACCTGAACAGATGTTCACTGCAAAGCTCAGCAATAAAGGTTTCAAGAGAAGAAAGAACTAAGAGTACCAAGAATGAAGTACCTGACCCAAGCCCAAGAACCATGCAGTTTAAATATCTGCAAATCTTTACACTGAATCATTACTATCTCATCCATTATTTAATCATTAAAATTGGAGGGTGATTTTACAAGTTCATAAATAAGTAAAACAACTATATCCACTGAAACTTTACTATAATCAAATTGAAGTTATTAAATGATATAGAAACAGTAGCAAGTCAAGACCAAAAACAGCGTTAGTAAACATTCACCTGACTGAAACATGTCACATATAAAATGCTTAATTTCTAAAACAGGACATTCTGAGATCAAGCCTACTGTGAAATGTGGCTCAGTAAAAATTTCTCTATACTGATATAAAACTATCCCATTTTGATTATAGAGCTCCTATAGTGCATATCCCTATCTCAATATAATACAACATAAAAATAACTTTCTGATCAGCACTTAGATGTAGCTGAAGAATCTTTTATCCAAAATAGTATATTAAAGGATTAATACAGAAATAAATCTGCTGCACAAGTGAGCATATTAAGTACGTACGTGTGTATGTTTATTTAACAGGGAAAATGGAGACGACAACAGCAAGCAAGATGACTGCTGCTAATCACAATTCTATGTGCTAACTGTATTTTAAGGACTATTCAATAGACAGCACTTCATTCCTCCTTATCTTAAGAGGAAAAAATCTATGCAAATGTGGTTTTGTGAGAAGACTCAAAGCAAAGCCATCTAAGAGCTGGGGTCTGCAGGAGTCTGAAGGATAGTTTTACCAGCTTCCCAAAGTCACATTTACACACATTTTAGAGCATCTATATAAATGTAACTTCTATGTACAATTGTCCTGGAACTACTCAAACAGAAGAAATGTTCATGGGAAACCCTCCCTGAAACTGCAGGCTGACCTGCAAACAAACCAAGCAAATTATTCTACCTAGAAACATTAATGGAAACTTAAAAAATAAAGAGAGAGAAATACTAAGTTATAGCTTGAAAAAGTCTTTTAAACAGCAGAGGTCTTCTACTCATCATCCTGTTCACCTCTCTAAAGCACAAATACAAACAGCACAGCTGGGTCTGAACATCAGTAAGATATTAAATGCAGGTGGTAGCTCCCCTACCAAGTACATTCCCACCCCCCATCTTCTATCACGAAAGGAAGGAAACATTTAAGCATACTCAGGCAGCATTGCTGTTCCCTTCCCTGAATCTGGTTCATCCAGCAATTCTACTGCAACAGAAATAAACAATTTATATTCTGGTGCTGACAACCAACTTTTTGACACTTGCTATTTCCTAAAAAAGGAAAACTGGAACTAATACTAACCAGCATAGCCCACAGCCATATATGCAAGAAAATGAACTCAAAATACAGCTGAAATAATTTTAAATTCTTTCCAATATGTTTATAAAATAACACATTAGTAGCCTTACAAAAAGGTGGATTTCAGAACCTTAGCATTTAAACAAGGCTAACTAATGGCTTAGCACCCCACTAGCAACAAAGTCAACATTAACTACAGCTAACCACCTCACATATTACAAATATAAAAAGTACAAGGGAAAATGGCAGATCAACACAGGTAAGGCCCTGATAAGTCTGATAGCTGCCTTCTAGTTACTTCCCCCTCAGCACTTTGCTCTTTGTCCCCAAAGCAAAGCTTGATAGCTGATGCCAGTAGAAATAAATGCATAATCTTTACTAGAAACAATTTTTTTGAGTAATTCTGTATTTTTATCACTAGTGAATCACAGAAAGAGGCTCACATAAGCAGATGACTTAGTGGAGATTCCTTTCACCTGTGCAGGTGAAAGCAAGATCAAATTAACTAGAACTTTTGGCAATTTAACTTCCCAGCAGAGAACATCTTGCACCTGTAAGAGCATACACAATAAAGGTGTAATTACTCCCCCTGCCTTCCGGACTTAACCGGGGAGCACACCTACCTCAACTGATTAACTTCCTAGTTGTTACTTTCATTAGTGGTCTTACTGAACTTTATTAATTATTTAACTCCCAGGCTTTAATGCAGTACAGTCACAAGACCTTCGCGAAGTGGGGAATTATCATTATTTCAATAGCAGATAACTGGTGAACAAAAGTTGTGTGATTTATACAACATTCTGATTCCTACTGACTTTAGAGGACAGTAGTGCAACCGAAGAATTCAGCAGTGACCAAAACTGTAATGCTGAACAGAGTGTTCATGATCCCTGCGCCTTAACACACATTAAGGCCTCGCCATTGACTATTTCTTGTTCAAAAAACATCTTTACTCCTGGGGTGCTCCTGCCGGTTTCCAAGTTCTTCACTGCAATGAAGGAGTGAAAAAAATACAGAAATGCATCAAGTTCCACTGTTATGAGAAAAAGCTTATCATTTGCAGAACAAAGCAAGACCAGAGGACCAGCTAGTTCTATTAATTAGAAGAAAAAAAAAAATTGGGTATTTTAAGCGACAGTTCTTTCACTCTACATAACAGCATTTCCATGCAATGGCCCCATGCACCCAACAGGACAAAATCCTGGTCCGCTACGCCTACATAATCTCAAATCTGAGAGCACAGGCAGACCCAGCTACTTTTATCTCAGTTTTAAGATTGTGTTTTATTTATCCCAGGGACTGTTTTGGCTCTTGGGAACCGCACACATGCGCTGCGTGGGGCAGAGCGAGCAGCGGGCACGCTCTGCGTGGGAGGCCGCACACGCTATTTCCAAACAGCTCCCGAACAGCTGTAGCAATGGGTATTTCCAGCCCGCCGAAGTCCACCCAGCCAGCAACAGGACGTGCGCGGATTCCGGTCAGACGCAGCTTCTAATTACTGAGGGGGACGCCGCTACGCCCGTGCCCTCGCCCCGGAGGCCAGGCTCACGCACAGCAGGCTCGCTCACGGGAAAACCAGAGGAGAACCCAAGCCCCGCAGCCGTCCCTCCGGCCCGGGAGGCGCCTCGGTCTCTCCTCAGGGCTGCGCGCCGTGCCCGGGGCGCCCGGCCCGGCGCGAAACGCGTCTCGTAGGCCTGCGTGAAGCGGGGGGATGCCGCCTGTTGTAAACCCCCGTGCTGGGGGGCGCGGCGCCCCTCGGAGCGGCCTGGACGCGCTCGGGGCGGCCGCGGGGGCTGCTGTTCGCCCGGCGCGGTGCGAAGCAGCAGCTGTCACCCGGCCGGCCGCGCTCCGCGGGTCTCCGGCTCCGGGCTTGTGGGGAGACCTCGCGTAGGAGCCGTTACCGAGGCTTGAGGAGGCGAAGATCGGCTGCGCGGCGGCAGCGAGGTCTGAGTCGAAAGGGGGGAAAGCGGTGCTCTTCGTGTCTGCGTTGGTAGCCGCAGCTTGCGTCTGTTCGGTGCGTACCGGGTGGGTTTGGAGGAGCTGTCTGTTTCTAGCGCTAGAGTTTCTCTCCAGCACCTGTCGTAGGCAGCAAAACTGCTCTTGCTGTATAGTAACTTTTCCAAGTGCTATTTGTTCTATAGGTTGCTGCTAAAGCTGCCTTGAGGATATTCAGAGTGACAGTGGCATTGAAAACGTAGAGCAGGTAGTGTAGCTTGTGAAAGTTGGTTATGTTTAACCGGGGGCGGGGGGGGAATTCCTGTATTAGTCAACAACCGGGAGAGTAGTATTCTAGCAGGACTAGAGTGTATAGCTCCTTTGCCCTATGGTATTTGAACAAGTTGTTCTCCGTAAAGGACCTTAGAAGGTTTTGTTAATCTGTCTTATTAGAATGGGTGTCAGTCTGAGAATTCTGGTAAATACTGGATGATGGTAAATGCAGGGCACTTTTTTAATTAATCAGAGAGGGGAAGTCATGACATCACGGTATCATTTTGCTGTTTGCTTTTTTCTTCCCCTCTTTCTTCAGGTATACAGTGTCTTTTAGATCACATTTTTGTCTTGCACATGCTTCATCTCTTCTTGCTACATAAATATAGTTTTTGTTTTCTTTTTAATGGAAATGTCATGTATTTATTTAGTTGATAGTTTTTTTTGAGTCAAGGAAACAAGTGGATACAGAAGAGGCATACAAAAAAATTAAGACAGTGCTGGCCAGTGTAATGGACAGCTGGGTGAGCTAACATACTTTCCATGATCGTTTTTCCATCTGTCAAGGGAACTTTCTACAGGAGGGTTATGATAAACAAGCAGGAATGCAAAAGCCTGCTTATTCAGCAAGAACTTAGTTTTTTCTTTTTAATCATGAAAATCATAGGGTAAAGGTAACCTCACTGTTAAACACTTTAAAAAACAAACCCCCAATCTTGAATGCTCTTCCACAAGGTTTGACTCTTTTCCTCCCTGCCAATATTTGATTTATTATTGATGCTGTTTCATCCCTAGAATTTTATTTATACGATGGCTAAATAAGTACTATTAAAATGGCTGTATAGACATGATGATATTCTAAGCAATAAAGCCACTCAGCTCTAGTTAGCATCTAAATGCTTTGCTTATGTCTTTAAAGTGGGGGGCTTAAGATTGTGATTAGCAGGTTTAAGCTTTGTGGCATGAACTTGCTTAATTTCCCTGTGTTTTTGCTATTCAATTTTATCGGTTGTAAAATACAACTTTGTTAATGAAGCGTTGCTGATCTTTTCTGACTCATGCTTGTAAGTCATCATAGGGTGTCTCTTTGGCTTTATCAAATCTTTTTTCCTCTAGTCTGTAAACACAGCCTAGGAATGTGATTCTCCTCTGCATTTTCTACTTCTGTAGGTAGATGGAAAATTCCACCAAGCTTTGGCACTGTTACATACTTCACAGGGGTGCAAATATTTATGTAAGGTACAAGATGAGAAGAACAGGACTCTAGGTTATCTGGAACAGAGTTCACAGGAAGAATGCTATACTACTATTACCAAGTAGACTATCCTATAATTTGTTAGAAACTTGATGCTGGTGATACTTCATCTATTAAAGAGTTTGTGAAAGGGACTTTGTAGAAGTGAAACAATTGGCAGTACTACATGTCCATCTTGAACTGATGCTCTGCTAAGTGCTACTAAGGATTCTTTCTGTTTTGGCTTTCTTATTGTGAAAAATGTCTTCCCCAGTTAATCTGGGGTAAGTACAAAAGACTTAACCTATTGGACTGAATTCAGCTATCCTTGTGCTTCAGTTTTATATAGCACAAATCTGAATAGTTGATGATACTAATATGAGTGATAAACCATATGTTAATATCTTTTAGCTGAATGGACTAAAAAGATTTCTTTGAAGAAACTTGAAGCATAGTCTCTTACAAGCCTTACAGTGATATTTAAAATCTCGAGTTAAACTTTAAATTTGGATTCAAGTTCTATATTACTTGTTTTTTTATATTTTGATGAAGAACACTTCTTAGCATAGTAAGTTTAGAAATATCTACAAAGGCAATGCTTCCAATAACTGAGGAATAATGTGTCCATTAAAACCTCTGCTTAGTGGCAGATAATGTTAAGTAGGTTCTCAGTAACAGGAGTTAAATCTGAAGTTGACAGTCCTAAAACTTGCCTGATATGCTGTGGGATTTTTGTTTTGCGTATAGACACTTTGAAATTTGAGTTTGAAAAAACCTTCAAGTAGTCCGAATTACTTTTTCATTTTAGTAATGACTGTAAAAAACAGATGAGAGGTCCAAGATGTTGCTTGTCAGCACTCTTGCGAGTTTTTTGGAAAGTAACAGTATTCAAACTGTTTAGTTCGTACCCTTTGTTTGTTCACCTAAGGATTAGTAATAAACTAAAGCTCAATGAGAGCACAGGAGAAAAATTATTTCAGTGGTAGCAGGTCATGGATTTTTCTGATGGATATTTATATATTTAGGAAATATGTCATACACATATATCATAGAGTAAAGGTAGCCTCAGTATTAAAGATGCTGTGAAAAAACAAGCCCTGAGTCTGGAATGCTCTTCCAGAAGGTTTGACTTTCTTCCTCTGATATTATATACTCTGATACATTTAGGAAATATGTAAATATATATTTATAATCTTGTGCTACTGTTTTGGAAAAAAGTTTCAGAGTATCTAATTACAAAAAACTTTCTAATGATTTTAGCAAAAGTAAAAAGGGTACAACTACTATCCTAGAGGGCTTGACTTAAATTTGTAGAAGGGCCTTGATGGGACCAGAGTAGATAAAATCATGTTTCAAGTAGCTTTAAGCCTTAGCTTTTGATTTTAAGAAGCAGACGTAAGTTGCAAATCTTGTTCTGTTTTGGTCAGCAGGGAATGTCAGGAGTCTTTATTTTGCATGAGAAAGCTTCAAAAAGTGTCCAGTGCTGCAGCTTTCATGAGGGATGAGAATCAAAAAGGAAATTATGAAAGAATATAGTGGTTGATCTGAATCATCTTCCTTTGTCATATTGCTATGATATGCTGTTTGTCTAATATGACATTAACAAAAACCTCTTCTCCTGTCAATAGCTGCAAATTCATCACGTTATAACTGTTATGGAGGTGTTCAAAAAAATGGAGTTGTATACACTGTCTTGGAAGTGGTAGATGAGTGGAAATCTCATCGGTCTTTCCAGGAGGAGTGGAAGTGCGAGGCTTCATACCAGAGGTGTAACCCCAGGCTACTCTTGTTTCATAATCCATTGCTCTGATTGTGTATGGTATCTAAAACAATAAATTAGAAGTGCAGAAATTGAAGTCTTTAAAATAGTGGTGCCTGCTTTCTACACGTGTGTTGGTTAACTTGAAATTGAGCAAGCTGCCCAATCTGATTGTAGAGAAGTTGCCTTATGTGGAACTGAGCAAATTGCCCAACCCAATACAGAGAGTGAAGGTTGCTGAGGAGACATGGGGGCGGGGGTGGAAAACAGTTGCTGGCAGGTCATCCTAAAGGAGAGAACGGTTCAACCTAAACAAATAGGCTGGAGAGAGAACAAACCTGATTTAAAAAAAAAAAAAAAAAAATTGCCTCAGTTGTTACAGGTCAGACAACTGCTGTGCAACCTGTTCCCAAATAAGTTTTATACATGGACTGGTGAAGGCTTTTAAAACAATTGAATCCAAATGTTGCACTAAGTACTAGTTCAACACAGTATGAAATCACACCTTTACTGAGTAAACATTACAATTCAATCCAGTCTTATTTCATCTATTTGTTAACTTCATCTGAAGGGCTCTGAAAAGCCAACATCTTCCGTTGGACGTTCTTTGTATTATGGGAATTGATATTCTGGATGGATTCCCACCTGTTACTACCATGGGCTATTCTAAAGACCTGGATGTCTGATATGTCTAATATCTTGGTAATATTGACACCATTATCCTAAATTTAACAACAGGCTTTGGAATTTCTGTTGCAAATTGCAGATTTAGTCTGCACTAATTCTTTCAGCTTACTTTGTGTCCCAGCTCCCTCCTGAACTTGTTTGGAAATAGACTTTTCAATTTTTAACTCATTTTCCTAGAAGCCTCCAAATTCATTTTGTGAACCCCAAAATGATAAAACTTTGTTTAGATTCAGGCAGTCCTGTAAAGGATAAAAAGTGATCAGGTATAAAGTCTGTGACCACTTTCCAAGTGCAGAGAAACAGTACATTCTCCATCTGAAGATGGAAAAAGACAACAGGAGTAGAGATGAACAAAAGAGAAGGAAAGATACTACAGGAAAGGACACTACAGACCTGAATGATGTAAAGGAGATTTGTTTCTAGCCATAGGGGAATTAAAGAAAATACAGTGGAGTTGTGATTCAAATCTGCTGGCAACAGAGTAATTCAGTGTAGTGGGGTCTGCTCCTACAAGGAAATGCTGACATGCTAATTTGTTTCTTCTTTTTTTCTTCCTTCAGTCTCCCACAGTCAAATCACTCGCTTATATAGTCGCTTCACCAGCCTAGACAAAGGAGAAAATGGCACTCTGAGGTAGGTACCGTCACTAATTTGGCTCTCCTTGTGTTGACACATCTGTAATGGTGGCTTGCTGTTGCATGATGCCTGCATGTTTTCCTCATATGGTGAATCAGTGAGGTTATTATAACAGGTTCCTTCATACCTCCTGTCTACATGGAATTTCCAGTTTGTTCTTCTATGAAAGATCAGGATAAATCTGGTTGGTATTTAGAGCACCTTTACTCAGTTCAACAATTGTCTTTGCTGTAGAGCAGGTTTGTAGCAATTAATACAAGAAAGATCAGAGCTGGTATTCAGGGTTTTACAACAAATGTTCAGAAGTGTTGAACCATGTTTGTGGATTGTTATTTCTTACCTTATCTACAAATTAGAAGCAGTGTATAATTATTAAAAGAACTGTTCCGCTAGGTCGTCTTTCTGTTACGGAAGTCAGGATAACTTATATTGTTGGAAGCGTGGGCTTTTAATTGTTTGTGATAACACCTCTTGTTGAACACCCATGTCTATTAATATGCTCAAAAATAAAATGAGAGAGCTGACACTAAGTCACTGTGACTAAACAAATACACATTTTATTCTTTAAAGTAGTAGTTCACATTGAAAATGTGTAGGATATTCCAAGTCATTTAAAGTTTGACTTCTGTCTACAATTTGAATACTAGAGAAGTGAACTGGTGTTAGTTGCAGCTTAATCAACATGTGGTGGCTTTGCATCAGTAGGTAGCTCAACTCCACCACGCTGTTCTCTCACTCTCCCTCTTCAACAGAACGGGGAGAAAATATGATTAAAAAAGGCTCATGGGTTGTTTTTCCTCACATTTTCTCACTCCTGTCTCCCAGCTGCTGCTGTGCAGAGTTTTTCCTTTCTTCGGTATGCTCTCACAGAGGCACAACCGACATCGCTTGTTGGCTCAGCTCTGGCCAGTGGTGGGTCCCTTTTGGAGTTAGCTCATATCTGACATGGGGCAGCTTCTGGACTCCTCTCACAGAGCCCCCTCCCCAGTTACTAAAACCTTGCCACGTAAGCCTAATACACTGTTAAATAAAAATGAGGCTTAAACTTCCTCTGGAAAATATTTCTCACTTTGATGGACTGAGCCTGCTGGAAGGAGTGTTCTCAACTGAAAAGTAAACTCTAGTGGGATGATTGCCTGTTAAAATATGTCTCTGCCTGCTGTCTTTGTTTTCTAGTCTTTCCTGCTCTGGTTCTTGTATAGCACGTTGTTATTGGCTTGCTCTTTATTTACTGGACTAATTATGAATTCTGATTGTATTTGTTTATTCATCTTTTGATGATGCCCACAGATGCATAAAGATTATGGAAATATATGACAAGAGCCATCCATGATTGTGCCAGGGGTGTAACTTTGCAACCACCATAAGCTGGCCTAAGACCATACTGCCAGTGAAAGTCTTGCTTTTCTGTGTAGATGATGGTGTTCAAGGCTCATCTTTGGAAGCTAACCTACATCTTTGAAAACTTGCCAAGCAAAACAATGGGAAAGGGATCTGATCTGACTTTTTTTCCACATTCACTGTATAGCCACATGTGCCAGAACCAGTGCACAGGGAAGAGGAAAGGGACCTTGTTGTAACATAGCATACTAGGTCTGGCTGGGATGGAGTTAATTTTCTTCATAGCAATTCCACTCCCACCCAACCCAGTAAGCATAGATTCAGGGATCACCTGGGGTTTTGTATGATCTGATCTTGCAAAATGTGACTGTAGGTTCTATAACACTAGAATCACCGCTTAGAAGGTGAAGGTGCAAAGCTGTAAGATAGTCTTTGGCAGTACCACCACCTTCCTGCAGTTCCCTTCTGTGACTCATATGCAATTCCTTCTGGTGCCACAAATTGCTGACCTCTTGGTTAGCATTTACAGAATCACAGTTTAAGTTATTGGTTATGCAGTTGTTGTACTGTAAACAGGACTGACTGATTATTTTTGGTTAAAAATGCTCTCCATCCCCTTTTGGTTTGTGTAGATATTTTTAACCTGACTCCAGTGATTGCAGCTGTGGTTGCACTGTAGATACGTGGACTGGTGTTGCTGAAGGGATGACAGAATGGATTATGGGTGTGGAAACAATTGGCTTGGGATGGGATGGGCAGGAACTTCTTAAGCTTGCTCTGCCATGGAAGCCAATGTATCATAAATTGTAGCATTGGCTATTGTGACATACAGACCAGCTGATGATCTATAGATAATACTACTGTTTATGTCTCAGAATTAAATTACTGAAAGAGAACACTAACAGCCTGTTCAGACTCTGAATGTGGGCTTAGTCTTTACTGATTATTAAAGGTGATGGCTGCCAGACTAGTCTAGTACAATTTGAACCTGAATTTAGGCACATACTCTTCAACTCTTCCCTCCAACTTTAAATTCACCTTTTGAGTACATAGGAAATTGTATGAACTTCAAAGTATCATACTTCCTTTGTGCAAGAGGAATAATTAGTCAAATCTATGAATGTTTGTTGTGCAATGGTTGATTTCATAGTGTTATGGATGAGGAGGAGCTCAACTTTCATTGTTGATAATCACATGGTACTTGGGAAAGGAAGTGAACTTCATCTGGAAAATCCCGGCACGAGTGCAAACTGTGATCTATTAACTTGCGGTCTTGGCTGCTAAGCATAGCCAGCTCCCAACCATGGCTGACTTAGAGTGGCATTTGAATTTTGAAACCTGTCCTGGCACCCACAATATGTGGAAACAGCCATTAAGTAATGGAAAAGTACTTCCTGAAAAAACAATGCTGGGGGGGAAGTGACAATTATGGATCAGAAACTTAGGAATTAGGGCTTCTGAAATACTGATTAAAGAACTTGCTACTTTCAAACAAGCTAGATGAAGTTATCCTGTGCTTACTACCATCAAACAATTTAGAAGCAGTGTATTCTGTTTGTTTCCTGTGAGCAAGAATGATTGTTTCCGTAAGGTTGTTGTACCTTTTGACTTGTAAATTAGACATGACCAAAATCACTCACGTGACCATGATCAGCAAAAGTGTTATGCAGTTCTTTGTGGCATGAGATATTTTTAAATATTGACCACTCTTCTGAAGAAGGGGAAGAGCTGTGTTATCCTTGTCTATATATCAAAAATGGACAAAGGAAAGAGCATCTTGTGCAGAAGGTCTGGTAAAGGACTGTTTTTCCTGGTGGTGAGGGAAGGCAGGTAGTTCATTCTGGAACTATAAACCAAAGCTGGAATCTTTCCTAGCCAGATGTTTTTATCCATTGTACTGATGTGCAATTCCAAGATAGCTTCTTTTCAGAGCTATGTGAATGAGATGTAAGGGAAGGGTATTGATGGAGACAGCCTTGTGTGCCTTTTGGCTCTTTTTCCCTCTTTATCCTCTGAGTACAACTTTGGCTACTGATTAAATGCTATCAGTTCTTTAGAAACGTAGAGAAAATGTGGTATTTCTTTCACTCTTCCAAAATAAAATGCCTAAACTCAGTCTTGTACCACATGAATGAAACCAAGTTGTAAAAGCCGGGATAAAACTGTTCCTTTGAAAATTCTTGTCACCTTTGATTTCAATATTGTGGTGAGCAGAGCTGCCAAAACAAAAGGTTGATTGAATGTCCCTAGCTACTTATAATTGTGAAATTTGATACGTACCAGTTCTGTCTACATCCTGACAGTAGGTTGGGAGGAAACCAGTGTGCACCTTTTCTCCTTTTCCTGCTGATTTCAAAGATGAGGAAGTTGGAGTATGTGAACAGGATAAATGTGTTTGCTTCAATGAGTCTTTGTTGGGCTGGTTTGAGAACTGGTACTGAAGCATATACCACACCATTATACATCTGCTCCAAAACTATTTACTACCTATGAGTAAGTAGCTCTAGACGGTCATGTATAGAACTATAAAAAGGAGATGCTTGTCTAAACTGCTACTTTTGCATGTAACTTCTGCATGGAGCCTCCCACTTACAGTATTTTCTTCTGCACTGGGGAAATGACATGTTAAGCGCTTCAGAAGTATTTTTTACTGTGCAGGAGTTGATTTGGCCCGGTGAGTGTAGAAGAAGGAAGGGAGGGCAAATATTCTGAAAACTGATATGAGGAGAATAGACACTGCGCTGTTTATGCCTATCTTGCACTTACAAAAGCTGTTCACAAGACGGTGTCTCCTGGAGAACTTCAGAAAGCTTTTGGTCCTGAGAGCAGGGTAATGAGGTATCAGGGCCTTCTGTTGATCTTTGTCAGTGAATTGAATCAGTTCCGTTTGGGAAAGTGTTAGGTTTGTTCTTAGTCGTTCGAACTGATATTGCATACACTCAAAATTGAATGTACAGGCTAGCTATCTGAACACAGAGTTCTTTACCTTTGGTTAAGAAAATGCAAAGGATTTTTAGCTTTATCTAAAACAGACAAAACAGGCAGGATATGGGTTTGGATTGGTGAATAAGATACTATGGTAGCCTACACTTCTGTCCTTGACCATGCTTTCCTTCATTCACACTGCTTTTTTTTCCTGTTGCTTTTTTTCTAGTTATCACCTTTACTTTTGGCATACTCTGCCTAAAGTTTATAAAGCAATTATTCCCCAGTTAGTTAAGAAACTTTTAAAAACTTATAGATGATGTGTAAGGATGAAGTTAGGTGAGGTGGCTGATGCGGCTGTAGAAGAGGAGGATGACCACTTTCTCTCACTTCTCCAGGCTCCCAGCACATCTTTTTCATCTGTGGTGCTGTTAGCAAATTGAAGCAGTTCAAAAATTGGTCTAATTCAACGGAAAAATAATTGGGATGATGGAGAGCTTTCTTTTGGGTTAGTGAGGTACATTAGACCACCAGAAGGCCTTTTGAATGATAAAGCTAACGTTAGCAAGGGAAAGGAGCAGTGAAACCTCTCTTCAGTAGTAGCTTATTAAATCTGACAATCTTGTGCTATTCATGCTACTTCTCTTTTAATTATTTCCCTTTTTCAAATAATTTCTTACTGCTTTTCTTACCTTCTGGACATTTTTTCCTTTCTTCCACCATTTCTGTTATGCATGTGGTTTGTTTTCTTTTACTTTCCCTGAGCTCTAGGTAGCCCCACCCTCATCATCCCTGTTAGGGAACAGTACTCATGGCTACTATTTAGAAGTAAAAGGATGGACAGCCAGAAATAATGGAAGAAAGAAGGTCCAGTAGGTCTCTTGCAGCCTTTGGGATAAGACAGACACCTTTACCATTGGGATCTGCTATATGCCTTGGAGGGTATACTCATACTTAGAAATACTTGTCTTACTTAAAATCCACAAATTCCTTGCTGCAAAGTGAAATGTGAATGCTCTGGCATACGTACAAAACATTTGGTCTGCGTAATAACATGCAGTTAAAGGTTGCTTTGCGTGTTATATTTAGGTAAGGATTTAGTAGAAGTTGGGTCCTGGAAATACCACATTAGAAGAGCCTTGTTGCTATGGCACAGAAGAAGTAGAGGGCATCAGATTTTCTGTAAGCTCCAGCTTCAGCCAGGTGAAGTTGGTCCCAAATGACTGCAGGAAGCCTTAGTTTATAAACCGGAGGATAACTTGCATCATGCATTCATTTACTTTTATGGCTGTTAGAGCCATTTCAATTATAACACTTGCTTAGTAATGTGCTCTTAACAAGCAAAAATGCTCTACTGCAATCCTGATAATGACAGGACAAATAGATTTGAAACCTGGGGAGTTATTTGTAGTTAATTGTTAATCTCCTGTTCTAATGCAGAACTGGAGGCTGAAATGCTGAGTGTAAATTGAGCTTCAATACTTAGAAATAGTGATATGCAAGCAGAAAATTTTGAAGCATTCAGATTTTGTTCTGAATGGAATCTGAGAACAGTTTCTGCTTTTAGCTTGTAAGTGTTAGCACTGAAGTTACGTTGCTAAAATATTGTTGCTAGGACATAGGTTTTCTTCATCTCCTGCCTAAGTCATTAATGCATTCTGTGCCCTTCAGCTGTAGCTTAAAATGCGGCAGTCCTGAAGGGTATTGTAGCAAGTTAATCACGTTATGTAGGTGGTAACTTTGCTGTTAAAAATAGTTCAGATCTGGTCAGAGTAGATGTTCTGTGGACTAGATTAAAAAATGTGATCAGGTCACTCTGGTAGAAGGTCAAACAGTTCTGTGTTGTATCAGATGTACTATAACTGAGACTAGCAGTGCTGTTGTGTAACTAGGTGCAAGGAGTGCTTTAGAATTCATTTACAGTTAGAACATCTTGCTCTTTCTCAGGCTAGATTAGTAATAAGAGGTTAGCAGATTCCTTTTCCTCCTGTCTTTAAGATCACAGTGTTACAAAAGGCCATTATACTTAAGTAAACAAGAACAAACAGATTACTTTCCTCTGCCAGATTCTTTGGTGCAAGCTTGTTGCTGCTTCATTTAGTGATCATGGTTTTTAAAAGTAGCAAGTTTTTAGTGACTAAGTTTGAGATTTTGACTCAAACTTCAGAAACAGCAGGATTGCATTTGACTTGAAGGGAATAGCCAATATTTCTAGAGATTGGGCAGGAAATGCCAAGTTATGCATCCAGACAGAACAGGTTGTGGGGTGGGGTGGCTGGGTTTTGGGGGTTTTCTTGTTTATTTGTTTTCACAGCCTTACCACATTGCTGTTATCTTTGCACTTTAAAGCCTAAATGATTATGGAATATGACTTGTGTTAACTGATAAATTGCTATGCTCTGCAGTGCAAAAAAGTTTCCTGAAATATTCACTAAGACGCTCTTGGTGTGTCTGCCTTGGACACACCAAATTATCCCACTTTCCTGTCATTGAAATCCTGTTAGGTTGAAAGAAAAGAAAAAACTGTTAGTGCAACTCTAATAATAAAATGAGCCCTGTGTTCATGTCATACTAATCTAAAATGTGTTTATATCAGTACAGCTCATGTCTTCCAGATCAGAAGAAGCTGTAACAACATAAGCATAGCTATGCTTATACTAGCTGTGTACATCCAATCAAGAGCAGAAAGGAGAATGGTTGCACAAGAGCAGCAAGTCTTTACAATGAACTGGTGAAGTTACTTCTAATATACAGGCCTCTGTCAAAAACTAAACTTACTTTTTTTAAAATAGTGCTTCTTGGTGGAAGTTAAAATAGTTGAAATTTGGCATTCATAATATAGGAAGTTCTTACATGAAATTAAAATATGCAGATTGTCTGTAAGTGTACTTGGAGGAGGATAGCATAGTATTGTCCAAGAATCTCGAATGGGCTAGTTTGAAAAAATCATTTTAACTCAGATGAAGTAGTTCTTAAATACATATTTTAAAAAAAAAAGTTTACTTTCATTTCAAAGTTATATTTCAGAATATATTCAAAGCCATTTCAGAAGCTTTCCTTAAATTGAAAACGAGTAAGCATCTTTTCAGGAAGGTTTCTAGCACAAACAAATAATGTTAGCATCTGAGAAACAAGCATCCAAGTTCTTTTTAAGCAACTTTCTTCTGACTTGCAAACTTTTTTTATGTAGAGTTGTTGTATTCTTGCTTTACTTAGTCGTGAAGACTTCCAGCGGATTCCAGAGCTTGCTATCAATCCACTGGGAGACCGAATTATCAATGCCTTCTTTCCAGAAGGGTGAGTTCTGACTGACTTTGTGAACAGTCACAAAATTTGTAGTTTGTCAGAAGCTCTAATAGAAGTGAAATGCTGATAATTAAAGAACAGAATTTGAATTTAGTAATAATTGAACACCTCAAATTTGTCTTGGGCTGTGTGTTGGTACACTGTTTCCTCTGCGTGTTTTCATTCTTTAAGAGACACTTTTCTACCTCAAGTTTTGTGTGCTTTATTTGGTGATAAGATTTGGCTGCGTATCACTTTTCTGCTCTTATTGCTATGGTCCTGAACACTTCTGAAGAAAGTCAAGGGCACGTATGGAATTTGGTTCTTAAAGTAAACTTGTAGCAATACTGTTTTATGCAGAGTAGCATTGCAATTAACTAGTTCAATTTTGTTTTTCACTTGCCTTCTAAGTGTACCTTTGTTAACAGATCAACTTTTTTTAGTTTGGATCACATTTAACATATAGCTTATGACACTTCTAACATAAATCCAAAGAGAGGATTGAATTTCCAGTACTGTCTCTCTTCATTATACTTTTCTAGATTGTTCTATGGAATCTGCTGCTGTTCTTGAACACATTTGTCATTACTGATTTGATGAAGAACATTTTCTCATCAACTCTTAATATCAGTTCATACCACACAGGGGTTCCTGAAAGGAAAGCAGGAGCCCTGGGAGGT
Source organism: Chauna torquata (assembly GCA_013399475.1). Classification (NCBI taxonomy): domain Eukaryota; kingdom Metazoa; phylum Chordata; class Aves; order Anseriformes; family Anhimidae; genus Chauna; species Chauna torquata. Next base: position 73,533 of record VXAL01007491.1, on the reverse strand, counting down.
ACATATAGAGCTGGTTCCCACACTTTAGAGAAGGTGAGCAACTTGTCAGGGAGCAGCAAGAGATGGCTGCCCCAGAGGCAGGAGACGGGTGGTAGCTGGCAGGGGCAATGCAGTCACTGACAAAGGGTACAGCACACGAACAAGAAGAGCAGGTCTAGGGACAGTTGTCACATCAGCCAACAGTCCAGTGGTTGCCAGATGCTTTGACAGTGGTGAAGCAAGTCTTGGGTCAGTCCAGGGAATCACTCTGTAGGCTGGGTTCCAGATCAGCAAGACACACTGCTAGGCTCAGGCAAGGGCAAAAGGTGGAAGTTTGAGCTTAAATAGAAGTTGCAGGCAAGGAGGGATGTAGCCCGCAACAAGACTTCTTGCAGCTTTTTTCCCATGCATCACTCTTCACAGCAGTCTGGTCCCAGGTTATAATTGTATTCTGTCAGAGCTGGTTTTGAGCAGAGGCTGCCAAACCCTGGAGAGGTGGGAGTTAGTATGCATGGTATGGAACTTCAGACATTCATACTGTTCTTTACTGAAATAAACCTGAATAAGCTGTGCTGAAGCTGACCTGCTAAAATGCTTATGCAGAGAGGACCAAGTGAATTTCCGCGGATTCATGAGGACACTAGCCCACTTCCGACCCATAGAAGATAATGAAAAGAGCAAAGACCAGAATGGACCAGAACCACTGAACAGCCGAAGTAACAAGCTCCACTGTAAGAAATGTGAACCTTCCTATAGAAGCAATTCACATTCATTTTTCTGGGAAGGGAGTGAAGGGGTTTAGGGTCTTCTGCACGGCCTTCTCCTGTGGAACAATATCCTATAAAAACTTGATTTATTTTTTTTTTAATGAACTTGCAAGCTTACTTGTTCAGAATGTCAACAGTCAACCTATACTTGTATTGGAATTTGATGGAATTGGTTGGATCTTGAGTTATACGTTTTTCCCAGATGTCTCACAACAGAAGTGTTTTTGAAATGATTTGCAAAGTTATTTTGTATTAAGAAGCCATGTTCCATAAATGAATAGGCTTTTCTGTTTCTTTCTCTAGTCTACAGTATAGTGCTCACTGAACAAACTTGGCAACAGTCCTCAGAGCACTTAGAATTTGTCATAATCTCAGCCAGAATATAGTCAAAGGTAATGAACAAAATGTAAAAATGGATGGCTCTGAAGTTAAAGGACTGAATATATCTTAGTGGTGATTACACCTCTATGGCTCAGGGCTTTGAAGAAATAACTGAAATTTCTCATACTGAGTACTTAAGTAATGTTTTTCACTTCTTGGAAATAATGTTATTCCTGTATGTGGCAATAACTCTACGGAACTGAATGTGAATTGTATGATGAGTCAAAATTCTATGCTAATTCTCTTTAGTAGTAGCTATTCATAAATCATTTTGTTTTCTAGATAAATATTATTAGGAAGAAAAACAATGGCACTCGAATTCAACTGCTCTTTTTTTTCCCCTGCAGTTGCTTTTCGGTTATATGATCTAGATAAAGATGACAAGATTTCCAGGGATGAGCTTCTTCAGGTAAATCTCATGGGGCTGCTTTGGATGATTCCATCATGACCTTCTTTTACTTTACACTATTTCAAATGAAGAGGGATGTTGCAGTAGTCTTAAGTAGCCACTAAATTCCTTCCAGAATTCCTTTCTCTCTGGTTTAAAGCTTTAGATATGGTATGATACCTTAACCTCATTTAGTAGCCCAGGTTGTTTTTATTAGACTGGGGATGCTAGATTCAGATCTGAGAGTGTTAGACTAAACGAGATCTAATTGGAAATGATTCCTTAAAAAAAAAAAGTCTTACTGGAAAAAAATACTTTAAAAATCCAGCAAGTACACTAGGCCCCTTAGGAGCTACCTTCTGCAACCTTCAAAGGTGCTTCTAACAAGACTTCATAGGGACATTGAGGTGAATGAGGTCACTTTCTGGTCCTCTGTGTATTCTCTAAGTAGAATAAAACTTCTTGAAACTGCAGCAAAGGTAATCAAAGTTCATCAGTGGCTGCATGTGTTTAAAGTAGGCTTGAGCTAGGAGTAATTACATACTACTAATCTGGGGAAGTAGATGTGGCAATTTGTGGTTCCTGATGTAGGACAAGGATTTGCTTTTGACTGCAACTGCCCGCTTCAATCTGCACAGAAAATGCTTTACTAAATGTAGAGAGTAATGGCTGTTATCACTCAACCATATACTTTGAGATGCATCCTACAGGAATTTTCTAACAGCAGACATTCAAATCAAGTGTTGGTTTGTTTTATGGGGGGGAAAAAATAGACAAAAGCATCAGAACAAAACATATTAACTCATAGTTTGAAAAGCTTTCTAATACTTCTGCCTCTTTCTGCTGCCTAGTGAAAAAGTAAAGGAGGATTTTGTCAAAGGTGGCTACAGAAGGAAGCTGTCTTTCCTGGAAACCTTGATGTATAGGGACAAATAAATCTGTCTAGAAATGAATTCCATGGAAATCCTCTTGGGTTGTTCTTGTAAGGAGTTGTCTGGACAGTATACATGAGAAACAGCATTACGAATACTTCTGTTCCTATATCAATAATGATTATTTTAAAAAAAAGTCATCTAGGGACTTCTGTACATTACAGGTGTTACGGATGATGGTTGGTGTAAACATTTCAGATGAGCAGCTTGGCAGCATTGCTGACAGGACAATCCAGGAAGCTGATCAAGATGGGGATAGTGCCATCTCCTTTGCAGAGTTTGTAAAGGTTGGTAAACTACGTTTTTAACAAGAGTAAATGAAACTGCTCGGTAATGGACAAGTCATCCAGACGTAAATGGAGATAGGAGCAGGAAGCTGTTCAAGTTCTCCTTCTGCCTGCATTTGGCTTACTAGGACAGCTTTTTTTAAAAAAAAGAAAAGCTATACTGTCAGGGTATTAATAATTAGTCCATATATTTCTCCGTACTCTGGTGTGAGCTTCAGCACTGAATGTACTGCAGAGTTTTCACACCATGATAAGAAGACTTCAGACATCAGGTCCTGAAAGGTGTCTTCTACTAGAGCAGGGTGTTTAACGAATGGTGACAGGAGATTAAAAGTTACAGGGAGGTAGTCATGTACTTCCAAAGCCTGCTCATAATGGGGTGGTGGAATGAGACTTTTAATGCAGCAGACAATGTAACTTTTCTTTTGCAAATGCTTCTTACTACACAAGTAGTAGGACAAGCAGTGACAACAAAGTAATTCTGCTATAATTGTGCTGATCCATTTTCACTTGTAGATTTTTTCCATTAGTGACACGACTAATATAAATATTCAAGTTCGTAGCTCTGGTTCTGTGAATTGCATGTTCTGATGGTTGTCAGAAACAGGTAGTAGTAAGGAGCCATTATATAGTCAGTGGAGAAAGCTGTCCTATAGAGGGACAATTTCAACTGCCTAGTGGGATGCCATTGACAAGAAGAGCCATATGCATTTTGGAGGTGGACAAAGATGAGATGAGGCAACAGAAACAAGTTGCAATGTCGGAAAATCGTTATTAGATGTAAGGGAAACTTTTTACCAAGAGGATGGTCACAGGTGCTGAAGATGTACAGCCTCCTTCCTTGGAGAGATTTAAAACTCAACTGGACAACTTGAGCAACTTGATCGAGCTGGCCCTGCTTTAAGCAGTGGTCAAGGGAGTTGAACTACAAGACCTCCAGAGGTCTCTTCAAACTTAAATTACTGTAAGCTCAGAACACTGAAGTCTCCCCAAAATTGCCTGGAGCAGACAATGTTGTCTTACCTCAGTGTTGATAGCGATTCAGTGAATGAAGTTTCCACCCTGGTTTTAAAGTGACCTATGTCAGTGATGCTGTGGTCTTTATTTTTGCTTTTCATTGACTGCTTGTGCCCCTTCCTCTATTCCATTCCTCCTTCTGTTTCCTTACCATGCATTCTCACACAGTCTAATTCTGGGAACAGTCTAATCCTTTCTACGCTGTTGGCAGACTGCATCAGTTGTTTTGGTTGACAGCTTTCTTTGTGCTTTAATGGCTGAAGTTTTTTTCCTTGGGAGGACCTTAGTCCAAAGCAAAAAATAGTCTCTAGATGAAAATGTCATGCCAAACTGAAGACACCCCATGCTCCTGCACATTTCCATTATACTGGAGTAAGAAACCTTGTAGGAGAGAAATACCTTATGTAAATTAACTGAAATAGCTGTTTCTGGATTTTATTGCAGGTTTTGGAGAAGGTGGATGTAGAGCAGAAAATGAGTATTCGATTTCTTCACTGATGGATGGAGAACCTATTCCTTTCTACCCTTACTATATAATGAATAGAACTTCACTTTTTCCTTACCACCTTTCCCCAGAGCATTGCTACTGGCGCATATAAATTACATGTCCAACCCTTCACTGACTTGTTCTACCAATGTGAACAATCTCTGTGCGTCAGGAACAAAGGGAAATAGCTGCTGTGGAACTTGGAAAGGAGCATTTAAAAAAAAAAAAAAATCTTTTCCTTCCATTTTTAATTTTTACTTTCTCCCATATCTCCTTCTGCATTACCATATGAGTAAACATGTTTCTCCTTCCTATGTACTGCTGTTTAATCTACAAACTGATTCTTCTGAGCTCTGAATCTGAGAATGGAAAAGGGGGACAATGCCACAGAAAGGCCTTCTGAAATGCTTTTTGGAGACAAGTATCTACTCAGATAGTAGGTGAAGTGATAATTATTCACTTTTGCTTTCAGTAGCAACACCATATTACAGCTACCCTTGTTTTTCTTTCCCAGTTGGCTCTTTACATGCAGATTTGTTTCTTCCAAATCTGCCTTTTGCATGAGGACTTCTTAGTTCCTATAGCTTCATTGTAAAACTAGCTATGAATGCATGATGACAGTCCAGAGGTATGGTGAAGAGATGTTCTTTGTGGGATCAATTCACAGGGACAATAGGAGAATCTGTGGTAAAGACAGGCAATGGTGTCCTCCAAGGAAATAGGAAATCTGCACTAAGTCACTTGAATTGTTCCTGTAGCAAATGCAGAAACTTGTTTCTTTCCTATGAGTAGCTTCCAGACTTGACAGCCAGTGGACCGTGAAGTACCTTTTCCAGGGCGCTTTGCTCTAGGATCCCTCTTCCTATCAGGGTGGTTTTGCCTCTGAAGCTATGAACTTGCTTACCAGCATACATAATGTAAGAAAACAATGCCAAAATCTGGATATGCAGTTCTGTCACTGCCCACTGATAAGTGTCATGAAACATTACTGATTTTTTTTAATCATAGTGACCTGGACATTAGTAATTATTTGCACTTTCCAGTGTGGAAGTCCTGGTCTGTTAGACTTGTGTTGATGATGGTAGCTGTATTTATGAAATCTCAGGCATAAGAATATCATTTGGGAAGTGCATATTATCCCAAATTAGTGTAATAGTGATATTTCAGAATATATTTCTACACAAATCTCTCTGCAAGTATAAGATAAAAAAATAAATGAAAGGATGATTAATACAGTTCATATAATACTCCTGATCAAATCAGGAAATCAAAAGTATTGAAGGTTCAACAGCAACATAATTCTCTGTGTTTAGATTGGCAAATGATTTCATCTAATTCAGCTGGAACATCCTATGGTCTGGGACAACCTTCCTGTAAAACCAAAAAAAAAAACAAACCAGGAGCTTCTCTACTGAAGAATCAGTGTTATAACTGCTTCTTTACGTCATGTGTTAACACTTTATAGTATAAGTACTTACCAGTCTCAAACTACCCTCAAATGTGCATTTCCTCTTTTTCTTGGTTCCTTGTGTTAAATAATAACATACAAGTCTCTGAAGGATTTTTGATTTGTTTTAAATTAAGGAGTTGAAAAGTGGAATGTGCACTCTTGTTTTTGCAGAGTGCAGCATAACAAGTCCAGAAAGAAATGTAAATTAAAACCTCTGTATGAGAAGAATGTAGTTTTGACTGTCATGTTAAATAGGAATGTAACAATGTTAACATAAAAGTTAAAAAACAAAAAAACAAACAAAAAACAAACAAACAAAAAAACCAAAAAAAACTTGTAGGCATGGTGATCTGCTTTAAAGTAAGTGTTGCTCTCTTCTGGCTATGTAGTTGTAACCTATGGTTGTGCCTTATTGTCCCAGTGAGACTGGATATTGTATTTATCAATCCATAAATAAACCTTCCACTGAAAAAAAAAATAAAAATAAGTCCTGTATGGTAACTGACTGTCCTCTGACTAGAAAAATCAAATACCACTAGAATAGTGCTAGCAGACCTTACAGATCAATTTTTATATCTTAGCTTATTCTCAGAGTATTAACAAAAAATCCTTCATTCTTCTAGTAGCATGGAAGAAACTAGTGCAGAACAGGACCTCCAGAAGAGGACATGCACTTAGAGTATTGCGATATGGATCAGATAACAACACGAGCTTTGTTTCTCCATGGTTCCAAACAAGGTGTGGTTTTCTGTTTTCCTGCTCAGTGTTGTAGTGTTTCTCTTACGAAAGAGTGTACAATGCCAGAGTTTGAAGAAGTCTCTAAGTCAGCTTAGAAATCAGATACTTTTGCTGGCATGCTTTAAGGTGAACCCAAATACTCTTTAAGATTCTCCCCCCCTCCTGGTGCACTAACTTTTGCTGTTAGCTGTATAAATCACCTGGAAGCCACATGGGATGAAAAGCTATAGGAGGGTGAGCTTAAGTTTGTGAAATTCCCTATTTCCCCCCCTCAGTCTATAGGGCAGTTTCAAGGATTGGTAATAGTCTTCAAGATGCTAAGTTTTTATCTTGCTTGATGAGAAGGAGCTGATTGAGAAGCGTTGTTAGTAACCTTCCTGAGGAAAAGGCTTTAAAAAGAACATACTACTTACTAGCCAAGGATAAACCCTACAAAAACACCTTTCTCTAGTTTCACAGCTCAGGCTGTCTGCAACTGATATTTTGTGTTCTACAGTCCATGTATTTGACTTGGGAATTAAAAAGTGGTAGATGGTAAGGGAAGGAGTTTTACTGAACAGAGATCTTTAATTTATGTTCAACTTAAAGTCCTGCAAAACTAAGATGCACAGGTGTAAGCAGATCTCTACAAAAGTCTCTCAATTCTAGCATACCTGCTTGCTTGTTTTTGAGAACAAAGGTCATCTGTAAAGGCAGAACTACTTGAATGCTTCATTTGTCTTTTTCAAAGCAGCACAAGGGATAGGTGTTTAAATACAGACGAACTATTTCCCACTCTACTGGCAAATGGGAAGTGTATTCTCAGATTAGCAGATTTATGCTTCTTACATCGAGGGTCTCTGGTTACAATTAGTTTCACCAACTGTTGAAATACTATGAAGTCCACAGAAAGTTGGAAGAGGTTTGGTAGCTAATTAATACTGAAAGAAGGTAAATAAATTGACTTAAATAGCTGTAGGCCTGTTAGCTTGGCATCAAGTCTGGGCAAAACAAAAGAATTTGATTACAGGTTTTGACCCATAAAGAATAGAAGTAAAAATATTGTTGGTTGTTTTTTTTTTCCCATTCTGAAGTTATGGAAATTTAAAGGTCTGCTATCCATTCTTTGAAACTATAACATTGGTTATAAATAGCACGTAGATGTAATATTTAAGGTGGCAGAAGGGTTTCGTTTAACATGGCAGTCAGCATTAAACACCGCATAGTAGAGAAGTGTGCATTCCATGGATTAAGATTTTAACTGAAACGGTTTGTAGTAGTTGTGATGAATCACTGTTAAATGAGGGTGTTTCTCAAGAGTTTTCTGAATGGGTAAGTACTCCTCTTCACACTACTGAGTATATTCACCAGTCATCTTGAAGTGTAAAATTACTGCTGCTTAAAAAAAAAAAAAGCAGCAGCCGCAGCTGACACAAAACCTGGCAGAATGAATGAAGGCAGGCAGAGCGTCAGGCTCTCCTGCCAACCGAGGCCCGTGCAGGCGGGCTGCGCAGGTTCGGCCGCACCTCGCGCGCACGCAGGCCGGGGGGACGTGCCCGTCGCTGCGCGGTGAAATGGAGGACGGGGGAGCGGCACCGAGCCGCCGTGACCGAGCCAACGGTCACGCTCTGGGGCTCCTCAGAGGGGCCCCTGGCCGAATGGGCCGTACCCGCGAGGGGGCGGGAAGGTCCCGAGCCCCCGTGCTGGCCCGGGCGGCAGGGTCGCGGCGGGCTGCGGCGCAGCCGGAGGCGGCAGCTGGCTGAGCTCCCGGAAAGGGCCGGGCCGGGGCACCTCCGCCCGCGGGCACCGCCTGTTTCGGTGGGGCGGGGCCCGCCCCCCGTGCCGACCGGCTCCTTTAAATTCTTGTGGAGGTCATCGGAGAATTCGCCCCAGGCCTGCCCTGCTCGCGCGGCTTGAGCCAATCGTTTTGCAGGCGTGTGCTCTCGGCGGGGCCAATCGGAAAGGAAAGCCTTGG
>VXAL01007491.1:34720-49265 GCA_013399475.1 Chauna torquata | reverse complement strand
CAAACAAAAGAAGGCTAGTTTGTGATGCCTTAGGCATGAAGAACTGCATGGAGAAACTGAAGGAAAGTGGCACAGGCCCACAAACCAAATCTTAGAGCTAGTATTCTAATTATGCATGATTCAAAATGTCTAGTGTAATGTAGTTATTACCAGTAAATTGAGATATGCATTTATACATAATGAAGCAATAGGAATTAATATACCAATAGCTTGAACTTCCTGCTTTGATTCTCAAATCTTGTTTCTTTAGGGAATGTGCTGCCTCTGTAGAGAAAGGGGCAGAATGTATAGATAGGGACAGAAGCATGGCACCAAAACTGTAAATCAGGAACCAGGATCAGCAGAACTCGCCTTTATAACCTCTTGTCTGGTTCATATTAGTGCCCTGAGCATGTAAAAAGCAGGGCATGAACTAAGCATGTATAGGGGCGAGATGAGGTTTCTCACCTGCTGCAGCTGTAGCAAGGAAAAGGGTGCAGAGTTTCTTACAAGGTGCAGGGGGGAGCAGCTGGTGGGGGGAAAAAAAAAAAAAAACCACAGTAACAGAAACAACAGACTCAAACTGAGTGTAGTATTTGCCAGACAGTAGGTAATTAGCTTGCATGTGGTGAGAGAAATTATTTGGAGAAGACTGAAANACTCTCTAGCCACATAGGCAGCTGTACTGAAGCATACTGGTACCAGCCAGCAATAATGGCACCTGCAGGAATGAACCTGAAAATACTGGTAATCTTGTATATTTTTTAAGTTCTTTGACAAAGAGATTTTTAAAAACAGAAAATGAGATTTGATCACTGAAGGTCTTTATCTTCTGCAACACAGGTTGCAATATAGTCTTTTTTTCTTTATTTCACTTATTAAATAAAAGGGAATTTGGGTGCCATCTTTCTGTAAACTTTTACTGTGCTCTCTGTAATATTTCCCAAGTCTTTTAGTGGGTAGTGCAGTGAATTTCTGCTGGCAGTTTGAAAATAACATAGAACACGTGGCATAGTCTATGCCACTAATGCTTTTCTTAGTTTAAGTATTCAATCAAGTAGAATACTAGCATGTTACTGCAGAATTCCATACTTCTAGCTTAGCTTAATTTTGTAGGTGGGCTTAACTTGTGCAGAACACTTCTCCATGTACAGAGGCTCAGTCCTCTTTCTTGAGCAGAAAGAGGAAGCATCTTGGAGGAAGAAATTGTATGTCAAGTTAACTCTTGTTGATACTTTGTAGCCAACTATTCATGAAGCACCATGATTTGCGTTTAGAATGAGGACTATGTTTTTCTCATGAATGCTTTTTAGATGTACAAGAATTGCCAAATGAAGATAGGAATATTATAAGAGAAGATTTAACTATTTTACAGTATCAAAGGTAGATTAAATGAATTCCTTTGAGGCAACTTCTTCAAGCAAAAAGGGAATTTGTAAAAACAAGATTAGCCCAGCAGTTAACCATGGCCACCTAATGCCTAGTGGATATTCTTTAGAACACTTCACATGATTTTAAACCCTGTTATATATGTTTTCTTGTGTATGATGAGTAAGCAGTTGTATCCATTGTTAGTGCTTATTCCCTTCAATATAAAATCTGGGGAGTAAGGTGCTTTAGGACTTCAGTGAAGATATTCTCCTTTTGAGAAATGATATAACAGTGAAGGAGAAGTGTTAATTAAAGATTCTTAAAAATTAGCTTAATACTTAAAAACCAGGTTAGAGAAGACTTCTTATACTGAACTTCTGATGGCATTGCTCACATAGGTTAGTGGAGGAAATTACTGGTATCACTAGGAACTGTGTACTCCCATTGCACACATTTTACATGGTAACAGTAAAAGAATGTTTCCCTGCAAATTCTGATTTTTTTTTTCCAAAAGGCAGCTTGCTTTTATATCTATGCATCTTTGAGGATTTCAAGATAAGATTTTATTCTTTTGACGCTGTAAAGAGGAACTGTTTAAAAATGAACTTGGAAACTCTGCACCTGTATACAAATTTTTTTAGCAATAAAGCAGCACAGGCTGAGAATGCACTAAAACTTGATGTGTCATTTGTTCAAGACAGATTAACCAAGTTGCAATGCACTGCATCTTCACTGAGGCGCTAACTGCTGCTACTTCTGAGATGTGTGTACTTGCTGTACCTTGTCAAAGCTTAACAATTTGAGCTAAACTTGCATATGCTGGCTATCAGCTGTTTCAGCAGATTTCAGACAGGAGTCTCTGACTTCCTGGAAGGCAACTGAAGAAACATTGTCACTCCACTCATATTAAGATGGACAACTTATCAAATAAAAGCTTCAAAGGTTGTTTTAGATGGTAGCAGAAAGCTTCTGTTGCTTGTAAAATAGGTTGCCTAAAAGGAGTAAGTGTCAAAACGCTGTTTCACATATGTGGATTATTTATAGTTTTGGCAACTCAAGACTCCCCAAAATTCCTTTGGTGGCTGGCTTTTCACAATCTACAGCGAGGCACAACTTTCCCTGCAGTTGCTGCTGAAAGCAATTTTGTGAAGTGCTGTATCACAGCAGCAAGACACCACCTCATGAGGACTGTGCTGAAGAAGCCATGGCTCCCAACACTGCTATAAGCTTTCCAAAACCTCTTACGGATTGCTAACCCTGATGTTAGCTTATAAAAGATGCATTGTGTGATTGCTACTTCAGTAGCCTGCTCAACCACCTTTGCTTGTTTCATTTTCTGCTTGCGTTTCTCTTTAGGTTCCAGGGAAGCTAGCTGCTCGTTAGCTCACATAAGAATAAAAATAGCTGTGGCCTGACCTTGAGACTTGCTTTTTAAGCAGGTGTTCATTTATATAGAGAATCCATCCTTCCTGAGCCAGACTGGCCCTGGCTGCACTTAAAGTAACAACATATCTCTCAAGATGTCTAGCTAGAGATTAAGTTCCACACTAGGAAAAGAAAAAAGAATATTCACTGATCCATTGTAGATTCAAGAGAAATTTGAACCTGGGACAGACTGTGGGATCAGAAGCTGAATCTTTCAGGAAAAAGAGTTTAATCATCACTGAAATCAAACTGTAGCCTTAGGTTGAAGTAAGTGTTCATCTCAAACTACTGAAGATACTGTTGCATTTATTTTGCATTTTGTAAGTTAAGGTGGTTTGCTTCTTAAAACAGATTTTACAAAGCACAATGTACTGCTGTGAGTGTCAGCAGGTACATCAGGCAATAGTCAGTGCCAGGAAGAAACATCCTTTGACAAACAGACGTGAAGGACCACAGGGTGACTCAATGGAGCTGAGGTCTTCCCAGTTCCAAAGATTAGCAAAATGCAGTTTAAAAGTCAGATTATGACTCGCATGATATTATACAAAATATATATTACATATTTCTGAATTTCAGCATTATTTTTATTTAAAACAAAAATTCTTCTTTACAACTGTAAAGATAATATAAAAAAATGTAACTGACAGCTTTCTTTTCCTCTTGGGGGAGGACGCTTAGCTAAGTGAAGCAAGACAATTTTGCACTATTTATATTATACACAGTATAAATGTAATGCATATAACAACAAGAAAGTCAATGCAGAAACCAGAATGAAAGGGCAAAAGTGAATAGTCCCATTATCAATCACTTTTCTTAGACTGATGCAACAATAAAAGAACTGTCACTTAAAAAGTAACACAGAGGTGAAGTTACAGAACAGAAAACACTTACTTTGTGCAAACATCCTCCCCGTCTCAGGTGAGTTTAGTCACAAAACCACAGTTAAAGACAAACAGGCCGTTAAACATAATGCAGAAGTCTTGTACAACACAACTTTTAAAAAATTCTTCGTTCTTAATAATGGAGAATCAAATACAACTCCAAACTTTACATGAATATACAATGACAACTACTGAGAACAGCCCTCCAGTTAAGGGTTCAGGCTAGAGCACATTTTGGAGAAGATGATAATGTTAATCATTACAGGCGATGAAGCAGATCTTGCTACAGTGTAACATTTACTTCAGGTAGTTACTTTTGATAGCCCAAATTTAGCTGTCATTGAAAAGCACTGCACTTCTGCACTTACACCTGTCAAAGCGGTAAAACCGATAATAATAATAATCATTTAGATAGCCTATAGTATTAGCATTTAACAGAGAGAGCTGCTTCTCTTCCAGCAGAATGGCTCTTGATATTCTGTTATTGCTTAATCAGAACAAACTGAGACAATCCAGAACTCTTAATCAAAAAGCAGCACAGTGAACATAAGCAGAAGCGTAAGTACCAGCTGCCCACATAAGCCTGCAAGGTGCCTTGCAGTGAGTTTTATCCCCTCTGCTCCAAGCCCGTTACAAGAGTTATTTTACAAATGAAGCAAATAAGACCATGGAACACAGGGAGTACCAACATTAGCAGCAACACAGTGCAATCTGCCAGTCATAGATGGGAAGCAGAAAAAAGGGAACAGCAAACTGCATCACTGGAATGAATTTGATCAAGTAAATACAATCCTCTCTAGACTGCTACACGCAACTACTAAATTTTATGGAAGGTTTAGGCAGCAGGAGGAAGAGGAGAAGGACCCCCTAATCTTCCAGCAAGCGGGAACTAGGGATAAAGATATTCTGTCCCAATAACTAGGGGTTAAATAGCCTTTCTTTTCCATCAGATTACTTTCTAGATGTTTGGAAAGAAGCAGAACCCATTCAAAAAAAAATAAATGCCAACAAGTACCTATTAGATAATTTTTATGAGACATCTTGACTGGCCAATGGAAGGCAGCAGGCGGGTCATCACAACTTCAGCAGAGCAGCATTCCTGTGACTGACCAGAAGTGAAGGAGAAAAGATGTTCCTTGCTTTCACAGCTTCAACCCCAGACAGAAAGGTTCAAACCTGTTGAAGGTAGTTGCTCACAGGCTAAGCTTCATGGAACAACCAAAACTCGATCCAGTCCTGTGCAGCCATGTGGCTGCGTTTCCAGAGGACTTGGCAGACACACGCATTGTCCTTGAATTTGAAATCCAAAACTTTTTGCTCCAGCTAGCCTTATGCCATACAGATTCACCAAGCACACTGTGCAGCTTCTGGGACATGCTAGCTGGCTCCTTTTGCAGGCCACAAACACACACAAATCTAAAAGAACTAATCAGGAGGCTATTTAGCAGTCTCACATACAAGATGCAGCTAATGAGCCACCTGACAAACAGCTAGCTGCCATAAACATTGTAACTGAATGAAAAGGTGGAACAAGAACTTTACATCTCTGTAAGAACCTTTAAGATATAATGGCTCCTCTCGATTATCATCATGTTAGTGTGTTTTGCATAGTTCCAGATTTTATTGTTGCAAAAACTGGTTTATCCCCTGAAGTCATTACGCAGAATCACAGACAGTTATACAGTCTCAGTTATATGCTGCAAGGGTAAGGTATTCAGTTTTCCAAGCATAGCTTCAGTATGTTAGATTTTCAGGTGTTCCCCTTAGAACAAAGAGATACACTTAAGTGTCAGTTCTTTCTACACACAGATAAAGCGACAGATCAGCTCTCAAACCTGTTCTGGTGCATTATTTCATCATAATGAACAAACTCTGCAGAGATGCAGAAACAACGCTGGTAGTTCTTTAAAATAGCATATTATTTGTTAGTCTTGAGTATTGCATACCCTGGCATTAGGGCAACAGCATCTGATGCACAGCTTTGCTTTTCTGCCACATTATTCTTTTGTTTCAGTTCCTCCATCTTCTTCATCAGCAATTCTAGGCGCACATGGACCATCACAAGCTTTTCTTTCAGCTAGAAAAAAGAGAAATAGGAGTAGTAAAACCAAAAAAAAATGTTGTTCTAACACTGCGTCTTTGAATCATCTGCATCCCAGTTTCAGCAGCTGACTTTCAAGATGGAAAATGATACTGGGCTTTAATCTCTACTACAGCCAAAACTAGCACCCAAATCAGAAACCTGTGCTAGAAAGAGATGAATGTGTATCAGCATAACCAGTGTCAGAGATTCATGGAAACACTCCACTTAAAGAGACAGTTGCTGAAGCCTTACTACGTATGATCAAGGCAATCTTTCCTAGTTAACTCATTACATATTTTTACACAGAGACCGTCTTTGACAAGATCTGGACAGACTGCTTAATCATCAGATTAGGACAACCCCTTGAAAATGACATTTCGAGTTCGGGGTTTAAGTTAACACATCTAAAGCGCTGTATGAGTCAAAAAGCAAAGACCAGAATCTTGCACTTGTTCTACTCAACAAGCAACTTCTCCAAAGTCTCATAATTTGTGTTTGCAATGAAGTGATGCTATTTTTATTTCAGGAAAATCTGTCTCAGTTTCAGGAGAAGTTTTGCCCAGATCACATTTTTACATTTTAGCATCACTTCATCTATAAAAACACTCTGATCCTACAATAAGACACTTGAAGATGACAAAACTTAAGAAATGTCATGGGCCCATTTTTGTACTTGAAAAGGAAATTAAAAAAGAAAAAAATGGAGCAAGTAAGCATATAAATACTGGATGCACACTGGCTGTCTCCTACACTCAGTAACTTTATTTGACCTATGGGACAAACAATTTAATAAGTTAACTAATCAAGTTATAGAAAAGAACACCCGATTTAAACACCAAAAAAGGAAGGAGATTCTTGTGTTGTCTCTGAAACTACAAGTAGGTATTGTCATGCTATTTTGAGCCTATGTAGCTGTAAATACAACTGTGCTAGAATCTCTTTCACATTAAAAAAGCAGTATTTTTTTTTTATTCTTCAACAGTGACTTTTCAATTCTAGGGACAAAACAAGCAGTAATATTTAGGAAAAGTTTTTCTAAATGATTCTGGTTTTTTTTGTTTTCAAAATGTAGAGAAGTCCCATTCCCTCTTGACAACATTAAAGTAGCATAAAAACATACATATTTACTAAGGAATAACACGTTTTTGTCAGAAAGTTAGCTAGAACTTGATATGCATTGCAGATACAGTAATTGTATCAATATTTTTGGCTAATATCCAAAAATTGGGCTAGTATCAGAAAACACTAGCATTTCTTGCTATTTTCCATACAAAGTCATATAGAAACCTTACTTTCCCCAGTTGTTCCTTTAGGGTCAAAGCAGGAAAATTCACCTTAGAAGCTTCTATTATCATTTTGTTTTTTAAGAGATAACTGGAAAACAAATGGGGAAAGGGAAAAACAAGAAAAACAGTTAAAAAACAAAACAAAACAACACAATTACGTTTATTGTTAGATTATTTAAGATGATTTTAAAGCAGATGTAAAAATCTTCCCCAAAGTACTCCATAGACTAAAAAAATATTAAAAAACATAACAACATATTTACTTTCAAATCATAAGATCTCCTCATTACCAACTAAACATAACATACAGTTTCTATAATCAAGTCCACTTATCATGGAACTGTCTTGATATCTTACATTAGTTAAGTGGATCTGGAACTGAAGGAGAGTTCAGTATTCAAACAAGTGAATTTAAACTTTGATGTAACGTGAGGACACTCAAAAAGTATAAGGCAAATCAAATTGAGTCATGCCAACACAAACAGTGTAAACATAGAGGATATTAAAATCCCACACTAATGCTCTCAGTCGAAAGTAAAGCAGCTTTTATTAACTGTAGATTAGTTGTACATCCTGCTTTAATAACTTGCAAATGCCCATGAAATCATTGCCTATCAAAATACAGGATACTCACCAGAGGATGTTGTCCTTGAAGAAACAGAAAAGGCCTCGGAGATGAGCCAGGTCACTGAAAGTAGAATAAAGAGTGAAGCCCACAATCAAGCCACAGGACCGACAGGATAATGCATTGTAAGCACTAAAAGGAGAAATTGAAAAATAATGTTATTAAACAGAAGCTTCTGAAACCATGGGTACTGCATGCATGTCAGAGGACATCAAATCACCAGTTCCATCAGGACAATAAAACACAACATATTAATGCTTTATTCTTAAAGAAATAATACAGAGAAAGTGTGAACATAAGAAGTTGGGCATGTTCTCTAAGAAAATCTCTGTAATAAGTGAAGTTGCAATTAGAGAAGAAAATCCACAGCTTAGTGTAACAAAATTATTTCAGAGAATTATAGAATCATTTAGGCTGGAAAAGACTTCCAAGATCATCCAGTCCAAAATTTAGGCTGTAAAGCTCAAACGTGATATAACTGGTAAGACAACGTCTATGCCCACAGCTATGACAGGTTGTGGGTGCCAAAGTTCCTCCTACTAAAGCAGATTATTGCCTCATGCAGGGAAAAAAAAATTTCAAGTTTTTCATTTTAAAAGTTCTCTGCCCTTACAGATTGTGAAACAGCCTTTAAACACCGTTTAAAAACAATTCCGAGTTCAAGTCTTCTTAAGCGATGCTTCCTTCCCATCAGACTAATCCCAGTTACCAAACCTGTTGCTAACTGCAGGCTCACGAATAGAACAGCAGAAGTTATTCACTCTCAGTATAACAACAACAAACGATGTTTCGGTTTAGGTAACGGACCTTCTGGGGAAGGAGCGAAGAAAGAGAACGGAAGGCTAGGCTTTTACTGCATCGCTCAAATGTTCCTTGCCAACAACAAAGGTAAAACCAGCAAAGCTTCTTTTGATTTTGACGTAAACGAAAGCTAGATTCAAACAAAAGGCTCTCCCATCCGAAACGACGAAGTGCGGGGACACGCATCGCCGGGGAGTTCACCAAGCCGTAAGCAACCCCAGCGCAGGAGCTCTCAGGAGCGCTTTGCTCCTGGCTTCGCAGGGGCCCGTGCTGTCCTTGGGACCTGCGGCCGGTGCCGAGCTACGCACCATCCCAGGAGGGCTCCCTCCAGGCCGATCATGAGCGAATCCTCCCAGGCGACGTCGTCGGTGACTTCTGAGGAGAGAAGAGAGACGCATGGAGAACCGGGCCGCTCGGGCCCGCCGAGCCCGGCCCCCCGCCCTGCCCGGGCGGGCACTGACTGAGGCAGGCGAGGAGGCCGAGCCGCCGCTCCTCCTGCGCGCACAGGTGCAGCGAGTCCCCCAGCACCGCCCGGCACCCGCGGCACTGGAACACGGCGCAGTCCTCCACCCGCAGCCGCAGCCCCGGCCCCGGCCGCTGCTGTGCCTCCGCGGCCGGAGATGGAGGAGGCGGCGGAGACGGCGAGCGCGAGGCGACGGGGGAGGGCGGCTGCTCCACGGTGATGACCCCGCTGAGCTGCGGGTCCTGGAAGAACCTCTGCAGTTGTCGCCGCACCGCCATCTTCTCCCGCCCGGCGTTCGAGCGCGGCGCCCGCCTTCCCGGCCTCACAATTGGAGCGCGCTTCACAGGCCTTCATTTCCATTGGGCTGGAGAGGTGTCAATCCTCACTGCCCGAGGCCATTGGGGGAATGGGCGACAGCGAGTCATCCCCGCGCCCAATCGAGAGGGAGAGGGCAGGGCTTTCGCTCGCCGGGAGCGCCTATCGCGTTTGAAAAAAAGCGCGTCCGTGGCCACGCCACCATTGGTGGCTTCTGCGCCCGCAAGCCCGCCCCCTTCGCCTGGCCCAGCCAATGGCCGGGCGCGGCGGGCAAGTTCGAACGGCGGGGGCGGGGAGAAGGCGCTCGGCGTCGGTTAAGCGCGAGGTTCGAAGCGCGGCGGTTGGGGCTGGTGCCGCCATGGCGCTCCCTGCGCTCCAGCAGCTGGAGTCGCTGAAGTACGTCGAGCTCCAGCAGATCGCCAAGGCCACCGGCCTGAAGGCCAACCTCCGGGTGAGGCGGGGGCGGCCGGCGTGCTGGGGGCCTGAGCGAGGGGCGGCCGGGGGAAGCTGCGGGGGGAACGCGCCCCTCTCGTCCCCGCGGGCGCTGCTGTGGCCGCGGCCACCGCGCTGAGGAAGCCGCGTCCCTTTCGGGGGCTGGGGGCGGCGGTAGCAGGCGCAACGCCGGGCGCTGTGTCCGCGGACGGTCCTGGCGGGCGTAGGCTCGGTGGTGAGGCTGGTGCCGGAGGTATCGGAGTCCCTGCTGCTAGGAAATGCCCGTCAGGCCTGTGCTTCCAGGGGAAAGAAGGCACGCAGCCTGAAAATCCGCGGCTGGAGTGGGGCAGTTGTCAGCGCGAGGCTGAGGCTTCTGCCTGCCGTTTTAGTTACGGGTTATTCTGTGCTTAAACCCCTTGTTCGGATCTGATTTTATGCAGATTCTTCCAGTCAAGCGTTAGAGAGTCTTTCGTAGCCCAAAATATAAGTGAACTGGTTTTGTTGTTGCTCCCTGCAGCTTCCTGAGGAGGGGAAGGGGGGAGGGAGGTGCCGGTCTCTCACCTCGGTAACCGAGGTCAGGACGCGCAGGAACGGCGCAAAGCTGCCTTCACATATACGGAAAAATTTCTTTACCGTGAGGGTGGTCAAACACTAGAACAGGCTCACTAGAGAGGTGGTTGATGCCTCAAGCCTGTCAGTGTTCAAGAGACGTTTGGACAATGCCCTCACTAATATGTTTTTAGTTTTAGTTAGCCCTGAAGAGGTCAGGCAGTTGGACTCAACGATCTTTGAAGGCCCCTTCCAACTGAGCTATTCTATTCTATTGCTGTTACTGCTGAATATACACAAGGGATGCTTTGTATGTAGTATGCAAGACAGAAGAAGCTACTGTGGAAACTTGATACAATTTTAATTTGTGCTCAGCTTTGCTGTGCTGCTGAAACAGTCTCATTCAGCCATGAACAATTAAACTTTCTGGAAAACAGATGGACCAGAAGAAACCTGGTCAGGGAAACTTGTCTTTGTGCCCCTGTGGAAAATATGTTACATATTTAGCTGGGGCCTTAAGCATGCTTTTCGATTTGACTGACTTGAATGAATCATAGAATTTTAGATTATCCTAAGCTGGAAGGGACCCACAAGAATCATTGAGTCCAACTCCTGGCTCTGCACAGGACCACACAAAAATCAGACCCTGTGTCTGAGAGCGTTGTTCAAATGCTTCTTGCACTCTGGCAGGCTCGGTGCCATGACCACTTCCCTGGGGAGCCTGTTCCAGTGCCTGACCACCCTCTCAGTGAAGAACCTTTTCCTAACATCCAGCGTGCTCTTCCCCTCTTGCAGCTCCATGCCATTCCCTCGGGTCCTGTTGGTGTCACCAGAGAGACGTGTGCCTGCCCCTCTGCCTCCCTCTCATGAGGAAGCTGTAGGCTGCCGTGAGGCCTCCCCTCAGTCTCTTCTTCTCTATGCTGAGCGATCCAAGTGACCTCAGATGCTCCTCATATGTCTTGCCCTCTAGACCCCTCACCATCTTCGTAGCTCTGCTTTGGATGCTCTCTAATGGTTTCATGTCCCTCTTACACTGTGATGCCCAAAACTGCACACAGTACTCAAGGTGAGGCCACACCAGCACAGAGCAGAGTGGGACAATCACTTCCCTCCAGGCATGGCTTAAGCATTCTGTTGGATTCAGCAAATATTCTGATTATTTGTTGGATCAATTTATAGGGCACTGGTTGGTCTTATGCAGATTTTTGTTTGATTTAATGCAATATTTGGTTCATTTGTTGTTTTGATTTCTCTTCAGGCAGACAAACTGTTGAAAGCACTAAAGCAACACTTTCACGGACGGAAACAAGAAAATGAAAATATGGTAATACATAATAAAGCAGCCATTCTTTTTCAGAAAGAAAGATTTAACTTTTGTAACTAGTAGAGCACAGCATGTAATGAACATTGTTTTTAGCATAATGCAAATAGTAATAAAAATACTTTTTTTTTTTAAATAGTGCCTTTAGTTTAATGCGCTCACGTACTGATAGAAACAGATATAGGAGGCCGCTTCAAATATTTGTACATCACTGAAAGCTGACTGCCTTCTAGTTGTCAAAATTAACAATGTATTTTTCAGCATCAGTACAAAATTATTTCCTGTGAACACTAACTTTTAAATCTAATTGAACAAATTTTAATTTTGCTTGTTTAGCTCCAGATACTAGTCCATTTCATCTAGGCATGCAAAATGAATTAAATATTTATGTTCTGTACTGACTAATCTCAAAGCATTTTACATCTACTACAATTTACTTACATTGACATAAAAAAGCAATACAGATGTGACACTTCCTTTATCCATCTATGTATTGTTTTATTTTTTAAGATTTCTGTGAGCTAAATTATTTTGTTGTGTATTACAATTTTTTATACTTTTTGATTTAAAAAGTAAATTTATTCACTTTTTCTAAAACAATTCATTTTAAATGTTTCCTTTATAACCCGTTTCTCTAAAGTCATGAGGCAATGGTGTAATCCTAGTCAACTTATTTTTAACTAGCATGAAAGAGGCTTTTTTTCTTTCCTCTCCTTGTGTGTGTACCTTTCTGTGGGATAATATTCACAAATTTGTGAAGGGCTGCAGCATCATGCGAGCCAGGTTGCAAATATTGTTTTTTTATAGTCTTACTAAAAAGAAATCATACAGTTGTCTTATTATGTAGCATTTTAAAGTTGTCGAACAATTGGCTTAAGTGTTTAAGGAAACCTAGGTATTGCCATTTTGTTAATTGCTGTGCTACTTAAAGGTGTATGACTGTTTTCTTCTGTGTGAAATGCCTTTTCCAATAATGATGTTGAAGCTGTCTCTTTGGAGTATCTGATATACGTCAGATATTTTCCATATTATGGTACTTCTTTGATAAAGGATTCTGGAAAAAGTGCATCTGCTTCCATCAAGTCTGATGAATTGAGCTGTCAGAAGGAATTTATGCCTGATCCAGTTTGTTTTATCACAAAAAGATGTAAAGAAAAGAAAGCAACCAGAAAAAAGAACTCTAATGAGGAAATTGATACCAGTGAAGAAAATACAGAGCTTTCTGCTGAGAAAGAGGTGACTTTATTGCTTGGTGTCCGTGTCCATGTCTGTGTGTGTGTGTGTCCATCCCCAGTCAACCATAAGTGAAACACACTTGATTCATTCTACTACCATTTTAGCAGGTTATACTTGCATTTTTGTTTGTGGATGTACCAGCACTGGTCTTCTGTAATTTATACCACTGATTTTGTCTAACTTGACTATGTGCTATTCCATAATGAGCAGAGATGACTTATGTCATTAGTCCAAGAAAAAAAATTAAATTCCTCTAAGAGATATATCATCCCAAACACTGGATGGCAGGACTGCTTTCACTAGTTCATCACAGTATTTATCTGAATATTAGACTGCCTTCAGGATTTATCTAAAATGAGGCTATTCACATTTTTTTATATAGAAAAGATTTGCAGAACCTGGATGATTGCCCAAATCTTTTTTTTAAATTCCCATTGCTGTCAGAGTGGTTTTTTGTGTGTATATATGTATGTATGTGTATATATGTGTGTGTGTGTGTGTATATATAGGTTGTATGACTGATGGAGGAGAGATTTAAAGGTGACACGGGGGTAGAATTATTTTTCTCTAGAACTACTTGCAAGTGGTGGGTGAGCTTGAAGCTGTGTGAATGACTTAATGGTAGAAAGTTAAGAGGGAAACGGGAATCTGAGAGGTGTTAGTCTTTTTGTAGCATGACTAAACAAGCAAAAGCCTACAATAACCAAAGCTACAATAGTAAAAAGCAACGTAGCCAGTGAATTTATTCCTACTTGCAGATAGTTACACTTTGTCAATAGAGGCGATTTTATGCTAACACGTTAGAACTGTGCAGTTAAAAGATACAATTCTAATATATTTCTAATACAGATCTGTTTGTGCAATGACAGGATAAGTATTTCCTAGGTTAATTCAGGTTGGACTTCAGAAAGTCTTGCTCAATCTCCTGCTGAAAGTAGGGTCAACTATGAGGTTAGACCACAATGCTTGGGGCTTTATCTAATCTGGTCTTGTAAACCTCTGAGGGTGGAGGCTACGCAACCTCTTTGGGCAACCTATTCCACTGATCAACTGGTCTCAGAACAAAATCTTTTCCTTATATCCAGTTGTAACAAACAGTTTAAATGAAGTATGCTTAACTGCAGGGGCATTCCGAAATGAAAGAAAATGAAGTGCCCCAGGGGGAGCGTGAAAAGGGACAGACAGTATTCCAAAATGAGGAACCAGTAACTAAAAAGAGAGATATTGAGAATCCAGGGAAGGCTACTGGTGAGAAGGAGCAACCAGAGAAGACTTCTATTAAAAGTACTGGAGTGGAACGTAAGTAAAAACTTCCATAAAAGTAAGTTTAGTCGTTCATAGTGCTTCAAATGCACTCTTTGGTTATTTTATTGTCTGCAAAGATTTTTTTGTGACATGTCTGGTGATCTGTACCTTTTGAGGGATGCCAGAAAAGAATCTGTCATTTGGGCCTGTGTATTTGTTTAGCATACTGTAAAACAATTCCACAAATTCTGCAATGTATTAGTTCCGCTGGCTTTGACTTTTGGAAATCTGGACCTGAGGTTTTCAATGGAGTTCTTGAATGTCTGAGTATACTTGATTCTTGCACTTTGTTTAGGATCACTACCTTCTGGAATATCCCTGATATGTCACTTTTTTAAAGGAGCTGAGTAGCAAGAAAGGGAGAATTCCCTTCCTCATACTTAATTCTTCTTTTTCTATGGATGAATAGGTTTTGTCTTTTTTTTTTTTTTTTTTGCTCAAAAGTTAAATTTTTAAAAAAAAACACAAAGACG
>VXAL01007491.1:15961-27218 GCA_013399475.1 Chauna torquata | reverse complement strand
TAAGAGCCTTCCTACTGAAAAATGTCTTTATCCCTTTATCTTTGGGATTTTGGTCATAAACATCCTTGTCTTGCGCTGAATATATGTATGTACAGGGAATGTGAGATAATCCCTTACATAATAAGGCTTGCTTCTTTGTTTATTAAAAGCGCACTTTTGTAGGAGAAGCAAAGCATCTTAAGTGTTCTTTGAGTAGTGACTGTTACCTGGAAAACTGCTCATAAGAAATGGGCTGGTAAAACTAATAATACAGCTGAAGACGCATTTTGTCTCACAGGCAACCAGCAGAGAACAAGCCTAGCTAGTGTAAAATTCACAGCAAGAAGCTAAGCACATAATTACTAAACTGTAGTAATTCAATAGCCTGTCTTTAACTTGTAGGACGACTAAAACCTTGGGGAGAATGTAAAGAAAATACTGTCCTAAGTAAGTCTGTCAGTAGCAACATCTCTTCACGTAAGAAAGATTACAAGCAACCCCATCTCCAGACAAGGTTAGTACAACATTAGCTTCCTATGAATAGTGTTATTTAAAATAATGTGATGGCTTACTTATGTTTTTAGTGTTAAAACGTACAGTTCAGGAAAGAATACTTCTGTATTGTTCTCTTTGCCCATAGCTAATGCAGCACATTGGTTAAACAGATGTTAAGTGTTGGTCAACTTCATATTCCTTAGGTTGCTTGTCTCTGCCTTGAATGTAACTTGATATGGTTTCCTTTCCTTTTTCTCCTTCAGGGAAGAAAGGCGGGAGAAGCATGAGCAGGAGAGAAAAAAGAAAAAGGCTCAGGCTTTTGGAAACCGTAGAGGACTATCTGTGGGTTAGGAAGAATCAGAAATATCTCGCATCTCACTGTAAATACTGTTCCTCTCATGTAAATATTTGTACTGTCTGTGCCTTAGAGTATGGGTCAGGTTGCTTATTAGCTAGTAGAATCCAGAGAGCATTGAATGAGACCTTGTATGCTTAGATGCATTAATGTTTTACTGATCGACTTCTCCAATGAGATGAGAGTTCCAACCTTTTAGGAGCTTAGAACTCTCTCTAAATGAAAACATTAAGCAACTAATTACATCCTTTAACTAAAAGACGTTGCAGGAGAAAATGTAAGTGCAAAAGAGGTGCTTGAGGACTCTCCTTGCGACTTGCAGACCTCTCCACCAGAATGCATTTTTTCTTTTTTTTTACCCACTAGAATGCATGCTTTGGAGTGCAAGCTTTTAAAATGTTCCATTGATAAATTAAAGGAGTTATCTGCTTGCCCTGTTCTCCAAATTGATCTTTAAATCCTGTAGCAACTGGTAGAGCAATTGTTCAACATTTCTAACTGCAGGCCTGTGAAATAGTAGGGAATTTCCAGAAGAAGAAAAAATATCATGCTTTCTGGAAAACTACACAGCTTACAGAAAAATAAACAATTATGCTATGCTGTAAATCTTGAAAATACCCCTTTTTAAAAAAGGGTCACATTGAAAAGTGGTTTTACAAATTAACAGCTGGATGCTTTGAACAGTTAAGGTTGTTTTTGTTCCTTTCTACAGTAAATAGCAGATGTTAATGAAACAATTCTTTGTTCTCTACGATGCTTAAAAGATGTTAATGTAGTGCTGAGGCACATTCAATGCCTTAGATTCAAAAACTGATGTTACTTTTAAAAAAAAAACAGAAAAGCTATCTGGATTTGTTTTAGATGAGACAGTGACTGGAAAGGTAATGTAGCAGTTGTAATCTCAGCTATTCTGGTGAGCTAATACTTCAGTGACTTTAGTATTGTCATACCAAATATACTAAAATGTCAAACTTGATTTTTTTTATAAACCTACTGGGGGGAAATAAATATTTTGTATATATCTTGTTTATCATTAGTTATATCTATTGTGTACTGTGTATAACTACCTCCTTAGTGCAGCACTAGTTTTGTTCACATTTGTATTTATTTCTCAGTTATCTCTGAAAGTGAGCAGTCTTCCTTACTGATTTACCCACCTACCACTTCTTGAATGCATGTATGTTCTGATACCTTTAGAAAGGATAAATGTTGCCCCTCTTCTGCTCTTAAACTATCCAATTTTGTGCAAGAGGAACCTGATAGTGCAAGATGGTTTCAGCTTGCTTTGTTGTAATCTCTCCCACAAAATACAGCTACTTTTAGTATTTTTAAGGTATGCTTAAGTAGCAAGGAGAACTGCAAAGGATGTCAAGGCTTGTGATTGGTCTGTTTGTGACATCTAAAACTAAACTCTTCAGCAATGGTTCTTTAGAAGTGTTTCTTAAATTACCGAAAACCAGACTTTTAAAAATGGGGGGGGGGAGGTACCAAGCACCTGTGCCACCAGTTGAGGTTGTGACTCCTTACAATATGCCTGAGTTAATCTGCTCTTACTCACAGTGCCAATCAAGCTCACCTATGAGTCTTTAGGAAACTGACAATGACAGGGGCTTCCCCCCTAAACCACCATTGGAGTCTTATGTTGTAGAGCTAAGGCTGTTATCAACAGCACTAAAATAAGAGCTAAATCCATTTCATAGCTACTGTTTCAATCTTGGCGGCAGCAGCTTTTGCTTTTTTTAGTTATTCACAGCAGTCAAAAGCTAAAGGTTGAAATACTTCTGGTCCTGCTCTTTGTAAATTTCAGAGGCTGTGTCACACTTTAAGCACTGTTCTTCATTGCATTAATTCCCATCATAACTTTTACAGCTTAAGACTGGATAAACATAATATATTAGAAAATGAAATTGTTGCGTACAAAGAAATAATGCACTCAGGAAATACTTTAATTTCTATAAAAGTCAGGACAGAAGTCAAAACTTACCCAGTCAACAGTTAGTACTTCTGTAAGCATGCATCACAGCTCTCCTCAGGCTGTGTACGTACAGTCTCTAGGATTCTGTATTTGGCAGCCTGAACATACCAAAAGTTTCAGTCTAGTCAGATTACTGCAGTCAACACTTTTTACATAGAAACTTCAAGTTGTTATAACTCACACTTTAAGATGTATTTTATAAAAAATTAACTAGACAGCTGAAGGAAGTGAGCCCAAATTAGATTTTAGGATTCTTTTCATATGTTTCATAGGCAAATTCTTCTGTATGAGCTCTATCATTTAGCAGGCCAATAAAATCAATCTCCAGTTGGAATGGACCATCTACTTTATCTCCCAGTGTGAATCCAAGGGTACTAACCTAGTTAAAAAGATGCATATGTTAGAATACTGTTCAAAATAATGTTAATCAAACAATTATCTACCACTTCCAGATTTTGCAAACAGTTCACAGCCATTCACTTTAAAAAGTGGTATTTGTTCAAAATGCAGCAGTATTTCTAAAGGCATGAATGCTTCGCTACCACGTTTTCAATGCAGACCCCAATGGGAAGCTACTTCATATTTGCTTTTCTACCACTGTGTTGAACTGTGTATTAAAAATGGTCTGAGCCTAGAGCAATACTGCAATTTTCATCCTTTAAGACTTGCATATTGCCAATTTCATCACAGTTAGGGGTACAGACACATTTTCATGTCTGTTACAGTTCTAATGTGAGCAGGAAACACAAATAAATGTAATTAAGGATGGAAGGGAACTTTCATAGACCTGGTACATTGTGAAAGTGCACCAAAACAGACATTTTAAAAAGCATGAAACTTTGTCATTGAGTTTTATATTAGTGAGTTATTTAGCCACAGTTTCCCATTTAGAATAACATTCTTAATTAGAATATCCCTCACTCCTTCACCACCTCTATGCTAATTTAAGAAAACAACCTTTTTATTTTAACTGTAATAAACTGATAAAAATCCCTGGAGCTCAGGCATATTTTCCATTAGTCTATGGCTTGCCTGAAAGCTTTCTCAGCTCTTGTATGTCACCAATCATCTTTCAGAGACTCCAGTGTTATCAGTTCTCCAAACACGTTGGGTAACTAGCAGCGGACCACTTATTAAGCTCTCAGTGCCCCTAAACTCTGCTAGAAGTGCAGGTCTGATCTGTACCCGTGATTTTAAGGACTGCTGTAAATGCAGGAAAATAATACCTAGGATGTGTCAGATTAAAATTGAGAAACTGTAGGCTGAAAGTTGAGAATAAACATATTGCAAATCCATGCTAAATAAATAATAGATTAAATGGATTAACACACCTCTCAGATCGATCTAGGGTTTCAACTGCTTTACTTTCCCCAGAAACAAGCTCTACAGTCAGGCCCTTGGCTTGTGGAGCCTGCAGAGATTTTAAAGCTACATCTTTCTGGTTCATATTGTTATAGATTACTACAGGAGCCATGTAAACTCTGTGCTCTGAATAATTTATCCCTTTGCAAGCCTTAGATACATTCTCTATGATATATGCTTACTTTTATTATTTTTGGCAGTACTACGCCAACTTGCATTTTAGATTTCTCAGTCACTTTGATCATTCCTCAAAATTTTTTTTTTTTTTGAACAGCCAAGTAAGTTGCAAGTTGTTTCTTGGTTATCTAAATCTCTTAAAAATAACTTTGGAGCTACTTTGAAGTAAACTGACACTGCAATCACAATGTAGGATAATTGAAATGCAAAAAGTAGGCACACAAGAATAAGTATCTTATAACAGGAAGAGACCCTTCAATTTCAAATTCTCGAACATTAAATATCCCAAGGATTTCTAAATCATCTATATAATGACACCATAATCTTAAAGTAAATTTCAGACAGATTAAGCCTACAGAAAACTTGCCTTGTCCAACCAGATAGGATGCTGGTCATCCTGGACTCTTCCTCGACTGGAGAGAAAGAATTTGGAGAACGGAATCTGATAGCACAAACAAACAAAAAACCCAGACTTCAGTGTCACCAGTATATAGAATAAAAACTTAAGAAAAAAAAAAGCCTGCCTTAGTAAATGAAATAACACGTTACATCTGATACCAGCACTCTTCGGGTCCATAGAACTGGCACAGAGAAGCAGGACACTTTCTTTAGCCGCTTGCAGCCAGCTCCAGCCCCATGCTGGCCCGTGGTGACTGTTTCTAGCTGTCATACAGGATTATGAGCCAATTAGGATACAACAGAGGCTGCAGCACAGAAGGCAGCTGTTTACATTTAAAACATCTCCTTCCAACAACGTGTCAACATAAAACAGAAATTAATGAGAAGTCTAGCATGCGTACAGCCTATCAAGAACTCATCTACACCGAAGCTGCGTATTTCATACTGCAAATTTCATTCTGAGACAACGATCTTCTAGCACAACAGTTCACAAAAATGTAAAAATGGTTCTGAAATCCGTGGGAGCAAGAAAGATGAAGGGCTATGACCAGAGATAGGAAACAAGAATTGGCTGGTGTGGCTGAGAAGAAAACAGGCAAGCCAGCAGTGACACAGACTAATTTTCATTCTCCTGACTCCTCATCTTTGAAACTGTGGGTTATTCTCATATGATGCCAGTTTATAAGGATATGCAAACATCTGTAAATTGTCATCAGCAATCTACAAAAAGTTCCCCAAGTCTCCACAGAAAAGAGCTGAAACTCCCACTTCTTACAGATGCTATTGTGTATCACAGATTCAAAGGCTGTAACGGACAAACCACACCTTTGAGGCTCCAGCTGACTCCAGCAAGTCACAAGTTAACCATGTTGCAGGGTACAAACTCTACACCAACCTCTGTCCATTTGTATTACAGATAAAATGGGTATTACAGAGAGTATTCCCGGCAATGCCTGCTAAGCCCCAGTAGCTGTATCTATCCTATGGAGCACCCATATGTTCCCCAGCCCAGAGCAGGCACCTACACGTACTCTGACCACACACCGTATGATCTGAGCACGTACCCTGCCTGGCTGCTTGCTCTGTTTTCCACTGCGAAGAAAACCAGACCCACAAGCTTCCAGCCAAATGGGGAAATAGAACTGCAGGTGCTCCTGAGCCTCAAAATAGACATAAGCGGGAAGAGAAGGATTTTTTTGTTTTGTTTTGTTAATCTGCACTACTTAGGAGTCCTCGCTTCAGGAAGTCAATTTCAGACAGTACTAAAATCTGTTTTTTTATAACATTTAAGTGTATATACACGCACATTATGTGTACATTATAACACATATTATTGCTATTTTCAGAGCAACTGTATCAGCCCAGTTCAAAGGCCTGCCTCCAGTAACAACTAACAACAGATGTTAAGGGGAGCGTATAGTGGATCAAATATTTAAAACAATTTTCACAGTTTGCCCTCTCACAATCCAGTAATTTACAACACTGGGAATTCCCAAGCCAAAGGGACAGGTTTATATGAGGATACATAACAAACCGTGTTAACATGACCATCTAAAGAACTCCCATTTGGAGCTATGGCCAGGACCTTTAAACAGTCTTTGCTTCAGAAATCTCTAAAACGGCCCATATTTAGGAGAGTTACTTTCAGATTTACTGAAAGACTCACTAGCTTACCTTTATTTCCTCCCAGTATGGCCCTCCTCGGGTGAACATGAAGTAGCTGTACAGATCATCCTTTTGATGAGAGAAATAAGGGTCCGTATAAATGTTTACCATCCAAGGTCTGCCATCACCACGGACACGTAAATATAGACTGTTGAAGTTTGACCAGTCGTAATACTTCTTCCTAGCAAAAGATCCCTAAAAATTATTAATAAGTAGAATTATTCCTCCTTCATACTTAAAGGGAAATTTCCGTTACGAAGAAAAGAGTGCCGCCGCTTTGATCACCACCCTTGTTCTCATTGTAAATAATATCTACTTCGATACAGTGGAAATGGGGTTACTCTGTCATCACACCAGTTGCTATTCTCACTGGACTCCTTCAGCACTGTATGTGAGCCCACAAAACGTAGTATCACCACTCTGAAGACCCATGCTTTAATCACAACCTTGTAACTATCCAAAACGAGACCTCTTTCCTAGGACTAAATTCCCTACCAGGCACGTACACAAGTGATACAATGGCAGATCAGGCCTGTAGTTCATTAAGCTTAATATTCTGTGGTCAGTACTAGACTATTCAGAGGAGGTTACAAAAAATTGAATATGTGGGATAATTTATCCCCTGCGGTAACTTACTTCCCTTATTAAAGACTGATGTGAGCACTGAAAGCATTTATGCATTTTCCAACACTTTTTGCCATTAACTGTGCATAACGATATAGATTACAAGCATATTGAATCCTCAAGCGCGTTTTTTTCCAAAGATCTTAACAGCCCCAATGTCGTGATTTGCACATAGGCAGATCCAATAACCTTCAGAGAGTTACACTGATGTCCTTAGAGCGAGAGGGAGTTGCCAGGGCTATTCTTGCCAGAACTGATCAAACCAAGTCAAAATCACCACCAAAAATCCACGTTTCCCCTTTACTTTATAGCACTACTATGATTACCTATTAACCTTCCTTCTATGAACTCATAAGTCACAGGACCAGTATATATTCAATACACTACTACAAGGACTGTGGCTGCTTGATTTTATGGTTTTGCCAGTTTTGAGCCTTTTTATTTAAATAAATTAAAGCCTTTGTATTTATGTTTTCACCCTCTGATTTCAAACCGTATTATAAAGATGGACTGATGGGCACTTCACTACTTCAGAATTAGGAAATGAACGTTTGAGTCACATTTGCACAAGTCAGTAGCAATCTTGGGAATTTAACTCCAGTGAGATTCAACCCCCTGTTCCATTCCCCTGACGTGGTGTCACCAGTTTAATCAGTGTTCATCTGCCTCTCGTTTGCCCATTGATTTTGCTTGCTTATGTTCTCTGCTCTCCAAGTTTATGGCTCAGAAAAGATTTTACCTGTCTACTTGTGTCAAGTCACAAACAACAGAACAGTCTAAAAAGTTAATTATTTCTTAATACACAGAGTCAAAGTGTTATTTTGCTTTTTAAAGATGCTTAAATAAAGGGAATGAAGAAAGCAGTACCAACAGTAAGCATATTCATTTCTGGTTCTGTTTTGCTCCATTTAGATCTATCAAACATTTGTCTCTCGCTGTTTCTGATACACAGTAGGAGTCAGACCTTTAAAACATACATTTCAAAACATTAGTTTCTGTACCTATGAGGAAAAAAAAGACAAGCTTATTCACCTAAACCAAATTCGATGAATATGCCAAGTTAAAGTCCAGAAAATTTGTCCTTATGACATGTTCAACTAACTTCAAATTTAGAGAGACTCATCTATTTTAATCATATCAATTTTAGATCTAAAGGTTCATTACAGATCCTTCATTTGTAAGGATGCTGCAAACAGGGCTGTCTGAATGAGTGGATGTCCTATTGCACGTTAGCAAATGATCAAACATGTATTATTCCTTTTCTAAGAAAGGAGAACAAAATCCGAGTAAAACTTTAAGTTCCTTCCAGGTCAAAGAATACAGCAGCAATCATGTCTGAGAAAGAACATCTAATATTCCTGAAGACGACCAGCTACAACTGCAGTAAATGACAGTCCACTTGTCATCACTCGAACTATGGAAAAATGCTCTCCGATTAAATTAACAGATGCTATGAAATCATGAAGCTGTACTTACCACTGGTGGTTTGGCTCTCATACTACAATATCCACTGTATTTTGTCTCCCCATCGCGAGGTACCTCGGTATTGAGAGTTCCGTACAGCAGAGCAGCCTGGTTATTTCTACCCAATTTTAGGTAAACTTCACTTTTCCCTCCAATCTCTACATCAGAGGAAATAACCCATTTTTTTAAGTCTTCTTGGCTCCGAAACTCCCACATCACCTTTGTCTGTTCCAACAGGTACTGACTGAACGGATGGCCTTCAGGTCCTATCAAGTGATCTTTGGTCTCTTTCTTCAGCAAGCTCAGCTGAGTCTTTAAGGCATCAATGCCCTTCTTAAAACTGAAATCAATCTTTTGCCAAGACGGTGTTTTCTCAGGCTGTGACCCTGGCCTCCTGTAAGTACTATATAATTTTGACATGGAATCAATGAGGAGAGGTCCAAGTAAGGGGTGCAAAACCTTGCGCCTGCAGCATCTACCATGTAAGCCAGCACCTTTCAGCACTGTAACAGTCAGAGCCATATTGGTAAACCTGCTGGATTCACTTCCAGTAAGGCAATTAATGGGTTTGAAATCAATTTAACAACAAAATTAGCATCCAGAGCTATCTTTCTTTAGTTTCTGTAGTTTATCTCCACCTTCAATGAAAAAGAGAAAAGACAAAAATCAAAGTTTTACAAGCATCCTACACGTAATTTTTTAAAAAGGAGACTAATTAGAAATCTAAGCCATTGGAAAAGAAAGGAATCAAAAATGTCAAGTATTACACTTCCTCAGTCCTCTAGTTTATTTAATTATTTCCACCTTGTGTGTTCTCCCCCCATGATGTGAAATACCCATGCAAATAAGAAAAACTAAGTTAAATATATTAAATAAAACTGAAAAATAGAGAACAGCAATTCCCGTTCATCCCTTTCACTATATGTAAGTTTTGGTATTCTGAGCAACACCAGCAAAAACAACCTCAAGAAGAATGTTTCTAAAAGATGGCACCCATGTACTGAAGTTTTGTCCCCTGCAACAGAATCACAAATTCACAACAGCTAGACCCTACTGCCAGATGGACTAGAACGGCAGTCTCATCTGACAGCCACAGATCACAATACCTTCCAGACATCAAGTCCTAAAGCTGCCATACTACATCCTTCTTCCACGAGTCACTCAGCACCCTGACCCCCTCCAAGGTATCTAGTTTAGGATTACAGCGAGGCTTCTGAAGAATCAAAATAGAATCATATGAATTAGAAGGACCAAAGAATTTAAGATGAAAGACTGCATTTTGATAGGTTTTGTTTGCTTTTTTTGTTGTTATTGTTGTTTTGTTTTTAATGAAGCTTTGAAAAAAAAATCTGAAAATCTTCTCTTTGCTTCTTTCTGCATCACTGCTGGCAGGAAAAGCTATGCCACACAGCTATTCTCTAACTCGTAACGGAGAGCCTTAGTGTTCAGTGCTCTGTAGAGGGGCTATTATCCCTTGCTCAAAAGATTAGGCAGACTAGTTGCCTGTTTGTTTTAGGATTTATTCTGTGGCAAAACAATGTCAAATCTGTTCATCTTTTTTTGAACTTTTGAGAGTGAAATCACTAAAGAAAAAAAGCACCAAAAAGTACAAAAGTGCCATATTGGACCACTTTCAACCCCTCTTAAGAATTTTTTGATGTCAACCTAACCTTGAGCCTGCCTCCTTCACCCACAAAATCCTCTGCATTTGAAGCCCCACATAATTCTCAGTTACAGACTACTGTGGAGCATCAGCAGGATGCTCCTTTTCCATGTTTTTCTCCCTCCCCGTTGCTTTGAAAACCTTCTTTCCCTCTCTTGCAATACAAGCTGACATGCAGAAGCTTGCCTCACAAAACAACAGCTATCAGGAAACTAGTCCGCATCTTCAAAGAGCCGTAGTGACAGTGCTGCGAAGCACCGCTGCTAACCCCCGTCAGGCTGTCACCTGATCATAACGCATCTAAGCAGGCAGCAACATGTCATTTATCAGCCAACACTGCAAAAAGTCTTGTGGCAAGCCCCACTCTGTTCTCTCCCTATATGCCACATACTTTCCTTTATTTGTGGTAAAATTCAGTGTTGCTCTTGTACTCCACACTGGATTCTTTACAGATTAAGCTATGCACTGTGCCCTACAACTACACTGAAGGAGGTCACGTTTTCGTTGTCACACACTCAGCAAGACAGGAGGCAGATTTTTTTAAACAAAAGAAAAAGAAAACACACACAGGCCTCTCGTGCTGCCTGGGACTGAGGTGAAACGAGACCTGGAAAGCACCCAGCCCGTTTCTGGCCCCTCGCCCGCACACAAGTCCAGGTAGATAAAGGCGGCAGCCGCAGTCCTTCCGGGTCAAGCTGAGCTCGGCTCGGCACAGACCTCTCCTCGCTTCCCCCGGGTACCGAAACTGGAAATTTTACTTTTTTGCCCCGTTTTTGTCCCGGTGCACCATTTTACCAGCACGCGGACGCCGACCTCACGCCAGCACCGACGCGACGCCCAGGAGCTACCAAACCGCGGCTTCCAGTCACGGCCTCGCTCGAGTCTCACCGCACCCCTACGGGGAGCCGCGCCACGGCCTGGCCACGGGGCCCAGATCCAGCCTCGCTCCTCCGAGCCGCGGGGGAAGGCGAGGCCGGGACCGGCGACAGGCCCCGGGGCGCCCGCCGTAGCGGCCGCCTCCAACGCGGGCAGCTCCGTATCCGCCCCTCTCCGCGGCGCCCCCAGCGCCGCCCCGCTCCGCAGCCTCACCTCAGCCGGC
>VXAL01007491.1:1451-15297 GCA_013399475.1 Chauna torquata | reverse complement strand
GGGCGGCCCGCGCCGGCGGCTCCCGGGGGCTGCTCGCAGCGGGGACGGGCCCCGTGCTTGCGGGCTGGACGGAGGGGCCGCCGGGGCGATGCGCTGGGGCGGCTCGGCCCTGAGGCCCCCGAGGAGGGGGGAGCGGGGCCCGGCTGCCCCAAAGGGCCGGGGAACTTTCCTGCGGCGCTTTCCCCTGCCGGGAGAGCAGCGTGTCCCTGGCTCCCGCCAGCCCGGTGAGCCCCTCGGGGCGGTTGTTAACGCGTGCTTAATGCTCTCTCCTGAATCTTAACGGCCGAGCCGAGGGAGTTCCGGTGGTGGGAAACTGCTCGGAGTTTGGAGCCTGTGGATATAACCAGGGGAAGTGTTCAGTCACCATCGGGGCATCTCCTGGGATTGATAGTGCGGTGTCTGGCATCAGTTTAACCGTGTCAGAGCTGCAAAAGGGGGGCGTCCCCCCCTTTGGAGGGGACTTCTTTCCGAGACGTTAGCTTTCAGCATGGCAGGTGTTGATGATGTGATATAAATGGTAAATAAGGGCGTTATAGGTGAAGGGCGTTAGAGCTTGTATGGCAGTACTTGTTCTGTTGGGAAGTTTGACTGGTTAAATGTGCCGAAGCTTGCATGTCTGATGTAATTTATATGGTGGACCTTCAGGATGTTTAATATGAAAGCTGTTGCTATGTTGCAAAAAAAAAAAAACAAACAGCCCACTACCCTCAAACACTCAAAAATGTTTTTGCAGCTTGGAGCCTTAGAAAAATCGAATCAGAGACTCTGTTAGACAAATACACTGGAGCAGAGCATGTCTTAATGTGGCTGAACTTGCATCCTTCTAGAGCTGCCAGTTTCTCACCGCTAGTATATTAGTTCTGTAGTTTCTTTGAAGCCTGAAAATAGGAGGAGTTGAACTGGCCCCAGAGTGGTGGTGGTGGAATAACTGCATGGTTCTGCATCTGTTCTGTTATTCACTGGAAGAGCGCATCTGCAACTGTACCTGAGTGGTGGTGGTGACATCAAAGCTGCCTGTCTATGCTTCCTCCTCAGCACCTATAGCAGCAGGGATATGTATGTGCAAGGATGAAGGCTGGGTAGCAGGCCAGCAATGTTTCTGAGGCATGATTTAAAGATGAGAGTATGCTGAGTGGGACCCCTTTAGGTTAAATGTTTGACAGCTTTTCTTAGCGATCTAGGCTGGTTGAATCAAAGGAGAAGAAGCCCTTCTTATGCAGTGTCTTAGAAAACAGAAAGAACAAGGTTAGAAAGAAGGCAAATTGCTCGGAATAATAGCAGAAGTAAATATTAACACCAAGATATTACCAGGAAGGTAATCTGGGTTGAAGTGCTACTTAGAGACACTTGTGAGAGGGGAATTCTAGAAAATGATTGTAGAAAATATCAGGAACTTCCTAAAGAGAGCTGTTCATTGTATAAATGTGTTCTGTTGATGTTGCATGTCTTCTTCAGAAAATGGTTTATAAAGTGCCATTACTAATCGAAGATTTCTTTGTTGGTAAGTAGTCTAGGCCATCCGTTTCTGCAATGTTTATGTTCTCATTTAGGGTACTAAATTCAAGTCTGTTTGCTGTGGAGATAATCTTCCAGTTGTGAAACTAGTGCAAACCGATGTAGTATTGTCTTCCCAAGACTGCAAAAGTTGGTGTGGCTTTATTTTTACTCACAGCTAAGATTCATCAGCCCCAGACCAATGTTTTTAAAACTAAATTATTTGTCATGGACTACAAAGGCATGCCGCTTCAGAAATTATTGTTCTAAACTACCGTTTCTGTCATCTGAACAAACTGGGAACACAAATGATGAGATTATTTGTGAGCCGTTTAGCTGATTGTGCTGGGCTGTGTTGCCTCTGAGGGTGCTTCCTTTAGAGAACAGCTCTACTTAGTTTCACAGACTTTGAGCTTGGTGCCTGCTCTGTGTCTATCCGGAGCTTTAAGTGCATTCTGTGGCATGTAGGAATGGTGAAAAGGAATTGAACAATCTTACTAAATGTATCAGCCATGACATCTTGGTGATGATTAAAGTATCTCTCTTGTAAAATGTGTAGTTGCAAATGTCTGTTGTTTTTTTTTTTAAAAAAAAAAAAGGTGGGGAGGGAGGAAAAAAGGAACTGTTGAAGCATTTATTGTGCTAGACTCTAATGGTATTTGGCTTTTTGGGTTAATGCTACACAATGCAGTTTTTTAAATTATCTAATAATGTGATATCTAAGTACCACAGACCTGGAAGTGATTTGTCTTATGTTCTTTATATCAAGAAAGTGATGGTAGTAGTATTTACTACTTATGTCTTATGACTTTCAAAATCCTTTCGTAGCGTTTAGCTGTATTAAAACTGTGTGCGTATGTGTGTATATTTATATGAAACATGGATAGTAGACTTTGTTCTTTAGTTAGTGGGGATAATGGTGTTACTGGGATGTGCTCAAATATCATAGAGAAGGTATGTATCCATTGACCTGGATTGGTAAAACTTATGACATTTTAAAATAAATGCATGTTTTTTCACACCAGGAGCTCTTGTCATTGGCCAAACGGAAACGCAGTGACTCTGAAGAAAAGGAGCCACCTGTGAGCAAACCTACAGCATCTTCAGACTCTGAAACATCAGACAGTGACGATGAGGTGAGTTTGTCATGTTATCAGTGAACTTTCTGTGGGTTATTTGTCTGACTGTACCTATGAAATAGAAGTATTTATTGTACAATATATTTAGCTTGCTGTTTTCATGAAGTGGGACGAGCTATCAATGGAACTGATAAAGAACTGTTTAGCCCAGAGGATATGTACTCAGAAATTCTTCTTGTTCTTAATAAGCTTAGAATTGTAACTATGCACAAAATAGTCAGCATGGCTGTAGAAAAGTTGACTGCCTGTTTAATCCCATGTTCATATGGTCCGAATGGTTTGGTGATCTGTCTGCTTAAAACTAGTGTTTTTCCTGTGTAGTGTTTCTGGTTGAAGTAACAAGGAAGTTGCTGAAGCTGGACGCTGAATTCAAGGGAGAGAGGTTTTCGGCTTTGGGAGAGAGCTTTCTTCCTCAGAGAGGAGGAGGGTAGAAGCAGGTGGGGCTGTTTTACTGTAAAACTGTTCTATTTTGCTGCTTTGATTCTCCAGTAACTCACCTGTGAAATAGCTTGTCTGACCATTTGAACATGAAACAGTGTGTGTTTTTATTGGCATTTCTGAAGAAAGTGAGGCAAGCAAGAGCTTTGAATTACTTTGGTTCAGGGTTTTGTCAATTTCTTGTATAGGAACGCTTATGTGCTAGGTTTGTTTTTATTATATGTTCTTGGTGCTACATTCTAGAGCTGGTTAAAAGTCTCTGCATCCATCTATAAGTGAAAATTGAAATTAACTTATTAAAATAGAGGATCTGACAAACTGATCGCATAGGTATTTGAATAAAAACATTTTCTTGTGACAAGTGTCTAAAAGTGTTACAAATGTCTTTGCAAGCTTTCTGCACTATTTAGAGGTCTCTTACTCCATCTATTCTTGAAAACTTAGCACGGAACTGTGCTGCTTTCCCCATGCCCCTGACTGCTGCAGGAACAATTATTCATTGTGACAACTTGAAGACCCATAGGGTCAACCAATGATAAACTGTAACTGTTAAGCATTTGAGATTCTGGCAGAGTTCTTCCAATACACACTGAATGCACAGGTTCTAGTGTGTTAGTGGTTTAGCATTCTTACTGAGGCATTTTTGAATTAAATCTAGTTGGAACTGTGTTGCAAGCACTTCTTTTTAAAAATAGAAATAATAATAATAGCAACTGTTCTATCTAATATGTGCTTAAGACATAAAGAATGAGAAAATTATGAATGGATGAGGTGTTAGGTGTGTTATTGGGTGACCACTCAGCCTGTCGCTTTGTGTGTTCTGATCAGATGGCAGCTTATTTATTCTACGCTGCTTGGAGACCAACTTGTCTGGAAATGTAGACTTAGGTGTCGAAAGCACCTTGATTATAAAGTCTGTACTGTGTTTCTCTCTGAAAACTGACAGAATAAATATCATTATTCAATTTTTTTTAGCATGTGTAACTACAAATAAGGTCTACCCTTCCATTAAATGTGGAGTATGGCAGTGTATCTCTTCTTGAGTTTGCTAGGAAAACAAATAATTTTGAAGTCAAGTCTGATTTTATTTGCACAGACCTTGCAGATGCAGTAGTATCTCTGTTGCACCATGTGCAAATGAAACTTTCTAATCTGTGTATCGTTTCTTCCTGATACTCTTCTCTCTGACTTCCATGCAGCAAGAGGAAAAGATTTAGAGAAGAGCTAATTAGGACACTTGCTTCTATTCCCGTGCCTGAAATATGCATTCTGAACTGCTTCTTGTCATAGCAGGGTGAGATAGGCCGGGTTATAACAGTTCTGCTTCTGCCAGTCACTCAGTTGTGTACATCCGTAGGCTTGACTTTCTGCCTAGTGTTCCTGCTTGAATAACTTTGGTTTTGCTCAGTGTTCTTGTGGTTGGTTTGAAGTTTGCTCAACCTTGGGGGTTAGGAGCAGGGGTCTAAAAGTTGAAACGGTTTTACTGGACTTCCTGTAAGATGAGGACTTTGAGGCAACAGCATGGAAACCGTTGCTCTGGGCAAATGTGCTTAATCATACATTTGCTTCCATGCAGGTGTTGTAGTGTGTACATCCTCTGTGGTTCCTGGCAAGCGCTAAATATTCCAGGATAGTCAGTGTGTTGCATGTACAGG
This sequence comes from Chauna torquata, assembly GCA_013399475.1. Lineage (NCBI taxonomy): Eukaryota > Metazoa > Chordata > Aves > Anseriformes > Anhimidae > Chauna > Chauna torquata. The sequence continues at coordinate 10,571 of VXAL01007491.1, read as the reverse complement.
AAAGGAGGCTAAATCTCTGCTTTGGAGGCTAAGCTCTGCATTTTGCTTTTGCATAAGGAGGGAAGTTTGGGGGACATAGGGTAGAGAAAGACAATGCGTTTTTGGAATTAGAGAATAAAAGCCTGTGCAAATCATGCCATGGATACACTGGTGCCCGAGTGATTTCATGAGATCTTTATTACTATGTATTGTGTGTTTCGGTGCGAATGCACTTCTGTGAAAGCTCTTAGCCACATCAGATGTTCATGGTGCAGATACTGGGTTCTGTAACATTTCAAGGACCCGTGTTGTCTGAAACAAATTACCTAGCCAAGGGCTGAAGGGGAGTTACAGGTAATGAAGTAGGAGAGATGCACAGAATTATCTTCTGGTAGGTCTGTGGAACATGTGTGACTGAATTGACTGTGAACCGCTGTTCAGACAACAGATGAGTAGCATTGTCTGCAGGGCATTGCAATAAGAAGTACCACGTTATCAAAGAGGTGTACTAAGCTGGACACAAACGTGGAGACAGACTGCTCGTTTATCAGTGGAGCAGTGTGTGGCCATGACCAGCCAAGAGCTCACTATCCCAAATTCTTGTTAGCCTGCTACATGAAACCAGTTTGGTGTTAGCCAGACTACTATTGGGGCTACTGCACTACAGGTATATATGTCAGCAAGGTACCCTCGTTGTGTCTTACAGACATTGTGTGGATGGCATTCCTCAGTTGCAGTAGATTAATTCAGGGTTCTTGCTCTTCCTTTTATCCTGGCATTGTTGCTCACAGTAAGAGAATTCTTTCTGTTGTGCAGTGAAGCCTGGATGACTGCTGCAACAGCTTTCCGAGCTTTCCGAACTTCACTGTAGGTTAGACAGAAATGCTCTCTCCTCCTGAAAGATTTGTTGTTAGCAATGCTGGTATAAGACTGCATCCTTGTGCACTCATTCTAATGTAGTGAAGGGTTTGTTTGTGCCTTTTAACATCTGTAGGGACATAGTAAAAGATACCTCCAGGACACGAAAAGTTAGATCATGAAAGCTTGTAACTAGGCTGGAATTTCATGAGCATCTGTTTTTAGGCCTTTATTTGCAAATGTGCAGATGCAGTAGAAGATAGCATAGTTGAAGATTTTGTCAAGAGCTGTGGGACAGAGGAAAAGGTGAACAGAGTTTGTGCAGACAGTAAGTCAATCCTGAACAGCAGTCTGCCTAGAGGAGGCTTTTTACCTCTATTGTTAGGAAAGGGCTTGAAAGTTTAGATCTGCTTACTGCATTTCGAGTTCAAGCACTTCGGTAAACCACAGATTAGCAGAAGACTGCATGTATTCCTTCTGTTTTGGGGGTGTCTTCTGTGGGTTTGTAGAGATTACTGTGCTAAATGTCTTCCCCATGTGCTTTTATTTCATAACACTGCTTTATTAGGCCTCAGAGACAGAGTGGGTTCTCCAGTCTTGTGGGGCCTTTCCCATACGTACATTTTTCAAGCTTAAAAATTTGAAACAGTGTGTGCTTTAATCTTCCTGTACACAACTGTACGGGCTGCGTGCTTTGTAATTTTAATTTCCTTGGAGACAGCTTCCTGTAGCGATTAACATGGGGAATAGTAAAGCTTTTCTTAAGGAAGAGGGAGATTCTGTTAGCGCATGCGTGCACACATCCCAGTATGTGCAAGTGCAAATCTGAATAGTGCAGACTAATTGCATGGAGGCTAACATATGCAAAGAAGTAATGTGAACCAGCTGGGAACAAAATAGGTGTAAAATTTGGTCTGCAAGTAACTTCAAACTGTGAGCTACTGTGGGAATAACTTCTGGGGACATGGATTACAGGATATGAGAGTCTGCAAGAGCTCTGAGGTAGAGTGGGGTGCTCCAGAGATAGGCTTATGTAGGTATTGGAATTGGATATGTGATTTTATTTAATTTTCATGGAATGAACTTTTTCCTTTGTACCCAGAAAGCAATTTTTGCTGAGAACAATCCATTCATAAGGCACTGTATAATATCTAGAGAAGTGATTAAGCCTTTTTTGGTCCAGATGACTTTTTTAGTCCAGATGATGATAGCGCAGTGACAGTCATGCAAGACACATGCTGGCCAAGTATTTTATGGCTGTCACCATCTCCAGCTGTTTGGTCCAGGCTTCTGAAATAAAACTTTGCAGATTTTCACAGCTGGTAGTATCCCCAGGTTTGTTTTGATTATGGAGAGTGTTTCTGCATTGGCATTTGGGATTTACTATCTCCATGTTGTCACTCAGCAGGCCTTGCTGTTTTTCAATACATGGATCTCTCAAAATACTTCTAGCGTAAATATTAACTTGCAGCTTAACTGAAATTAAACCTACTAAATGTACACGTTTTTCTTAGTTTCTTTTTTTTTGTGAGCTGATTTGAGTGATACTCACACAGTAGCGGACAACCAGGTGGGTTGTGGACCATGAAACCTTCCTTCAGGCAGTTCCTGGCACAACCTCTTCTGCGACTTCAGAACATCTTTTCTCTGCCTGCTTGTCTCCTTTCCATTTTAGTGTTGACATCTCAAGTCTCTTCTCCCTGCTTAAAACAGCCCTTTAAGTTTCCTAATTGCTGGACTGTTGTCATTGTGGAGGTGTTTGAGGCCATCTGAATGACAGGTGCAGACTGAAAAGCAAGAAAAATAACAAGGCATTTTTATTCACTATTTGATTTTAACAGTAGTGGCAGAGAGCATTTTCCCCCTTGTTGTTCTTGGAGTGATGTCTCCAGAGTTCTGCCAGCTTTGGGAAACCCTAAAGACAGTAGATGCTGCTATATCTTAATGCCTGTGCTGTCTGCTGTTGTCTTCAGGCTGAAACTGCAGTTTGATGACTTGCATGGAGGACTGCCTTTTTTCCCGCCCAGTATTATGGAGAAGAATGGATGACAGTGCGTAAGCTGGGCTAGTGTTACATACTTTTGCACTCATAAGTTATGTTGTCATGGCAAGTACGTTTACCTGGCCTAGGAAAGGAACACGTTGGTAAGGAGGGACCTGTTCTGTTTTGAAGTTGTGGCTTATAATTTGCCTTCTGTTTATAAAAGACATATCCAGGAGGGGAGGATATGGCAAGGACAGACAGGTAACCTGAGTTTTGTGCCTCTGGCCAGTTTGATGTAAGAAGCAGGGAGAATGTCCACTTGCAAAAGAAAATCTCGGTGGATAATACATTTGAGTACTCTGTGAATAGAAGAGAATAGTAACTATCTGAGTAGCATCAGGAAGAATTCTACTGCATTCTGCACTGTCAGAGCTCACAGGGTTCTTTTTTGTTTTTTTTTTTTTTTCCTCCCCTTGATCTCATTTCATCTCCCTAGTGGAAATATGTTCCAGGTTTGCTGAGCTATAAATGATTTTCTTCAATCATTTTGTGTAGTTGCTATTGTAGAAGCTGACTTCTAAATCTGGCTGATTTCTAATGTAATTTTTGTTATTGGCAGTCCGTTCTGGGTGTTGTGGCTTAACTTGGACTTCTTGGGGAAACATGTAAGTGATTAGCAGTGTGAACCTTTGAAGCAGGAGGAAAAACTGAAGTGTTTTTGGGCTACTTCCTGTGACTGAACCATAAAGTTCTGTTGTTCGGTAGTACTAAACAATAAGCTGAAAGCAGGGTTACAGCACACTTCTGTATGGGTTTATTAACTTGCTGCGTCTGGAACCAAGGAGGGTTCCAGATGGTGGCCAAAGAGGCAGTGGTGAACAGAGGGGCTGTTCAGAGGAGGCACTGTAGTTATGGATAGCGTGCGAGAAGTGTTGACTGGCTCTGCCTGACTGGAGCATGGAAGAGGGAACCTGGAGAAGCTGCAATAGAGGACAGATTTTTGGAAGCTGTGGTTACTGTTTGCTGTTTGAGGTAGAGGGAATGGAAGCAGAGCAAACAAATGCTGCTGACTACATAACTGGGTGTGCATTTTTACTTGATGTTACATGTGGACACATGGTTGTGTTTCTGATCTCTGCAGGTGTGCTAAAGCATGAGGAAGGGGCTCAGGACTTTGGTCTGGGCTGCAAGTTGCCAAGCAACTCATGGCTTTCCAGTATTGCTTTTTTGGTCCCCCCGCCCCAGACCTGCTAAACTTAGCTCTCTCTTCTGCTCCAGGAAGAAACTTGGTGCTGGCTAGTCCCACTCTGAGTAATACTGAGTGGCCGTTCAGTGTCCAAATGACAACTGATGGGTCCCTGAGCATGCAGAGCAAACTGAGAGCCTAAAAGAGCCCTTGCACTGAGTATGTCGCAATTTTGATGATTTATTTATCTTCAAGTTTTGCTCGATCCTTCTTTTTGTCCTGTAGTGGTAGAAGGAATAACCAGGCATTCATGAGAGAGAGAGGTAGCTGAAAATCCCCTGAGGCAGATGAGGAAGAACTTGGCTTTATGGCAGCACTGAAACTGGCGGGTGACAACCGGTTACTGTGTCTTGAAAGATGTAGAGGTCACTTGCATAGCAAGATGAAGTGTAATCTCCGGGGTCTAATAGAAACCAAAGTGAGATTTGCCCTAGATTAGGGCAGATATTTTTTTTTGTTATTCGAGAGTTGTCACACAGCTTTCTCTTCAGTTCCATCTTCCAGGCCTCAACTTCTCTCCACAACACTGTTTGTGAGTCGAAGGCTGAGAACAGTGATCTGTAACGCTTGTATCTACAGCTATTAAACACTTTCTTAACTGCTGAAGTCCTGCTGTTTTCATCTGATCTTAACTTCTTTCATCTCAGCGTGACCTCTCTAGGTCTTGATATAACTGTGTGGATATAATATGACTCTCTGTGCTTTTTTTTCCTTGCTAAACAGCATGCTGATGCAAGCTATAATTCAGTGTAGGAACACTAGAAAGAAGTGATAAAGCTCTGGGAAGGAAGCACCTCTGTATCCCTGGTTCAGAGGGCTGTGCTCCTCCCTAGTGAATGCTCAGTTTCGCTTTCTCACTCTCATGTTTTCTGTGGTCTGCTAACAGTAGGTAAGCTATTGAACTAATAGTCAAAATGCACTTATCTCAATCTGTAGTACCTAGGGGGTGATTCCTTAACGCTGAGATCTGAGACTGAGCACAGGCTTGTTCTTAGCTGATTTACTTGGGCATGGTTGACTAGGAAAATTTTTGGCAGTACTGGTGAAGCTAGGCAGCAGCTTGTAACACTGAACAAGTAAAACTTTAATATGAGAGCCAATAGACTTAAATGTAAGCTCAGGTTGATATAAAGTCACGTGCTTTCTGCACAGTTTCTCACCTGTCCTGTGGAGCATAACAGATTGGGGCATGGATTACAATCAAAGGCTCACCACTAGGTAGCTGTACTTTTACCTCAGAAAAGAGAACTTCTGACTGGCCTTTGACAGGTAAATTTGAATGCAGAGCTGACACTTAAAGATGATGAAGCAAGCACTGATGTGGAAGGTACAAGGCCAGTTGTGAGTGTAATCAAAAGCTAGGAAATTCTAAGGGTATTAACAGATGAGGTAGTAGCTTCTAACTACTTGGTGGAGTTTCATCTGGAGAACCCTGGTGTTCAGAATACCCTAAAGATGGTGCCTAATCATGCAGAAGAGGACGTCAAATTTGGAGAAGCCTGAAGTTTGTGTGCACCAGAGGTCAAATGCAAAGAATTTTTTTTCGGCTAAATTAGTCTTCAGTGCAAGATTTCAGTTATGCAAGAGTTTTTTGCTTATTTGAATTAGTATTTTTTTTTTTAATTTTCTTGGGATGGGGGGGACAGGTAGACTGCATGCTTGAACAGATGATGTACATGAAGGGTGAGAGTAATATACAGGTATGAAGAAGATAACATTCTAAATATATTTATTTAGAAAGAAACTATCTTATCCCTGAAGAGAGAATCTAAAGAATTTCTAGGAGAGGTAGTGAGGTGCAGAATACTGTGAAGCCTTAAAATCATGCATAGACATTCCTTACTGGTTCTGTTCCCTTCTGACTTTACCCACGTGGTTGAGACAATGGAAAAATTATAATAAGAAATCACACTGTAAGGTGAATACTCTCTCTTCTCCTGGGACTCTGGCGTTTAAAGTTGATGCCTGTGTGTATGTGGTGGCATAAGCCCCAAACTTGGAAACTGCAGCCTATGTCAAAGATATGATATTAAGACAAAATTAAAATTAAGCCTAGACTTTTTTTTTCCAACTTCTGTGATTGATTTGATTCTGACTTGCACACTGTACATAAGGTGCAGAAGGTGGCCGTACTGTATGTAAGTTAGTATGCTATTGGTTTGTTGCATAAAAATTGTACAGGTATTGTGAACTCCTGGCAAAACTGTGATTTCTGAAAGACTCATATAATGGTGTGCCTTCATGAAACCTAAAATTTACTCTTGAATGAACTAGTTCTGGAAATGGATCTGTTGCTTCTTCCATTTAATAGTAGTAAACTGAAGATAACTTTTATAAATGCAGCTGGACGCTTGTTATTTAAGTCATTTGCCTAGGAAAATGTGTTCAGTAATTTTTTTCCCCGGTGGATATGACAGACAGAACTCAAGTCTTCATTGTTTTTAGAAGAACTGTTCTGCCAATTATTGGGTTGCAGTGATAACTTATTTAAAAACAAACAAAACCCCACCTTAAAATGCTTTCATTTAATGAGTTACCTGTTGGCAATTTTTTTCCTTTTTTTCTCCTTTTGTGATTGATTTGTTGCTGTCAGATGTCTGGCTGTTTCTTGACCATTTTTAATCCAGTGGTTTTTTTGGGGGGGAGGGAGGGAAGAAAGATATTCCTGTCTCATGATCTTTCTTGTTTTTTATTTTTCTTCTCTCCGTTGCAGTGGACTGTTGGAGGTTCTAAAAACAAAAAAAAGGGAAAAGCGGGTAAGGTGGAGAAGAAAGGAGCCATGAAGAAACAGACAAACAAAGCTGCCTCTTCAGGCAGCTCAGATAAAGACAGCTCGGCTGAGAGCTCAGCACCTGAAGAGGGTAAGATAACACCTGTGAATCTACTTACAGCTTAATTCCAAGTGAAGTTACTTGTTTGTGCACAGTGAAGAGTAAAGTTAAGTGGTGATGTTAAAGACTACCTTCAGAGAGCTTTCTCTGTGTTACTGGTAGTCTGGATGACTTTAACTTGCCATGGGTTGAAGTAAGTATAATGTAATTCAGCATAGCATTGCTGTAAGCACTCCATTAAAAACGCACCACTAAATACTGCTTTGACTGAAGAATGTATGACATACTTCATTACTTAACTTTTTCCTGGAAAACTCTCTTCTTCTTTCAAGCTTGTACCGTCTGTAGTTTGGGTAGCATTTTTCTTATATTCTGATTGATGTATTTTGCCTTTCCAAAATTATTGTGACAACAAAGAGAAAGGTGTATAAGGTTACATAATGCAAATAGGAGTTTATCATATTTGCTCTGAACCAGAATGCTTGCACGTTTATACTGAAATTGAAGAAGAAAAATCGTGACTCTCTCTCTCAAATCAGATTTTTTTTTTTTTTTACATGACTATTGAATCTATTCCTATGCCGGGCAGACTTCCTGTGTACTTTCCTGTTTTTATCATGCCTGTGAAGGTTTGCAGGTTGTTAGTTACGATTTCAGTTGATCTTAAAAAACAAAGTTAAGAAAGCATGTGAAGAAGCATACCGTTTTAAGTGTATTAAGCACAGTGGAGACAGACCAAAGCATGATGTGACTGAGCCTGTACCTGTAAGTGCATACAAATCAAGGCTTTTAACACAGTAGGGTTACAAAACTGGAAGTTCCCAGAAATACTGACGCTTGAATGAAAGTGGAGGAAAGAATTTAGTATCTGTTTGCTTTTGGGATTTGGTGTAATGTGGTTGATTAGTTGAGATACAGCATTTGGACTTGCATCAAGTTTAAAGGTGACATTACCCAATATTGTTGGGGACTCAGCTGTTCCCTAAGCCCATGTGTAACTGGGGAGGGCATGTTACAGTAAAGGAGCTAGCACTGTGGCTTTGCCAGTTACGAGGGTAGTGTGTTTGAATTTGTGATGTAGCGATTCATGCTGTTGCAGTCTTCAAATGACAAAATTTGGTTCCTCATGTTGCAATAATAAAGAGTATTGGTGGTGGTGGTTCATAGTGGCATTTGAGGTGCGCACACGCACTTATAAAAGTACGGATGTCCAAGCAACTTCTAAGTGACATAAGCGTGTAGGCGTAGAAACCTAACCTTAAGACCCTAACACTAATCAAAAGGGCTCCTAAAACTTTCTTATTCTACCAAGAATTTTTACTTATAACACATTTTGTGTTCACATGTAGTACTACTCATTTCATCGTTTTCGGTAGCATGTGCATCTTACAGTACTAAAGTATTTAGTAGGTTAATTTTCGTGATATGCATACTTATAGTATAGTGGGAGAGAAGTATAAAATTCTTGATACTCTTTGCTAACATGCTACACTGAAGTGGTTGGGCTTTGCCCCAGCTGAATTTCACTGCCTTGTGATTCTGTTTTAGGAGAAGTGTCTGACTCAGAAAGCAACAGCTCCTCATCTAGCTCAGATTCGGATTCTTCATCTGAAGATGAGGAATTCCATGACGGCTATGGAGAAGATTTGATGGGAGATGAAGAAGACCGGGCTCGACTGGAACAAATGACAGAAAAGGAGAGAGAGCAGGAACTGTTTAACCGGATAGCGAAGAGAGAAGTGCTAAAGAGAAGGTGAATTTATGTCTGTCAATATTTGATAGCAAATTCATACAGGCTGTTGTGTAAACAACGCTGAATTAAATCCTTTGCAATGCACTGTTCGGTTAAACTGTTGAAACTAAATCCTACACATTAACAGTGATGTATAGCATATCCTACATATTTCATATTGTGTGAAACATTTTTTTCATTTCTGTGAAGTAAACATTATGAAACTTTAAGTCAAATTTCTGTTTCTGTGACTTATAAGCAGCTTATTCAAATATTTTTTTTTAAACACTGAATAATAAAAACTGGGGCGGGGGGGGAGAAGCAGAAAAATGGGGAAAACAGCTAGACAGTCCATCAGACTGCAAGCAATGAAGTCTGACTAACTTTAGCGTAGTGTCAAATTGTAAGGCAAAGAAACTTTGTATGTATGTTCACATGGAACTATTATTCTCCCCACTGTTTTTCATAGATATCACTGCACAGGAAACTG